>CM068316.1:17458089-17498089 GCA_034766995.1 Acanthacorydalis orientalis | reverse complement strand
ATAGTGGGTTCAGTATCTAAAGTATTTCCCCAACAGGAATTCTTGAAAATCGGTGGGCCATATGTATCCCGTAAGTAACGAAAGGGTTAAGTTAACAAGAAAACAAAGCATTTAGTCATTGATATTTAAATCGCGTAATGCGTTTGTTCGTTGAGTGTGATTACCTTACCTTATTTGTAATGATTTTGTTGATTGTTTTATATAGTTTTATTTTTGTTTAATTTTAAGATTCAAAAGTGAATACTCACGTTTTATTAATTATTCTTAATTCACCATGAAGCTATATCAATTATCCGATTAAATTACCGTGTTAATTTTACTTATGTGACTATATTTATTCTTAGTTCTAGACTATATATACTGATATTTTCTTATAACTTATTGTGTTGTTATATGCTGATTATATATTTTTATGCATGTCCTATATTAATTAATGTACTATTGTTTATATAAAAATTATGTTAGTTTTTCTATGTGTTATTTTGTCATATCAAACTTGTGAAAAATATATGTGTGTGAAGTTAAAGAGATGAGATCACAATTCTACGTATTTATTGTTTATTTTCAGATATATGTTAATTAAAACATACAAATATTAATAAAATTTATATCATATATATATATATATATATATATATATATATATATATATCCGTTCCGAAATCCGTTTCTTTATCTGTTGATGTTATATTTTTTATAAAGTACTTAAAATAGAGTATTATATGTATGATCTATTAGAAACACGTAATTTCGTTCGATAATTATCAGCTTGTTGAAAATATGTTTACATTAATTCTTTCGTATCATCTTTGTTAATATTATATATATATATATATATATATATATATGTATATATATATATATATATATATATATATATATATATATATATATATAGCAATATTAATCTTTCTACTTTTCTTATTATGTAGCTTACTTTGTTTTATGTTTCTGTAATATATTATACAAAGTTTCAAAATCTCTATAACATTTAAATATGGAATACGTTTAGATAATATATACTTTTCCTCTTCGTCCTAGAGGCGACACCGATCTCGAAATTTAAATTTATGCGAATAAAGGAAATGATGTTTTATTTATTGTACACCCACATATATGCATTCAGTTTAATGTTAAAGACTGATATTTACATAAATATTTGGATTGAAAAATGAAAAATGTTTGTTTTGAAAATACAGATAATATGTTATTGATTACAAAGTTATATATATATATATATATATATATATATATATATATATATATGTGTGTGTGTGTGTGTATGTATATATTCAACCGTTTGTTATAGAAGCTAATCTAAATTGTTTCAACTTAAACTAATATTAAACTCTATTCCACCTACTTATTATATATTTGTTTTATTTTTGATCGTTCGTCTCTTTCTGTTTTTTTTATATATCTTGAAGTTAATCAACTTTGAAATACATTGTTTTCCTTTTTTATAGTATGTTTCGTCTATTTTTATATTTAAGTCTATTTTTCTTATTTCAGATACTTTTGTTTGTCTTTATTTCTGTTCTATTTGTTATTCGATATATATATATATATATATATATATATATATATATATATATATATACACACACACATATATATATATATATATATATATATATATATATATATATATATATATATATATATATATAAACGTACACACACGATTTCAAGCTTTTTAGTATTGTTTAAATTCACCAAATTATTTTAAAATTAAGGATTGTATTTAATACTTTCGTTGTCAACTATTTAGGTATTACTGCACTAGCATAGGTCTAGCAATTCGCAAACGGTTATCAAGCAAACTTGCATTGAATTACAATTAATTGCTGTAACCTTCTTGTTACTAATAGGATATATATTTTCCACCGATTTTAAAAAAATTCTGTCATGGAAATACTTACATAATGAACCCACTATAAAATACTGATAGGACAAAACTTTCTAGAATTATATATCTTGATGTAGAGATCTTGATAGAGATGTCGGAACATTCTTGGACAATAATTTTGGACAATTTTAATTACCTCTTATTGCAATTAATTATCATTTACCGAAATTAATTAAATCAAAAAAAAATCGTTTTGAATCGATCAAAATGGTGCATTGAATGTAATATAATTTATTCATAAATTTTCTCCGTTTTGTAAACCACACACACAAAAAAGAAACAATTGTTAGTCATAAATATAATTCTTGGCATATTATAATTCATTGGCAGTTCACATTCACAAATGAATTCTTCTCTTCTTCACAAATTATAACCAGTGTTTTCTAATCTTAAATGTTCAGAAATTGAATATTGGATTTAGATTTCTGACTCTATTTAATATAGATTAATCAATTTTTTATTCTTCTAGTAAAACTATAAAAAAGGATTAAAATAATTAACAGGAAATACAGATTAAAATGTTTTGAAAAGTATTTAGTGGTAAACTTAGTCAGGAGTGAAAAAAACTGTTGAAAATGAAATATATGTAAAATCTTGCAAAAAAGTTGTAGAACTCAAAAAGAATGTATACACCTCGTTTAATCCTCAATTCACAAATATTTTCAAACTAGTAAATTATGGTTTATATGATACTTCAAACAATAGCTTAAAGATATGTTAAACATTCCAACAAATCCTGTTAATATGGAAGAAAAATCTAGCATTTATAAAATGAATTGTTAATTCTGTATTAAAATATTACATACGACAAAGTAAAAGATGAATAGGAGTAATATAGAAAACATGGTAGACATTAAATATAAAAATGTTACAATATCAAATGTAGCAAGTCCCATACTCGAAAATGTCCATTATTTGGAAAAATTGAAACTAAAAGGAACAATGAAAACGATCAATAATCAGTTATTAAATATACTGATCAGAAAAAAACTTTTTTGTGATTTAAGCGAGAGTGAAACGTTTATTTGTGAAAGATAAATAATATTTTATTAATATTTTTCTGCTATTATATACAGTGCAACATTTCCCCATAATAATAAATAAGTGTAAAAAAATTCAGACAACTCAAATTGTATTTTTTTAAATAACGCAGTTGTACGATTTAAAATTTTATGCATTGCTTCAAAATAAAAATATTAATTTTTCTTTTATTACTTTCTTGTTTGTTTAGTAAATAGTAAAGTGAACACATATCAAATATATGAAATGTATGATTGTAATTAAGTAATAGGTATAAGGACGATATTAACATTCTAATTAATTAGAATACAAATATTTTAACTGAGTTGTGTGGTAGTGTTGCAATATATATATATATATATATATATATATATATATATATATATATATATATATATATATATATATATATGTACATATACACTTATAAATATGTCTACACTTTTGTAATAAAAAATATCCTTGACGCTGAGAAATATTTAATTGGACTTTACACGGATGGCTGGGTTTCTAATATATTTGTACAAATAAGAAAAGTAAAAGTAAAAAAATCTAAAGAAAATCGCGTCAGTCTAGTAAAAGTTGCACTATTTATATCGTTCGTAAATCAAATAAAATAGTAAAGATATTTTAATATTTGTCCAGTAAAATAAATTACAGTGAATTTATTCGAAGAGTCATTCTTTAATGTAAATAAATATAAAGTGTATAGTTTATTAATTGATCTTAACTTTTAAATAGATATTTGTTGAACGTATGTTTTCCAGTGTTGCAGTAGTGGAACATAAGATTCTGTCTCCTTTTCATTATACGATGACGCAAAGTGAAACAAAAGTCAAACAGACATATTGAAAAATTTACTCCTATTCATCAAAACATATTGAATTTTAATATTAGTTCTTGAATAAATCATATTAATCAAATATAACAGTAGTAAGAGAAGAATGCTTCTCTGCCAATCATATAAGCATCCTAAAGTAAATTGACATAAATGATTTTTTTTTTAATTCTGTCATTGATTTATTCTTGTGTAATTTAACAATTGTTTTACAAATTAATTCGTTTTTCATCCCGTAAACAATACTAACATTTTTCAGTCAAAAATATTCAATAAATTATTTATGAATATTTGATTATTGATTATTTTCAATTGTCGTTTATGCGCATTTTGATAGCGAAGTCCATCATCTTCAGAGCGCCGAATTACAGTAAAATCTTTCGGTAATCGAAAAATGTTTCGGTAACTTGGTACTCTGAGAATGATGGCGTTGCCATCTAAATGTGCATAAGTGACAGTCGAATAGAATCAATAAAAATTTATTGAATATTTTTGATCAAAAAATGTTTTCAGTTGTGAGATGAAAAAAGAATTGATTGCTAAAAATAAATTTAGACAGTGTCAGAACTGTTTTGCATTAAAAATTGGTATTTCGGTTATATATATATGTATATATATATATATATATATATATATATATATATATATATATGTATATTTATATATATATATATATATATATATATATATATATATATACACAGAGGGAGAGATATACACAATGATTAGTAGATGGAATTATTTACTGAATTTATTATGTATATTTTTTGTTATTAACGTAAAATGTAAAAAAATGGTATGTATTCTTAGGCCTCAAACAGTGAGCACCGAGTAATTTAAATACATCGAAACATTACAGAGCTGCTTTCACTTCACTATAGACATTCCAACTCGAGACATAATTAATATTATTAGGTTGATAGGAAAATAATTGCTGTTTTTGTTTTCTGAATTGTAATCTTAATTTTTTTCAATGAAAATGTCATTTCATCATATTCCTGTTAATATCGTTTTAAAGTACATTTTTCGGTCTGTATTTTGGTAACATCGACTTCGGTTTTATTATTAATTTTGGTCTAAATTGGTCTATTGAATTAAAGATGTAAAAAAAGTAAATAAGATTATTTTTTTGTATGAATTCAAAACAGGTGGTAAAGTAGCAGAAAGTTCTTGTAAAATAATCGATGCTTTTGGTGTGGGTACTTTTAAGAACGTACGGTGCAATGGTGATTTCAAAAATTTCGTGATGGGGCCGAGAGCCTTGACGATGAAGAAGGTCGCGGGTGTATTTTAGTTCATAACGACCAACTGAAGGCGTTATTTGAATTAGAACCACGCACAATTCGAGAGCTTGTAGAAAAGTTAGGCGTTAGTCATCCAACAGTTTTGAACCACTTAAAACAGCAAGGAAAATCAAAAAAGCTTGACATTGACTTAAAACAGCCATGTATATTAATTTAAAGATCACAAACTGTAGTTATTTTTCTGCCAATCTAGTAGATTAATAAACTTGACAAATTTTAAATATAAGATTAAGAGAAATTCGAATAATTTTTTTATAGATCTCTCTGTACAGTCTGAACATATGAAACGAAGGAAGTAATAAAAATTTTGTAAGTAATTAATTAAAATGTTAACACATGATTGAAACACATGTGTACTGTTTTTTTTCGCTGTTTTACTCAGCCTTGCTCACCACTGCACCATGTATACGCCATTAGTGTTAAATTAAAGGTATTTCTGAATGAAAATCACGGAAATAAATGAAAAAAGTACCTGTACAGGTTATTTTTTTACCATTTCTATAATGATAAATAATAATACCATTTTGCTTTAAAGAATAATGTTTCTGCATATTTTAAGAAACAAAATTGTTCATAGAATTATTAGTTTAGATTTGATATAATTTATAACGCAATCTTATTAACCCGATTCGATTTGAAATATTACAAATTCCAGTAAATATTTCTCCAAAACTACTGTAATAGAATACATCGTTTTATGCTAAAAATATGAGACAAGTGGTATATCAATTCGATTTCAGAATTATTATTTTTTTTTATTTATTACAAATATTAAAATGTAATTTTCCATGAGTAAAAATACTTTATCTTGTCTTTAGACCGGTATTTTGTTTTGTCAGTGAATAACATATTAGGTATGCGTGATTTTAAAACCTTTTTTGTACAGTAAAAAAAGTTTAAATATTTTCTAAAATACCTGAGAAAAGTATATCAGAGGATTGAAAAAGAATATTTTTGAGAAGTCACTTTTAACATTGTTATACGATTACCAATAAGTCATTTTAAATATTAATAACGACCTTAAAAAACTATATTGAATGTCTTAGTACCGACTTTTAAAATAGAAGAAATGTAAGTACAAATTGTAATATACATGTAAAAAAATCAGTTGAGAATGAAAATATACATTAATTTTAATTTTGTAAAATTAATACAATATAAAATTTATAAAATAAATAACATACTGAAAAAACACAGACTATCACTAATAATTATTGAAATATTTTAATATTAGAAAAGTTTTAACGTCGATAGAAAATTGTATAAATTTAAGAAAAATTAAAACAGTAGACACTGAAAATTAATAAAATTTGCTATTTATAGCCTGGATTAGGTTTTATAGTATATTTTTTTTTATAAAATGTAGTATTTTGTCTATAACATTATATTTAAAAAAGATGATTACTATGCAAATCATGGTAATTTTAGTGAATAATGTATGTTGATGCAACTTGTATCAAAATAGTTTATTACACGTTTTGATGTGGGTTTGAATTCATGTGCTAAAATGGTCTTAATTGATGTTTTTATGATTTCCTCAACTTAGTAATATATCATTTTATATATAAAATGTACATTAACATAATTATTTATGTTTACTTTTATGCTATATATTGCAGTATATATTATTTTAAATGATTTTGTTTTGAAAATAATATACAACAGATTATAATTTAGTTGTGGATTAAATAATATATTAAGTATGTGAATAGAGATTAATAAGCACGTGAGTATAATTATTAAGAGTCAAAAACATTAGTACGACTAAGAATTAAACATGTAAAAAAGTATTTGTAATAATAACGTCAACATTTTAAAAAAGAAACTCTTTCCATCTATATATTATATTTTTTTGAATGATATATGTAAGAATATATATATATATATATATATATATATATATATATATATGTGCACATTACATATACACATACATATATAACTGTGTGTGTGTTTGTTTACGTGCGCATATATATTCATTGAGAAAATCAACATTTCATTTTGTCCTTGAAGGAAATGAGGGTTAGATGAAGGAGGTTAATAGTTCTGACACAGAAAAATTAGTAGCAAATTCAAGGATAGCAAGACAGTGTTAAGAAAATGAGTGCACAAATTAGATTGTATCGTCATTAATGCTATTATCGATGACAATTTCATATATATATATATATATATATATATATATATATATATATATACACATATACTTGTATATACAACCAACTATCCACCTACTTCAAACACACACACATACATACATACACACACACACACACATATATATATATATATATATATATATATATATATATATATATAATATATACACGTAGATCGTTCGGTAAGTATGGAAGGAGTTTTTTTTTTTGTTGGAAAAAATCGATTTTATTTCTCAACATAGTCTTCATTAAGGGCTATGCACTTGGTTCAGCGAGTCTGCAAAATACACATTGCCTACGGCGGTAATATTCTCATTCAACGAGAATTTCTTCACACCGAGACAAATTTTTAAGTTTGGGAAGAGGAAGAAGTCGCACGTGGTCAAGTCCGGACAATAAGACGGATGAGGAATCAATACGAAATCTAATTCGTGCAAATTTGCCATTGCGACAGTCGATTTGTATGACGGAACGTTGTGCATTTTTTGCATGCATTTTTATGCATTTTTTATGCACTTATGCATTTTTTTGTGCGCCAGTTTTGGCCGTTTGTGTTTTAGCTCTTCTTTCAAACGGTCAGTAATGTTGCATAATAGGCTCCTGGTTTCGTTTTTCCCTTCATTAAGCAGTAGATCAACATGATTTCTTTGGAATCCTAAAAAATAGCGACCATCACCTTCCCAGCCGACAAAACGGTTTTCTACTTTTTAGGCGCACTTTCTTCACCAGTTGTTGTCCACTGCCCTGACTGCTGCTTCGACTCAGGTGTGTAGTGGTTCGACTCAGGTGTGTGTACTGCTGCATCCACCGAGACGAATCAACACCAAAAGCCCTCATTTTTATCCATTTTTGCGACAATTGCTACCATGCTCGCTTCAAACATCTGTAGAACGTGAACAACGTGTCGCTTCTGGTTGAAATTTCGCCTATACTAGTTTGAAAAGTGACACTTGATAGCCGTGACGTTACCAAATGAATGGTGGCGCCAAATTTACCAAATTTATCAAACGACCCACGTATATATATATATATATATATGTTTTTTTTTTGTTTATGTGGTATGTGTTTTCCCAAAATTCTCTTGTTAATCGAAATTGTGTAAATCGAACATAATTATCCAATTTAAATATGTGTATGTAAAGTTAGGTAATACTATTAAAGAATTTCTCATATTTTGTGCTGCACTACCTTTACATTCGTAATATATTTCTGTTGTTATGAAACTTTACTTAATAATAAAAATTGACGAACTTTATTGAAAATACTCCCATAATAAATAAAACATATGTTAATAGTGACAATAAATGGTTAGATTTTTCTGGTGATACGCTTTTAGGAACTTCCCAATTAACTCCTGCGCAACGTAATAGCGAAACAGTCGCATTAATAAAATACATTTGTCTTATAATTGCAACCTGTATTGTAAATTTCAGTAGTAAATGAAATTTAAATATTTGAGTTTAGAATTGTGCAGTTTTTGCTTTAACTAAATCAATCATTTGTAAACAAAAACTGACTCTATATGTCACAAAGAATGTAAGCACTTTAATATTCGATAAATGTTGTGTTTATTTCTTTAACACTAGCTTAATAATTTAAATATTTAGATATATGGAACCTACTCTCAAATATTAGAACTGTTCAATCAGTATTCAGGCATTGATTTTCGAGCAGATCTCATTAATTTCTTGAAATTATTGTTCAAATTTCTTGAGTAGTTTTCCTTAACTATATTAAAGAATTTGTAAATATTTTGGCATGCACTTTGTATTTTAAGGAATTTCACAAGTAAAATGTAATTGAGGTTAAATTAGATGAACTGGACAATATTTTCTAGATTTTTTTATTTGATTCATTTGTTTAAAAAAAAAGTTGCTTCACAAAAGTTTTGAACAATAAGTGGGATGAATCATTTGCTTGTCTCGACAGACATATTTCATAACAGGGCACATATAACGTGATACGATTTCGTTTCGCATACATAAACTATAAACTTAATACTCTATAAACTATGTTGATATATTTTAGTTGAAACATGTCTTTGGATAGGAAGTACCAATCAGCAATCCTTGTATTGAAACAGTTATAATTAGTGGAATTGATAATTGTTTGATTTAGGCGGTGCCAAAATTAATCTGTGCGCAAGTTATAAAATATTTCAACATTTTTATGTCAATATTTATGCTGACATACATTTTGTCGTCTTCATCATATTAAAATGACTTAAAATATGTTTAAATGAAATACTGTGTTAGGTTTATTGAAGCAAAACAATTATTTGCAATTTAGAACTGGATTAGAATGAGAAGCATATTTTAAATTCCATGTTGGAATTTATTCGGCTACGCAGATCATAATTTGAAATATTTGCTCTAAAGTTAGAAGTTAGGTAGAGTTTGTGTATTGTGGTTCAAATACCGAATTGTAAATTCACGAAAATCCTAATGAGTTAATTCTGTTTGCTTCAATGCGTGAACAATTCGTTGTTGATTCTACTTTATATTCCAATAAATATGTTATAGCACTGACGTGTTGTAAGCACGATGCTTCATCTCAAAGCTTGATATGTTAGCTGAAACCAAATTAAACTCTAAGATGACAAACTATATCGTATAGTGGTTTTGAAAAATTTTCATCTTTTTCCATAAGGTATGAATTATCGGTAGACCATTACGTACAGCTGTGTAACGATTGATTGTGCTATTTAACTAAAATGCTGTTAAACTATACCTTCTGTTTGACTGTTTGAGATCTCAAAAAACTTCACAAAACTTGCACGTACTTTGTTGATTAGGATAATCATTGTTAAAGGTATATATTATTAATCTTGAAATATAATACTTCTATTTCAAGTATTTTAAAATATGACAAGTGCTCAACTTATTAATTTTTTTTCTCGAACACATCTAATGATCTTCTCGGTGATTGTTGTAAAATCTCATTTGACGGGTAGTTAGTACTCGAGGCTTACAAATCGTTTTTTTATACATATCTTTCAAAATAGTATCCACTTTAAATTTATTTCATATATCATGAAATCGTCTTTTACGTCGAGATTCTGTTGCCAATTCGGGTCTATACTTTTTCGAACCTTACTTATATATTGAAATTTCACTTTTTATATCAACACCAGTTTCCTTTTCTTCAATGTAATTGTTGACACTCCCTTAAAATCCAAATAACCAACTTTAAATGTAAGTACAGATTCTTTTCGTAAACATGATTCACAGTCACTATAGTTATTTTACATTTTCAACACAACTTTAAATAGATGAAATAATTTTTTTTGATTTATTAGTTTTCAAGTGTATATATATATATATATATATATATATATATATATATATATATATATATGTCAAACCATTTAAACTGTAATTATATAAAATTAATATGACATATTAATAATACTTCATATTTAATTCGAGTTATACGGTATATACTGTAATGTAATGAGTATAGAAGTGTAACGCTTGAATTTACAAGTTAAACTTATCATTAAATAAATTATTTAGTTTAAAGTCCATCAAGATTCTAGTTCTATTCTTTCAGACTAAAGGCAGTTGTAAAATAACAACAAAAAATAAATGCTGCAGACATTCGTCAGCGATGAGTAAATTAAGCGTAAAAAAATCACACGGAAACATCGATTCAAATGAGCGGATTTCCGGCGACATACAAGGTCGCATCCAACTATCCATTATTCAATCATCGTAATCAAATTTCATTTGAATTATACGTATTTGAGTAATATTTGCAAACGATTTGCTGTCGAAAATTAAATTATTTCAATTGTCAGAATTGTTTAGCAACAGTCAGTTCGTTGTGTTATATATACATACATACATATATATATATATATATATATATATATATATATATATATATATATATATATATATATAATCGTTTAATTAGTATTCACTTTAGAGTCAGTTATTAAATATATTATTTCGTCTCCGGTTTTGCGACATCTGTAATTAATTAAAATGTGTAAATGTATAATATAATTAAGTTCATAATTTAGATTTTGTATTGTTGTTATTATAATATAAAATAATAAGCTATTTATTTATTTTTGGGAAATATATGCTGACACACTTTTTTTATAATATTGTAAACTAAAATTTCGCGGTCTTCAAAGGAATTTTCAATTTAAAATAAAAAATACTTAGTAATAAATTTAATCAGTACACTTTTCGATATGAAAAATTTATTAAATTCCAATAATCCGAAACAAACCTTTTCTGTAGAAATATTGTGTGTTTTATTCGATATCAAACGTTTTTAATGCAAATCATTTCATCATGGATTATAATTTATATAGGGATATAATTTTAGATATAATTAGTTAGATATATTTTATCTGTCTAGTTGCTACAGTATTGCGTGAATTGTAGTCAGTTATTTTTATTGTTAATGTAACACACAAATTACTCCTGAAATTGAAAATTTGATAACGTATGTATATATTATCTGTATTATATATTTATTTTTTATAACTCGTGAAGAATCTACAGATTAAATTTTTGCAATATGAATGAAGTGTATAAAAAATTGTGAATATTTAGGAATGGTATCTGATATCTGTAGGATCTGTAGTATCTGTAGTTTCACTTTTCTTTTGTCTTGTAATTATTTGACTTTTTCAATATTGTAGGAGCCTGTAATGGTTTGTCAAAAACATTCATTATCTCTCATATAGACTGTCTGCGTTTCTTAGTAGTCGAAAACATCTTCTATGTTATAATAAAAATGTGATTTTATGACAAAAATTATTGATGTATATTAATTGTTTACTTTATTATACATATTATTTTTTATTCAAAGAATATGCATGATACGTATAGCAAAATAGAAAAAAAAATTATTCCTTTCAAGCAAACCTCAAAGCAATGCTGTGTTTATTTTTTAGGATTACAACAATCAAATAGCTCTTATTATAATGCTTATATATGTGGATATAATTATGTTTCCTTACACTCAATTATTAATATTGTTAGAAAATTATACAGTTTATACAAACTTGTGTAATATTGAACTACATCTAGGTTCACAAGTATATTTTTCTATTAAAATCTGGTTTTAATCATTTTTTTTGTACTTCTTTGTGCAAACGTTTGATTTTTTTGCTGTAAGATATATAAATTATATTTTTTTTAATAGTAATTGTTTTTGCTGTAATAGTTCCTATTGATTCTTGCATGATAATTATAGTTAATAAATGATAAATGTTATTCGAAATTATTTTTAATTTTATTCACAAATGACGACACTAGATTTTATGAAGAAAAATTGATATCTGTAATTATATTCATATATATATATATATATATATATATATATATATATATATATATATATATATATGTATATATATATATATATATATATATATATATATATATATATATTTATTTATTTATATATATATATATATATATATATACACACACTTTTATTTTTAATGGGTTATCTAAAAAAACGTTTGTAATACATGATGTGTAATATTTTTTTAAGAATTTTTGTATTATTTAGCCTTTCATTATCTTATTTATCTCAGACATCAGTGTAGTATTTTTAGTGTCTTGTACTATTTTATTGTGCCTTATAATTTCTCTATTTGTAACATTTTTCTACTAGTCTTATTAAGTTTTTATTTTAACAAGTAATGTCCGGGAATAGAGTACTGTATAAATTACGTGAATATACTAACATCTTATGGACTATGGACTTATAAAAATAAATCTTGTGAATTTGGAAAGATTCAATTGACTTTTCAAGTTTAGAATTATGTACATTTTAATATATTTTTTGAATTATATGTTTAGAATGTTTAAAATATAGAACAGTATAGTGAAAATTAATTTTTATCAGTGATTATAATTTTATATATATATATATATATATATATATATATATATATATATATATATTAAGTTGGCAGGGAAATAATTGCGGTTTTTGTTTTTTAAATTCTACCCTTTATTTTTTTAATGAAAGTATCATTTTATCGTGATTGATTTTCATTCATGTTGATATCATTTTAAAGTGGATTTTCTGGCCTGTATTTTAGTAACATCGACTTGGGTTTTATTATTAACTTTGCTTCAAATTGGGCTATTGAATTAAAGATGGAAAGATGGAAGAAGTAATTAAGAGCAATTTTTTGTATCAGTACAAAATAGATAGTAAAACAGCAGAAAATTCTCATAAACTAAATGATACATCTGGTGTGGGTACTGTTAAGGAACGAACGGTGCAATAGTGGTTCCAAAAGTTTCGTGCTGGGGACGAGAGCTTTGAAGGTGAAGAAGGTCGCGGGCGTCCTTCTTCAGTTCATAACGATAAACTGAAGACATTAGGTGAGCCAGAACCGCGGACAACTGTTCGATAACTTGCACAAAAGTTAGACGTTAGACATCCAACAGTTCTTAAAACCGACACTTAAAACAGCTAGGAAAATAAAAAAAGCTGTAAATGTATATGAATTTGAACGTCATAAACCGCAATTATTTTTTTACCAACCTAATATATGAAACTACTGAATTCTGTGCACATTTACAACTTTAAGTACAACTATTAAGTATTTTAATATATTTACTCATTTAGGTATTTAATCATTTTTATTTCTTTTCGTTGGTATATTTGAATTTTGAACGCTTTTTTCTCAATCGAGCTTTTCAAATTTTTATTATTGTTTGGAAGCTACGTTTGTAAGGTGTTGAGTAATGGTCTTCAAAGTGAGTCAACGAGACGATCCATGATCTGTTGATTTTTTTTTAGATTTTTGATTGATTTTAAACATTGAAAAAATAAAGAAAATAAAAATTCATATACTAAATGAATTGATAACTCTTTTTAAATATTTCATATACGTGATTAAATGTGTCTAAAAGTAGAGGAAATATTAACAGACAACCAACAATATTTAATCACACAACCCTTGCATTAAAATATATTCATGGTTTAAATCTTTTTCTACTTTTAATTTATGTTTTTATGTATTTGTAATATTAAAATCTGTCGGTAATTTAATGTCTATATATGATAGTATATATATATATATGTGTGTATATATATATATATATATATATATATATATATATATATATATATATATATAATACTTTACAGTATATCCATATTATTGTTTCCATTATTATAGAGGTACGGGATCATAAAAGTCTGTAGACTACACATAGAGGGAGACTATTGGTACTGGAGAGGGATTATAATTTGATATTAATTAAACTACAAAATTACGAATTTGCCAATTTAAAATAGCCGTTAAGTTTTCACTAGTACAGGTATGAGTTTACAATTTTAATTCGAATTATTGGTTTTAAAGTAAACAAAAGGATATAAAACAATGAGTGTAATTAGATAATATGCTAAACTAAATTTTTAGAGATATTCATTATCATTTGTATGACGAATAGTAAATTCAATGGTAAATTCAGTACTGTTTGTTAATGACACTTGTTTATTATTGCCTTATTTTAATATTCTGAATACGTAAATCTGTACATTGTAAATAACATTGACAATGTTTATTGAATGTGTATACATATTATTATTTTTAATTAAATATTGAACTTGAAGAAAACACTAGAAAATATTTATATTGTCAGCTAGTAAACATTTTATTTACTATAAAATACTAACAAAATACATTACATGGCCTTCAGTATATCAGTTGCAAGGTTTATTATTATCATTCGAAACGTTTTATTTACAAAGGGACGTACATATGACTATTTTATTATTTTTTTCTTCTTTTCGTACACTGGAACTGTTCTCTATTTACGACCCCATGTCCGTATGTCCACCTAGTTCTACAACATTATATGTTTGTTTATTTAAATATTTTGTTCTTCATAAGGTTTACGTGATTACAGTAATTTTCCTGTATATATATATATATATATATATATATATATATATATATATATATATATATATATATATATATATATGCTAATTAATCGTAGGTCGTAGAAGAAACTAACTTGTTTGTGGCTTCGAGAATTCAAATAGGGCAATCATAAATTGCTAAAAGACAGGAAAATAATTCCTATTATCCTATCAACATTATCTCCTAGCATAACAATTAAAAGTAAACCGTAAATCATTTGATTCCTTTTTAGTTGTTATTACAAAGTTCCTTATTGAATTAAATGTGAAACTGTAAAGTAGCAGTTAGCTAATTAGAATGTAAACGAATTCCAGTTAAAAAAACAATCCTAAGAAATTTAAATTCAATATAAAAACCGTATTAAAATTACAACTGATATTTCTATAAACATTGCGTTCTTGAGATTTTTAAAATAATATTCCTGAGTTTTCAAAGAAATGAAAAATGAACTTTACAATATTTACTACACCATTTATTTTTAGTGTTTATAGCTCATATAGCAAAATAAACAGGACCTAATTGAATTGAACTATGATTTAGTTTTAAAGGAAACGTTTTATAAATGTTGGCGCACCAATCTTTTATACATATTTTTCAAACGATTGCGTCTTGAAATTCATCATTTTAGTTATCAAACAAGTGCAGTTTTTTGTAGTATATATATATATATATATAATAATAAAATATAGTATTTAGCTAAAAAATAGTATATAGTGTGTATTATTAGTATTATATTATTTTTTATAACAAAATAACCAAAAAACTAAAAGGTTGCAAAAAATAATCTACTACCATGTTTATATAGAGACATACTACAGCACACACACAAATGTATATATATATATTATAATAACTAACGTTGGTATATATCTGATAATAATTTAATAGACATAATGAATTTTAAAAAATATGTTTATAGTTTCATTCGTTTACATGTACAGGCTTATAATTAAGAAGTGGGCGAGCGCAGCGAACCCGGGGGTTGGTGAGCGAAACGAGCTTGCGAAAAAGTCCTCTAGTTTATATATATATATATATATATATATATATATATATATATATATATATATAAAATATATATATATATATAATATATATATATATATATTGTATATATATATATATGGTATACATATATATATATGATATATATATATATATATATATATATATGTATATATATATATATATATATATATATGTGTGTATATATGTATTTGCAAATAATTTTTTTTTATTATGAAAATATGTAAAACTCTCAAACGCTGGCGATTAACGGGTAGACATTTATCATCAATAATATAATTGGCATTTGTTCAAGTTATTAAACTGAACGTAAACAATCTAGAAAACTATTGTTTTAAATGCACAGTAAATATTTTTTACAAAAAAATAGTTTTAATTGAAAATAAATATTTAATGTATGAGAACGTTCATTTGGTAGAATGTAACATTTAGAAGTTCACTCTAAGCTACCCGAAACAAATTTATAAAATTACAGAAAAAGTTTGGTTTTGTATGAAAAATGTATTTTGATACATATTGCAAGGAATATACTGTACCTTGATGTTATAATTATGGGATTGGTCTTGTATAATATAGATAAATCGCAATTAAAAAGGTGTGAATGTTCAGATAAATCTGCAAATAAATAATGTATTAGGTGTATAAATCAATCTGGTGCATTTTTTTTTATAGAAAATTGATGTTTATTTAAGGAAAAATAGAATTTTATTCATCGGAAACGATGAATCCGTTTTCAAAAAAAGATGGCGGGTTTGCGTCGATGATATCTTCAATGCATTTTTAAACCTCTACTACTGTTTTAAATTGGATATTAGCCACGTGGTGCTAGAGACACCGGAACAGGTAATAGTCTGACGGGGCTAGGTCCAGTGAATACGCTGCATGAGGGATAACTTCCTAGTCCAACACACAAAGAATGTTAATTGTCCCTTTCGCCACGAATGGCTGTGTGTTTTACTACAAAATGACTTGCCTCACTCCCTCTTCAGAGAATGGTCTTTTTTCTGTTTCATCATTCAAACAGAGGAGTTGTTGATAATACTCTGAATTTATAATCTGATCAGGTTCAAGCAATTCATAAAACACCACAACCTTAATGTCCCGCCAAATACATAATATTTGGTTTCGGAATCGATGGTTCAACGGACGCAACCCATGATTTTCGACGCTTAAGATTGTCGTATAAAACACATTTTTCATCCCCGGTTATGATTTTATGCAAAAAATCTTTCCTTCTGAGCCCTGTGAGCGATAACATAGTTGTATCGCATCTTATTTCTTTGTTTTCCGGACTGAACTCGTGTGAAATTCATTGGCCTAGGTTTTGAATATTGTCCAGCCGATATAAATAATAGAAAATTGCTTGTTGAGTAACTCTGAGTTGTTGAACAACTTCCTGTTCAGTCAGAGAGAAGTTTTCACTTAACAGCTGCTCAAGCTCTTCGTCTTCAAATTTTTTTGGATCTTCGTGACGTTCTCGATCGGAAAAATCAAAATCACTCTTCCGAAACCTTCCCCCAAAGCTGAACAAATCATTCTTGCGGTTTTGGCAACATTTTTTTCAACTCGAATGCGAAAAGTATGCAATACCTAATTTGTTGCTTTTCGGACACCATCATGTTCACTACAGTTTTGTGAGATTATACCAGCTGTTTGGCGAAGATACATAGTGTTTTTAAATATTAAGGTTGGCACTTCAAAATCCTAAAACGACGAGAAAATATTTTAATTTAAAATAGTTACGATTGATTCAGTTTAATTGCACCAAATTGATTTTTACACCTAATAATAACTATATTTTTAACATATTATTTCAAAATGTGCTTCTTTTATTTCTAATAATTTTTTTTTGCTGTAAATTCTATTTCGTACCTAATATTTTAGGCTCATATTTTTTTTCTTACCCGATGTGGCTTACAGTATTCAGTGAGCTTTATATGTTTGTTGTAAAAAAAAATCGTTGTAGTATTAAATAGTTATAGGGTAGTTTATAAATTCTACAAATGTGTGGCCGTTCATTTTAAATAATTTGGTTGTTAATAAAATTATTTATTGATTATTATAAGAAAAGTAGTAGTTTATTTATTAGTTTGTATGTGTGTTATACATTTTTTTCTTTTTACTAAGAATGAGGTTAGTAGATTATTTAACATGTACTTATGTTGCAAGGATATAATTTCGATAAACAAAACAAGATGTAATATTTAAGTTAATTAAAGTATTGTCATTTTTCGTTTTCTATTTTTCTAATTAATTATGTAAATCAGGTGATAATACACGCGACAAACAATAATAATTCATTTATAATTATATACGAGCTTATGATCCTTCGAATAGAAAGCGGTTGTGTTAATCGACATTGCTGGAAACCTCGATTTCTACTTGTGCATAAATATTAAAAACTATTTATCGAATCAACAGCGAACAATAATTTCGTTTGTAGAAGAAAGAGAAATTAATTACCTAGCCGTCAAAGAGATGCACTTATTCATGACGGCGTTTTCGTTTTCACTGACGGCGTGACGTGCACCTCCGCCGCCATTACGCAAGTGTTTCAAGGTCGTCGCGAAAGGGAAACCACGTTTATATTATATATTTTATACGTAATACGGCTGCTGCTGCTGCTGCGACAGTGATGGTAATTATAAAACGCAGATTAATGCTGAACGCCTTCTCCAACAATGTGAATGTGGGTCTAGTGTAGTGTGTCACCGGGTCATTCCGAGGGTGACGACGAGTCTACGGCCTTACAATCTTTTACATTTAATACATTGAGTCTCAATACGTTCGCTATTCTTATAATCACTGGTAACCGCCTGTATCTAGAGAATATCGAAAAGGAAATTTACCGATATGATGACGCGTGTGCCCGATGTAAATTGTATATACATATGGTTTAACTGTTAACAATTAGACATAATTGGATTTCTCCGAAAATGTTATATGATGTTTGTTTGAAATCTTTTCGATTTCATCATTTTATTCGAACTCGTGCCGCGGATAACCGAAATTTTCCTGTTTTCTTTCAAAATAATAACATCATATACGTATTTACACATTGCTAATCACAGAAATCTGTTTCTAATCTCAATAATATGGTTGAAAGTGAAAAGATTAAAGTAGGAATTTTTAAAGTAGGTCATCTCTGTTTGCTGTTTTACGTTAAGGAAAACATCGATTTTCTATTTTATTTGATCACGTCACTATGCTTTTTTTGTTAAGAATTATTTTTGATTACTTAAATAAACCTTTTGATCCTAATGGTCATAAACGTATACGCAATTTAAAATATTTATTTCGCAATTATAATTTAGTGTACACTTTTGTAAACTTTACATCAGTAAATGTAGCATCAGCGAACATAAATATTGTGAAGAATTTTTTTTTCGAATTACTTACAAATAAGTAAAGTATAAAATTTTTATTATTACTTTGTAATCTTTTTTTGTTCGATTTATGAACGAGAGAAGGTTCAAAATTATATATTTTTTGAAAAATGTTTAAGAAAGAATACATTAACTGTTTTATTACCTTACAAGTTTGTTATGTACCGTCCAAAAATACTTTTGAAATATACATTTTTGAAGCCATTTATTAAAGATAAAGATTTTTAAAAAATAAAGATTACTCTTTTTTTATATTTTATTGGAAAATGTATGTAATTTTACATGAGAGAGAAAAAAATTTTTTTTATCAAAAAGGAAATGAAAACAATTGTATTTAATGAAATACAAAAGTATATGCACTTTAATGATATAAATGGGAAACTTATTACAAATATTACCGTTAAAATGATATAAATAGAAATCTTATAGCAAATCTTTTTCGCTCAAATGACGATGAAAACATTCCCCATGTACCCCTTTATTTTACTCCCTTCTATAACATGTATAACATATATTCTTGATGTAGGTCTCCTTACTTTCGTACTACATACCACAAAGTTCCTCTCTTTTCGATCAGGTAGTTTTCGAATGCATCTTGTGTGAGATCCGGTAGTTGTTGAAGTGTTGAAATTTCTGACTTTTATTCAATCTTCACTTAAGGAGACCCGGTGGTCTAGCGGCCTAAAATTTAAGCTATTTTAAAAATTTTTTTTCTATATGAGGGTAATGAATAATGCTTTCAAATTTTTTTACACTTATTTTATTACTAATAAACTACACAAAAATGAAAATAAAGACAAAAAAAAATTTTTTTTTAAATTAGAAAAATGATGCTGAAGTCTCCCTCTCTTAAAAAATTGAATTGCGTGGTGAATGATGATTTATCTCTCCCTCTGATCTGAAATAAAACAATTGACGAATTTTTAATTAGTATAAGTATAGCTATCGCAGGAAGTAGAATAAAAAAAAATGACAAAATGGCGCGTAGTCAAAAGTACAAGTTTGAAAACGACCAGTATTTTTAAATGTTTTGTTAATAAAAAAAATATAAATATTTTACGGAAACTATTAGTTTTACTTCCAGCGAGAGCTAGAACTATTCAGAATAACATATTAAAATTTCAGACAAATCGGTCAAGTAGTTTTTTTTTTCTGGCCCCCGCAAGACGAAAAAAAGTAGTTTCGAGATAAACGCGTTTAAAGTTTCAAGCAAGTATATTCTCAAGAAACTGACCTGACCTTCTAATGGGCTGTAGATCCTGAAATACTCTGAATTTCGTCATCAAATTTTAACAGTATATTTTTAAGATACTATACTTTCGAAAAAAAAAATCAATTTTTCGATAATTCTAGACCATCGGGTCCCCTTAACTTCTCAATTATCTCCACAGTAAATTCGTACCTGGTTAATTTTTTGTTTGATGTGCTTTCTTTGTATAAAATATAATAGTGCAAGATCATTCCCGAAATGATGATGAGTAACCTTTTCTCAGTATTTCACGATATTTGCGCTTATCTGAAATGAAACTTGATGAAACATGTATATTCCTGTTCACTGGAAATATTTTCTACAATAAAAATTCATTTTATAAAAATAAGGCGTTATGACAGGTTAAAATTGTATTGAAAATAAAAAAAACCGATATATCAGATCAAGGTATTTTTCGGAAAAAAATGGACTGATGATATCTCGGCTCTAAGTTATTAAGAGGGTTAATTTTTTTTTATTAACACCCACAAGAAAAATAGATTAATATTTGTAGCAAGAAATTGTTATAATTGATTATTCTAAAATTGAAACTAATGTCTGGTAGTAACGATTAGTTTTTATCAGTAAATATATGCTCAATTAATTCGACTTTGTTTGTTCTATAAATAAAACTTTTAGATCTTTAATTTTTGTAAAACATTTCCAACAATAGTACATGATTAATTTTAACTTCAGGTGGGTTTTGAGTAACATATTTAAATATATGATTATTAAATATGACACCATAGTTTGAATACTGAATGTCGTCAGACTTGGATATTTATGCTCTTAATCATTTCCTAAAGATTGTGAAAAGTTATCAAACGAACAATGCATTTAAACACCCACGTATTCAGAAGTATATTTTCTCTAAAAGGTGATGTGGACTTTTTTCAAAATCACTGATACATTTGATGAGTACGCTTAAAAATGTACTGACATATTTTCATATCAACATTGGCAAAGTATCAGGTTCTTATTATACAATAAGTCACGTAAACGTATCTAAAATAGATGTTTAAATTGTACTTATCTTCTCTGCTATTGTATGATAATTTCATTTGTGTTGCTTTAAACATTTCGTATATATTTTTTATAAATAATTTTGGCGAGTTTAAAAGTAGATGCATATTTGATGTTAAATATATAGTTTACATTTGAATGGTACATCTTTAAATAATAGAATAGGTGTGTAGTTAGGTCTTTGTTAAATATTTGTATTGAATATTCTGTTAGATAGGCGTATAATTTCGATAAGGCATGTTAATTGAAAGCTGGGATTTATTTGTATAGCTAGTCGAATCGAAATAATTGAGCAATTGTTTACATTTAACGTTTCGTATTATTTTCTGTATAATAATTTTTAGCTCTTGCTCAAGTAATATAATTATATTGCATAATTAATTCTCATATAGAACAGGGACAAATTCATGTAATAATTTAAAAATTTGAAAAAACTACAAAACTGTGTTGATTTCGTTAATAGTACCATATTATTTAAACTGAATTGTTTAATATTAAATAATGTTCAGGTAACAGGAATAATGAAAGACAAACATTGTTAATTATATGTTAATAAATTGTAAAAACATGTACATCAGTTCCATTTATCCGTGCTAATGATTGAGGATGTTGGCACAAATTATTGAAAACACAAATAAGTGAAATTTAAATTTATTTAAATTTTCTTATATAATAATATTATTTTTCGTACATATCTGAATAAGAAAAACTAGTTGTAATCAAAATGATTGTCTTACATTGTATTTAATACACATTTAATTATTAATTTTTACTAATTTTTCGAAAAGGGCTGTGTTAAGTCATTTATATAGTTTTAATAATCTTTGATTTTTTTAATTTTTGGTGTTTCCAAAATGACTGCTGTTTATGAATGAATAATACGAACACAAATATTGGGTTAGAGCAAAACTTCGCAGCGTTTTCCAAAAGGTGTCATTAATTGCAGTTCGATTATATGACATGACTCCATATGTGTGTTATTTTGACAGGTCCATTTCAACGTTTCTTTCTCTGCTATTTTTATGTAATTTTGTGAATTTTAAGTCTGTTAAATTTAAAATTGAAAATGGAGGAATATAAGATTCGTTTTCGTCATTTGATGCTGTTTTATTTCCCGAGAAGAAAAACACCAAAAAAGATATTCGCCGTTTATGGAGAAGGTACTATTCGAAAGTGGTTTCTTCGGTTCAGAGATGGAAAATTCGACCTAGAGGATTGAGAGCACTCCGGTAGCCCTGCAGTTGTTGATAATGACAAAATTGCAACACTTATTGAAAATAATCAACGTTACACGACACGGGATATCGCGAAGATACTCCAGGTGTCTCACATGCGTGTTGTGAGGCATTTTGAGACACTTGGATATGTGAATCGCTGCGATGTTTGTGTACCTCCTAATTTAACTGAAAGAAATGTAATGAAACGCATTTCCATCAAGTGATTCACTCCTTAAAAGAAACCAAAACGACTCGTTTCTGAAACTATGACTTACGGGCGATGAAAAATGAATCATCTACAATAATATCAATAAAATAAGCCTCCGTTAGCTACTCCAAAAGCAGGTCTTCATCCGAAGAATGTGATGTTGTGTCTCTGGTGGGATTGAAAGGGTGTTGTGTATTACGAGCTTCTCCGAAATAATCAGACGATAAATTCGAAGAAGTATTGTGATCAATTGAACTAATTAAAGGTGGCAATCGATCAAAAGTGTCCAGAATTGGGCAATCGGAAAGATGTCGTTTTCCACCAAGACAACGCTGCACCTCACGTCTCTGACAGAAATTGATGCAGTTTGATTAGGATGTCCTACCTCACCCGCCATACTTGGCTGATCTTGCACTTCCAGATTACCATTTGTTCCAGTCCCTACAGAATTCCCTTAATGGAAAAAAACATCTCTTCTGTGGAAGCCTGTAGAAACCACCTGGATCAGTTCATCTCCCAGAAAGATACCAAGTTCTGTGGGGACAGAATTATGAAACTACATGAAAGATGGTAAACGGTAGTGGATCAAAATGGTACATATGTATTAGAATAAGTATATATATAAATAAGTAAACACTGTCTTTGAATTTCACCTTAGAAACGCTACGAACTTTTGTTCCAACCCAATATTATGTAGTCTGTTGATTAGTTTTTAATTTGAAGTCAAACAAACACTGCATTTAAATTCTAAATTCAATTTGTATTCTTAAAGGTGTTCGATACTTTATTAAATAAATTAAGTAAGAAAATGTATAAATAACGTTTTCTTATATTGCGTTTTTATTGTTTAAAAAAATCATTTGAGTCGTATATAAAAATACAAGAAAGAAATAATTATCAAATCGTGTTAATTATTTCCCTGCATGTTTTTCAAATAGCGCATTTATTATGTTTAATTAATTTAATTTGTGGAATAATATTATAAATTTATTTAACACTGTATTGTTAATCAAACCATTGTCAATTATTCACAACATTATTCTAAATTAACCACCATAACATTAATAGACTGGTTTAAAGAATGTGTTAACACTGTTTTCTTGTATATCATGATTTCTAGTCGTAGGAAGTCGTAAGTGAAAAATTATGTAAATACCGTCACCCTTTTTTTATATCAACGACTACACACACTTTTAATTACTAGTGTATATTTTTTTATAAACGGTAAATTTTATTACAAACATTAATTTATTATAAATCTGTAAGAAATGCAAAGCGATATGAATACGTACTAATTTCAATCTTGAATAATTTTTTATTTGTAATGATTTTTTGAATTCTAATATATTTTTTAAATGTTAGAATAATTACATCAAAATTCAATGCTCTTATAGATTACATAAATTTGTGACAATAAATTGTAATTATAATTTCTTAATTTTATCAATTTTTAAAATATAAATAATTTATTTGAAAGATAAAATAAAACTCTTTAACAGCCCCTATAAATATATTGTACACCATTTGTTGAGCTTCGCTGAACTTATTTTTTGATACACATATTATTAACACTATCTGGAATGGGGTAGAGGCTGTTTATGTTATAAAAAATTAACTTTTAAATTACTGTAATTAAATTTTGCTTATTTCAAGTAAAACCATGATTTTTTGTTTGTGAAACGCATTTATTTGAAATGAATAATCAAATTAGGGTCGCTAATAAAGAAATATGCTTTACCGAAATAATTATATTTATTTATTAAATTTGATTTTGTATAATCATTATTATTGATATTTTTTCCACCCATGAGTCTTACGAAAAATCTAGTGTATCTTAAATTTTACAAAATAATTTTTCACTACCATCATCATTCATAAAACACTTCAAATAAAAAAATACAAAAAATAATGATTGGTTATTTTTTTAATCTTTTCTTATGTGCATTTCGATGGCGATCATAGAAGGCTGAGATATGGAAACATCTGAGTATGATGGCATTTTTCGTTGATGATGTCGTTTGTTGGTATCGCCATTGAAATGTGTATAAATAACAATCAAAAATGATCGATAATCGTTTATTGAACTCTTTTTTCGGATTTTTTTTATTCTTTGCGAAGTGAATGAAAAAATCATTTATGAAAATGAATCTCGCCGCAGTGTCAACTATATTGTTATTTTGATCTTTATAACGTTTAAGGATTATTATTAAATAAAAAAATCAATCGGCTCGCGCTCTTTCGATCAAGTCACTCAGAGATATGAGTTTAAAAAATCATTACATTCATTAATTAATGAAAAACATGTATGATCAGAATATTTTTTTTTAACTAGAGGCAATCACGAACGGGCCACCATAAAATTAAATAAAAATAAATCATCTTTACATGAGAGGAAAGTAAAAAAATATTTCTCTTTAATGAGCCGTTCGAGATCACATGTTTATATAAAATGTTATGCTCAATTGGATTTCCTAAATCTTTACACAAATTTGGGGACGACTTGTAGGTCGCTTGGCTGTGTAAATACAAATATAGAATTGGAAAAAAAAATGTTTTTCATAGCTACATTATTTCTATTTTTTCTCTATACATATATATATATATATGTATATATATATATGTGTGTGTGTGTGTATATGTATATATATATATATATATGTATGTATATATATATATATATATATATATATATATATATATATATATATATATATATATGTATATATATATATATATATGTATATATATATATATATATGTATATATATATATATATATATGTATATATATATATATATATATATGTATATATGTATATATATATATATATGTATATATGTATATATATATATAATATCTTTGTATTTTGTTACGGAGACAAAAAATAAAATAAATTTTCAAAATTTATTTGATTCTTTACAAACATGTTTTTCTGTTTTAATTAAAAAGCTTGCTTGACATTAAAAAATATATCAGGAAATAAGGTAGTTACTAGTAGGAAGTGTATAATATTGCATGTTCATGGTTTTAAAATAAACTGTATTGATGCTATATTTCATTTTTTTATATTGATGTTTTTATAAACTGATTATTGTATTTTAAACTCGCAATATTCGTTCAAGTATTTTAATTTGAATTGTTGTGCAATATTTCCATTTCCACGACTACTCTGAAAAATGTCTATCTGTAAACTTGAAATCATTCTTACGATACTATTTAATCTGTCACTGTGTTAACTTTCCAACTACGAATGTTTTTTCAAGACATTTAATACTCTGTTCTAATTGACAACACTTAAAAATGTCTTTGAAATCGATATAAAGAGGTAGTTATGTGCTAATATAATCTGAAAAACATTTAAGTAATGTTTAAAACTTTTTGTATAAAATACAAAATTACGTTCAAACTTAATTAACCACTTGTGTACTGTAATTTATGTTATTACAACAAAATTAACTAGTATGTGCACGCATTATATCGAACCGTATACAGATAATAATTATTTATTCATTGCTTCAGTTAATTATTTATTACATAATGAAATATAACCCAATTACCTTAACCTATAAAAAAATATTTCTAGAAAGCATTGTTTTTTCTTGAAAATGTAATTATGTGCATGTATGGGTACATATATATATATATATATATATATATATATATATATATATATGCATACATAAGAACATTTAAAATAATTTATAATAGTTAAACATATAGTAAATGCCCTAGAGAAACCACATAAAACCTTGAGCTAAATTTGAAATAACATTAATATCAAAAAAACTATTTATAAGTTTGTGTATATTTATTTGTTAAATTTTGTACATACACACACGTACATCAGTGTGCACACATACAAATATGTATATGCATACATTATATATATATATATATATATATATATATATATATATATATATTTGTTTGTGATTTTATATAAAATTATATGTGCTGAATTTTAGTTTTGTTTTTTATATAAAAAATGGGTCATTCTTTCAGTGGGTCATATCTGTTCTAAAAATAAATATTTATAAATTTTAAATAAATAATTACGTCTGGTCAGTAACCTTTATTATATTTTACATGTATGGTATAAATAGTTTTTTAAGTTCAGTGGAAGAAATAAAAAAATAATTGGATTAAAAGTAAATGAGTAAAATTTTTCTTAAATATTTTATAATAAATGTTTGTTGTGTTATAAAGTACTTAAAGATTTTTTTCTATATATTAAAACTAGTAATGTTATTCTTCGCTGAAATGCAACCACAAGTATTCTACTAAGAAAATATTTTTAATTATACAGTTATTGTATAATATTTTCCTTGAAATATAATTTATTTGATTCCTAATACTATTTTTTCATAGATTTACAATTAATAAACTTTGTCATATTAATTATTTAATTATCGATTAACAAATATTAATAGATTATTTAGAAATGTTTTTAATTATATTATGTTAATAATATTGTTAATTAGGTAAATATATAATCATCATAGTTTTATTATCTTGTATATAGTGATTTAAATAACTTATATA
The DNA here is from genome assembly GCA_034766995.1 of Acanthacorydalis orientalis. NCBI lineage: Eukaryota > Metazoa > Arthropoda > Insecta > Megaloptera > Corydalidae > Acanthacorydalis > Acanthacorydalis orientalis. Next base: position 17,470,290 of record CM068316.1, on the reverse strand, counting down.
CAGTATAATTGACATAGTTTGTGTCAGTTTTAACATTTTCTTTTATGTAAGTACTATTTATAAACATATTACAAAATATAACTATTGTTTTTAGGGCAGAGTTCTCTAAATAAATTGATTTTGTTCTGTTTATTTTCGGATCTGTTAAGATTGATTCGTATTCAGTTATTGCTCAATCTCCTCAAGAAAGACATCTTTCGTAAACACTTTAATCCAAACGTATCATGTATTGATTAATGGCTTTCAGGCTTATATATACACATACATCTCCCCCATTTGGTGGATTAGTTCATTTGTATTTTAGTATTAAATTGAATTGAAATACTAAATAAAAAGTAACATGACTTTTTTTAACCCTGCAACCGTTTTTACTCCCATGTGGAAGCCTAAATTGAATTGTCTCTTTCTCTCTCTCTATATATATATATATGTATATATATATATATATATATATATATATATATATTTATATATATATACATATATATATATATATATATATATATATATATATATATATATATGTATAGACTTTTAGTAGTATGTTATTTTATAATAAAAATGACTTTGTTTTTATTGAGAAATTAAAAAGACCGATGGAGTCGTAACTTTATCTCGTTATAGCGAAAAACTAATGTAGGTTAGTATAAATTAAAATACTACTATTATAATTAGTGAACTATTTAATTTTTTTCTCTTCAAATGAAAGTTAAATGCAATTTTTTTAATAATGAATGTTTCTATGTAAAAAGTCAGTAAATTTACTAGTAAAAAAGAGATATAAAAATGAATGGAGAACATTTTATTGCTATTGGGGACGATATTCGTTGTTGAAGGATGAGAAATGATTCTATGTATAGTAATGTTGACAAAATTCTAGCTTTTGTCTATAGTTTACAACAAGAATAAATGCTTTAGGCAAAATAAGGAGCAATTTATTCAAAATTGGTCAAATTATTGTCATTACTATTACATAAATGTTGTGTAAAGTAATAGATTTATTGTCACTTTAGTACAACTATAAATACAATAAAAGATTTTATTTTTATTTTTTAAGAAAAGTCCTTGATTACTAGTTGTCGAATTAAACTGTTTATCGAATTACAATTGTTATTATTTGTTAACCAAAATAATCTACTCTATGTATACTTTTTTAAGCATCCATTAGATAGTGTTACTAAAGTCTAGATTTTGCAATATATTTTTTAAAAAATAACTTAAAATATTACTTTTTAAATTACAAAATATAAAAATTTTTGTTTAATCTGTTAGTTGTGTAGCCCTACTTTAAAAGTGTGTACCTACATATTGTGTCGCAAAAATGAAGTGATGACGAATATCCTCGTCAAACACAGAGTATATGCAGTTGCTGTGAAATTGAATTACATTATAATGAATCGGCATTTAATTTTTTTAAAAAATCGATAATTTTATTGCTCAAATTCATCTTCATGACGAGTATACTCGTCATACACAGCTGACAGGTCCAAAAAAATATATTAATATAGAAAATATGATAATTAATCGTAGATATGTATTAGAAATAGAAAGTAAGTATTTTTAATGATAATCTTTTTACTTCTAGTACTGATTTTTTTATAAAAATTGAATAATTAATCCATTTGTCAATATTTTTTATTACATTATTTTAATGTATAGGAAAATATTGACATTTTCTTCTTGAGTAGTTATCTAGAACATTACTTACTTAATCCTTGATGCAATCTGAAATTGCACACAAATACATAGATACACGCACTGAGTTGATTTCTTCAGATTTTTTTGTAGAAAAACAACTAAAGTTGAACACTGTTAAAAATTAGTTCTCGTATAGTCTTATTAGATTTTCTTGATTGTTCTTTTTTTATATAGAAAATTTAGTGAAAGTATATATTTTTTTCTAGGATGAATCATTTTTAAAATTATTCTTGATAAAAGTTGGAAAATGAATTGAATATTAAAAAAAGATTCTGGCTTAACACCAAGATGCAATGATATTAAATAATTGTATATCCTCTTTTTAATTTAATGTTTTATTCAGATTTTTTAAATGATAGTAAATAGAAAATTCCAGTTTTTCTATTTTTGTTCATAGACTCCCGAAATGTAAACTAAAATTGCATGAATAAAATAAATTCATTCTAGGCAATTTGTATTTTATCACAAAGCTTAATAAACATTCTAAGCGTTTGTAAATTTATATACATATATATATATATATATATATATATATATATATATATATATATATATATATATATATATATATATATATATATACTTGGTGATAAAAATAAATGTAAATTAAATAAGTAAATATGTTATTTAATAGAAAAAAAATATAGGCGTATAAAAAACGAATGTTTTTGTAAATTGTCATATATATATATATATATATATATATATATATATATATATATATATATATATATATATGTATATATATATAAATGAGATCGATAAAAGTAAATAACGTACAACCGGTTACAATTCGTATATTTATTGACTTGAGTATATATTATTTTCCGTCACCATAACGGGGAGTTTTTGCATGATGTAACTAACGAAGTAAGAATTTCAAATCAAGGCGGCCATCAGTCCGTGTGTGCGTCACACGTCACATGATCGACGAGATCTGGGTCTAGTGCATTGGGTATGTAGGTCACGCGTTCGAGCCTCATGGGGTGTTGGCAGGCGAGTCATGATATTTACTGAACACGAAAATCAATATTTTTATCTAGGTTGCATATCCTTTTATAGCTTTTTTTTATCTTATTTATATTTATTATGTAATCAGGCCGTTTGGCATACTTTTTTAATTGTTTATTCAAGACAATCGACTGGTTTTATTGGATAATATGATTGTAAATATATTATGAACTATTATTGATGAATAAAATAAATATATATATATATATATATATATATATATATATATATATATATATATGTGGGTGCGTGTATGTATGTGTGTGTATTTTTTTATATTTGAAAAAAAAAACAGTTTTCTAATAGATTTAACCTCTGAAATATTTATTGATTTGAATTCTATGGTATTATTATTATCAGCTGTTTCCCTTTCAATATTGGAATATCTCTACGTTTTCTTTAAATAAGGGGAAACGAATGTAGTTAAAACAAAAATGAAAAATGTTTAATAGAAATAACAACTATAAATAAATAAAATAGCCAATACTTAATATGTAATTAATAATAAGATTGTGTTTTGCAAAACAATCACTTTTTTGTTATATAAAAAGAGTAGTTATTCTTGAAGTTGATTATAACATTCTTGAATAGTAATTTGTTACATGATTGGGACAAATTGTTGCTTATATTCCGTTACAGAGAAGAAAAATTAAAAACAGTTTTGTTTGTGACAATAGTTAAACAATAAAAATAAATAATATATAATAATTAAACAATAAAAATAAATAGAGCAGCGGGCGAAGCTCCGTAGTTTATTCAAATTTTCCTCTTAAAAGTGTAAAGAAATTCAGACTACCATGATAATAATCTCTCCATCTTATTATGAACATTTCAATTGTTTAAAATTTATCAAAGCATCCAGATTTTTGTAAATATATTTTATTTTATCGTTTAAGATTTTCACCACGAATATATTATTTCCTCGCTGATTTCAAGTCCAAGAATATAATTTTTAATCGAAAATCAGTTTTGATTTTTCTAATGTTTTTCGTTTTTCAAAACCGCTAAATATTATATTAGACACTGCACTTAATTTTCTTTTTTGTCTCGATAAATAGATGGATATTGGACATTTCGAGGCTCGTCGACAGCTAAATTCATGAGCGCCTTATTCTTGTTTCGAGTGCTAAATATTATTGATTGAACCAAATTGTACTTTTATGAATAAACTATGCTGTATCTCAACTACATAATTATTTATGTTTTTTAAAATTCAGAAGATTTACATTTTTATTATTTGTACAATTAATTTATTCTCCGTTTTAACTTAGTCGTTATGTATATATATATATGTATATATATATATATATATATATATATATATATATATATATATATATATGTGTATATATATATATATATATATATATATGTGTGTGTATATTTATGTGTGTGTGTATATATATATATATATATATATATATATATGTGTATATATATATATATATATATATGTGTATATATATATATATATATATATATATATATATGAGATTTGAACAAAAATGTTTTTCACTTTGCTAAAATTAAATTTTAGCGTTTATTAAATTTTGATGTGCTTACCTTTTAAACATCCTCAAAGAAAATTAAAAAAAAATGGTTATTAATATTTTTGGAGGTATACATTTTCGATATTCTACTCTGTCTCTTTCCTCCCTCTCTCTCTTTCTATATATATATATAGAGAGAGAGAGAGAGAACAAAGAACACATTCTTATACATGTGCTCTTTTTTGTAGTTTCTATTAGTGTATTTTCTAATGAAGTGACATATTAGTATCTGTCGAACGAAAATCGTAAATGACGTAAAAATGTGATATTCTCTACAATTTGCATTTCTTTTCGGTTATTTTTCACCGATTACTACTAAGAATAAGCACATGCAAGTAGTATTTTTATTTGATAGGCCGAGTAAAATATTAGTTTTGTCTATTATTAGGAGGTTACATTAAAAGTTACTCTTCTTTTGTGTTTTTTTGAGCATTTATTTTATTAAAAAATGTGTGAATACATTAATCAAAGTGTTTGCCCTCGGAAGCTATGACTTTTCCCACTTTTCTGACAGAAATTGAATTTCGCGGCAAAAGAATGGTCTATTTTTGGAGCCAATCCATTCACCAATTTTCGATTTCTTCGTAGTTATAGAAATGTGTATCTTCCAAAGCGTGTTGCATCGATCGGAACAGACAGTAATCATTAGGGGCCAGGTCCGGAGAATTCGCTGAGTGTGGGAGAACCTCTCGTTCAAGCTCCATCAGTGTTTGTTTCACGGCTATAGCAACATGGGGCCGAGCATTGTCATGGAGAAGAATCCCTTTTCGGCGAATTCATGCAATTGATGGTCGTTTTTGCAATCAAATTGTCATTCAGACGCCCCAATTGTTGTCGATAACGTTCGGCGGTAATTGTTTCCTTCGGTTTCAACAGTTCATAATACACAACACCCTCCATATCCCACCAAATAAAGAGTATTGCTTTCTAACAGTGGATGTTTCGCTTTGGTGTCTACGTTAATTGTTGACCAGGATCAACCCATGATTTCTTGTGTTTCAGGTTTTCGAATAGATCTGTTTTTCATCGCCGGTCACAATACGCCACAAGAAAGTCTTCTTTTTATGCCTTGCAAGTAAAGAAACCGAGACGTTTAAACGATTAGCTGTGGCATTTTCGGTCAATTCATGTGGCACCTATCTCCCTTCTTTCTGGATCTTTATCATGACTTGTAAACATCGTGAAATAGTTGATTTATCGATTTCGATCTGTTGAGCCAATTAGTTAGGTGTTTAAGCAGGGTTATCTTCCAATAAAGCTGTCGTTGCAGTTGTTCATCTTCGAACTTTTTCGATTGACCTGGTCGTTGTTTGTCGTGAACGTCACAATCGCCACTTTTGAATGTAGAAACCAACCTCTACATACTGTTTCTGATGGAACAGATTCACTATAAGTTGTCACAAGCAATCGATGAGCTTTGACTGCACTTTTTTCAATTCAAAGTATTTTAGAAGTACACATCGGAAAAACAAATTATCGCGTTCCATTTTAATTCGGTTATAGAAAAGCACTTGTGTAAACAAAGGATGGCGTTTGATGACTGAATTTTAGTGGGAAATTTTCATACTTCAAAATGACATAAGAGATATCTGTCACTGCCCACAGCATACGTACCTAGAGCCATCTACATGCTTACAGCGGCTTTCAATGCAACCTCCTATTATATATATATATATATATATATATATATATATATATATATATATATATATACACACACACACACATACATACATTTTTAAAATTTTCTTTTATTTGCTTTTTTTACATATTTTATCATTGATTTTAAATGTTGTGTATTCACTCTTTGGTTTTGTATTTATATACACATGTTTAATTATTTTAAGTTTTTTTAATTATATTTTTTAATTAAATTTTTTAATTTATTTTTTGATGTTAGTTCAATTGTCAATAGATAGAAAATATTTAATAAGAATGCAAATTAAAATTTAAATGTAACACAGTGAAACTTTTTCGTAACTTCCACCATTCTGCCATCTAAATATTGTAAAGAGATTTTTTTATAAAAAATTAGTACACAATGTATAGCTGAAATTACTGCCAGCATTTCATTACATAGATGTTTTCGTTATAGAGAACTTCATTATAAAGAGATTTCACTGTAATGATTTTAAATATTTGTAAATATACGAATATATTTAATTTAAATATAATAATATAGAAATATCTTCTTTTCTTTTTGAATACTTTTGTGTGTAAGAATATATATATATATATATTCTATAAGAATATATATATATATATATATATATATATATATATATATATAAATTTAGTACATTCACGTGCACAAATGTTTATCACTTTTACTTTTGTTGTATTGAAAAGAAAGTCGAATCGCTTCGACGTTTACTATTTCTCGATTGATTCGTGATCATAGAGTGCATTTCTTGGAATAGTCCCATTGAAAGTGTACTTATTTCCTGATCTAAAGAATTCTTGCCTAGATTGCTAAGCAAGGTTGTTAATAATAAAAAAAAAATACTACACAAATTGAGTGTGTTGTAACACAGCAATAGCGAGAATTTCCAAGGTCATGCGCGTTGCTCCACAGCTTTGCATAAGACGTCGCGTGACACACTTGTTCAATGGGCGAAATTGTGTTGCTAACATAATTTTTTTAATCGACTGACTTGCAACGTTTCCCGCCATTTTACGTGTACCGTAAAAACTAAGAAAACTCTTATTGTTATCAGCTTATTGTTTTTTCAATCTGTGTTTATTATTCACACTCTGTGCTAAACAGTTGAATATAAATAGTTGAATAAGCGAACAGCAATGGGCGGCGAATTGCATGTTTTACATATCTACATTTATATTTGTTAATTTATCTTTGTTTTCTTGAAAGAATCCACAATTAGGCACGTGTCTGATAATCCGTCACGCAGTCGAATAAACGACGATTTTCATATTTGATTCTAGTGTAATTTCAAATACGAATATGGAAATTTTATGTAAAAATGTGTTTATAAAGAGGGATTTTTCAAAATACGCTGCCTACAGGTTTTTTAATTTATTTTTTATTGCATTATGTTAAATCGTCACATACTGTACCAAATATAATTTAAGTAGATTATTTCAAACCTCACGTTTTTGTATACATTTATACTAAATACTAAAATATGCTGTAGTTTATATTCAATGAATAATGTTGTGCTCTCATTTTATTTTTTATAAATGAATATTAAGAGGGATTTATTTTTATATGAATATATTTTAAATATATTATGAATATACAGTTACTTTTAAAATCATTTAGACAAACTATTGTAGTCTTTGCTAATATAATTTATTTGATTTTATCAAATAAATAATAAAAAATAGTGTTCGTTTTATAACTTAGACAAACCGTTTTCAGTAACATATTTTATAAATTAATTGATAATAGTTAATATTAACTATCATCCAGAATAAATAAAATATATTCGCATGCAAAAAATACATGTAAGAATATTGAAATATCTGTAAGTTTTCTTTAAACAAGGGGAAACGGATTTAGTTAAGACAACAACTAACCAATACTTAATTTATAATCAGTAATAAAATTGTTTGATGCCAAACAATCACTTTTTTGTTATATAAAAAAGTGTAGTTATTCTTGAAGTTGGTTATAACATTCTTGAAGGATAATTCGTTACATGATTGGGACAAGTTGTTGCTTATATTCCGTTATAGAAAAGAAAAATTAAAATCAATCTTATTTGTGGTAATAATCAAACATTAAAAATAAACAATATACTTATTAATTATTATTGCCAATTTCTATCCCTGAATAACAATTGCTCATATATTGAAAAATTAGTCAACACTATTTACACATATAAGCGGACAAACACAATGAATATTTTTTTAGGATTACAGGAAATTCATTTGATATTTTCCATTATTACTTGTATGTACATTTTTTATACATTTTAGGAAACAAAAAATAAAAATTAAAAGAAACAAATGTCGATGAGTTTAAAATAGACATTCATTTATTTAAAACGGCTAAAAATTTAAAGAAATGAATTGTAAATAAATTGTTTTACATCATGTCATCATGTTATGAAAACACCAATCTTAAAAAGTGGATGTAAAATAAATACATTTGTGTATTACCAAACTTGGGGAAAAAATCAATGTAAAAAAGCATTATAAGTCATACTACCAACAAATTGTAAAGAAGTATAGTTAAATTTGTTTCTAATACCGAAACAATGTTTCAAAAGTCAGTTAGTACCGAGATATTTAAGAATTTTAAGGAATCTGTACAATGAATTAGTAGTCAGAAATAGTCTTATATTAAAGAAATAAGCGATGAAAACATTTGCAAAACGTTATTTAAATGTCCTTGTATACTTTTGGAGTCAGAAAATATTTAGAATGAAATTAATATTATTTTTGAATTCAGCAGGCAAGTAAATTGTATGAATAAAATCATACACACAGCAATTAATCAATGAAAGTTCTAAATTTTTTAAACATCCTGATTGTTCAATAATAGTATGACATATATGGCAGCAAATGGTGTATACTGATTTCACAATTGATGTAATTTGATATCATTTTAAGTATTTAGATATTTTGAAAACAAATTAATATAAAAATGTTAAAAATTAATTTTTAAAATATGATCAGAAACATTCGACATATATTGTTTTTCTAATACACTTAAATACCTTCAAACATCTCTATAATCACCAAAAGTAAATATTAACGAACGTTTCTAAGATATTGAAACAACAGTTTAAATAAACGTCGTTTTTCTAACAAGTAGAAATTAATTCAATGCATATAAGAATCATGGCCCTAAATTAGACAATTTATTATAAATAATGTAAATTGTTGTGTAAAGAATTAACGATTATTCTCTGCTCCTCTTCTTTATATAATACGTATATATGAAGGAATACTTTTTTTTATTTTCTCCAAATAATTTCGTATGTAAAATTCTGGTTACATAAAAATATTTTTTTCTTTGTAAAAATGTTTAATTGAAAAATGATTGAAAACGTTATTTAAACAGAACTAGAATTATTTTTTTTAAATTAGATGATTAAACACTTTTATTTAAGATATATTAATGTAATTTCTTATTCATTAGGTTTCAACCCCCTTCCCCATATATATATATATATATATATATATATATATGTATATATATATACACACACATTCATGTACATACACACACACACACACACACTTATTTCTTATGTACACATACATTCTTACACACACATATGTATATCTGCTGGCATGTTTTTATTTTTATTGATGATACCGTCATCTACAGTTAATTATTTTATTTATGTTATTAATCATTTACGATTCATTTCCTGATTACAACATCTTCAAGCTTAATAGTTATAATGGTTCATATGTAAAATACAATAAATGCACCAATACTCATTGCAATAATTTGTAGGTCTGTTGAATATGTCTCTGATGAAATGTGTTGAATAATTTTTAAAATAAATGGTAATTACTGTATATATATATATATATATATATATATATATATATATATATATATATATATATTCAAATTTACACATCAAACATCATATCGTAATTGAATTTAAGATACTTCAACATTTACAATGTAATTACTTGACCTCTTTTTCAGTTAAATTTTTTCTTTCGCCGGAAATATACTAAAACTATATTAAAATGGTTTACATAGTGATTTATAAACGATTTTATAATTTTTAAAAAAATATAATTTTAAAAGGTACCTAACATTTGTTTTTTTTTTTAAACAAAAAGAAATGTTTTCTTCGTACTAAAAGTAAAAAAAATCAATTCAGATTACTTATTTAGTATGGAATTTTGTACTAAAATGTGTGCATAATTTTTTTGTCGAATTTGAGTATTTTTATAGTACCTTAAACAATATGTATTCATTGTATGCTTTTTTTAATATAAAGATATACCATTTATTTTTGTTTAATATAATCACTATGAAATTATGAACGAATCGTTTTTTCGAAAGTAATAATCTATTTATAGATAACTATAAAATGTCATTCACTTATGAAATCTGATTATTTAATAATTCAAACTATTGAATTGATATTATGTGTTTGTACATTTGAATTTTGATGTTAAATGTTGAAGATTATTAGAAAATATCTTATGTACAATTTCTTTATTCAGATATCCATACTATCTTAATTTATAACGTACTAGACGGAACTTTGAAGTCTTTTGCCAAAATAGATTTTTATTTATAGTTTTTCATTCTCGCCACGTGCCACTAACGATGTGATTTCAGAAAATATTATTACTGCAAACAAAGAACACTTATATTCTATTAAGAGTTACATAATATTGATATAATTTTTTATTTATATTTTAATCGTTCAGTAACCGGTTATTTATATTTTTGCATGTTTTTATTTAAAAATACTATTTTAATAAATGTTTCATGTTAGATGGTGTTGAAACTTTTATAACAGACATGTTTTTTTATGATCACATGTAAGGAGATTATTTTTTTTTATTCAAAGAAAAATTATTCTCGCCCAAATTAATTGTAAAATTGTATTTTTGTATATTTACACTATTTGTCCTCTTTTCTATATTTTCCGTATTATCTCCTCTTATAATGTGTAGTCACTTTATTGATTTTCTCGATATATTTAATAATAGCTTATTTGAAATTTAATAATTAGAAAATAGAGTGATTGCATACATATGAAGTAAAATTTAAAAAATTTAAATTAAGAATTAGTATTGTATTTCTTGTAAAATTTTATGTGAGATAGAATGCTATTTTTCAATATTTTTTACTTCAGTCTTACCGAAAGAATATTTTTTCAATTAAGTATTGAGTTCGAATCCTTTATAACAACAAGTTTATTGTTTTATTTTAAAGATTTGACTTTTTTATATTTGAATATTTAATATTTTAGTAATTTTAATTCATTATAATGTTTGCTTTCAAAAGAAAAATAAATAGTAATAAAGAGGTAGTGAAAGAACTAGTAGTGAAAAGGAAATAGTTTTCTGAAGATGAAGCCATTGAAATTGAAATTAATATTTATATAAGAATTAGACAATAATCAGTTATTGAACCATTAATATATAGCCCTTCATGTTATGGAATATTTAAAAATAAAATTATTTGCCTTTATAGAAACTGTTATTTAAAGAAAGTCTTTTGATTGCTTGAAAATTAAAATTTATACAGTCAAACACTATGCACATGATATTTCTGACATGTTCATTCTCAAAATATTTAAAATACATACATAAAACTGGAAAAAGAAAAAAATCCAATTTTTCCCATATGGAAATTATGTCAAGGGTCGAATACTTCGAAGACATTCTTATAGCATTTTTGTTAAGCAGTCTTGTTTAGAAATAAAATCACAAAGAATGGGTTTTATTATTATTCATTTTATTACTTCCTAATTGGATAAAAGATACTTTAATGATGTATGCTATTTTATCTTGAAAGTGAATTAAAGTGTTGATGTACAAACTATAATTCAATATATTTGTGTTTTTGTAAAAGATTGACAAAAACACTGCCTGTATTTAAAAAAAATATCATTATTTTTTTGTATGTACAAAATATTAGTTTCCAATGGTAAGTGTAGATAAAATCTAAAATTTCTGTTGATAATTCAAATAATTCAGAATTGTTATGCCTTTTGTAAAAGAATATTTACATCAATAGTTTCATACAATATTGTATTGGAAACATTTTCAGATAATAAAGGTATAATTAATAAACTGATTTGTCCATGCATGTCCATTTTTAATTCGGATACCACTAGTGTGTTTTTACTTGTTTTAGAATCTATTTTCGTCCATAACTTTTACTGTTTTTATTTGACATATTTTTATTTATAAATTCTTGAAAAAAAGGAGCATTCTTATTTTTAAAATACAAAATTGTGATATTATATCACTATATTATATAATTCCT
>CM068316.1:17395589-17455589 GCA_034766995.1 Acanthacorydalis orientalis | reverse complement strand
CGCGTACCCAAGGTTTTATAGATCATAGGTTTGTCGAAGAGTTTGGTTGTAATGAGGTCGTTAGAGTAAAAAAATGGAAATAATTGAATTGTTTCACTTTTAAATATGTCCATAAAATGTTTTCACATAAATTATTTTGACATAAATTATAAACCTGTACAATAATCATAAAAGAAAATAATCGTATGGATTTCATTTTTTTTTAAATCGAATACTGATGAACAGTGGACTTAATTATATCCGATGTTATGTATGTATATATGTAAGTGGAAGTTCGACGAGTGAATAATGTGTGAATAATGTAAACAGAAACGGTCGATCGTGTGCTGGCCAAATGGCGTAGACTCGGTTTCACTTTCCGACAGGCAAGTGTGTCAAGGACACTGGCGTTTCGCTGCTTTGCGATGAGAGCCGCAGTCGCAATTTTGTTTTTACTACTCTTGTATAGCCTAAGTAATGCTGTGATCACCCATTGTTAATCTACTACTATATGTTGAAAACAGTAAAGATTTTATCGACCATGTCGAATGGAATATAATCATTTAAGATTATATATATATATATATATATATATATATATATATATATATATATATATATATATTTACACATATATACACATATACATACATGCATACATACATACATACACTGTCCTTTTATAGTATCTGAAATGACCGTTTTGGGCTCATTACCTCTAACGATTACTGTATTCTTCTTTATATTCTGGTAAGAATCTTCGTCGATAAAAATCGATGGTTCAGAGAGATGGATATCTAGGTTAAATTGTAAATAAAAACGAATAATCTCATTTCAATTTCAATATTGACATCACTCTATGCAAATTAGTATGGAAAGTAATAGAAACATTTTTTTTAACAGAATATCATGCAATAAGTTGTAATATTCTGTCGTACAAACATGAATTCAATTTGACATAAAAATATAATGTATGTCCGTACACGCGAATCAAGTATCACACTAATGTGTATTTCTTTTAATATTTATGTTTAACATATGATTAATTAATTTCCTACGTCAAGAACTGCGATAAAATTCTGATTATTTTTATAGGTCATGAAATCTATATTTTTAAATCATGCTTCTTGACCAACTACCCTAATTATATGTATATATATATATATATGTGTGTGTGTGTGTGTATGTGTGTGTGTGTGTATGTGTTAAATTTTTACAGTTTATTTGAGAAAAACATATGCTTAATTTTTTTTCATAGATTTTATTATAAAAATAAGTTTTAATCCATTAAACACTGCTACTCAAAATCATAGGAATTTTCGAAAAGGATTAATATGGTTTGGTTCTTGGCCCCTTCTAATTAATTTGACGTAAGAAAGAAAAAAGTAAAAAAAATGGTTTTGCACAGTGATATGTTTTTGTACGCAAAAGCAGCGACTAATGTTAGAATAAAAAGAAAATTCAAAAGTGAATAGAAACTAGTTATTATAAATATTAAATTCATTTATTCCATTAAAATCCGAATCAAATGCCGTGATAGTTACTAAAACACTTCAGGTGGTGAAAGACGTTGCATTTTTTTCATATATATATATATATATATATATATATATATATATATATGGCCTGGCTCTTGCAAAATCTACATTTATTCCATTTTTTTGTCATTTTCGCAAAAATCGAAAAAAAATTAATATAGTTGTATTGCTATTGAATAAATGTTGACTGTTATATAAAAAAATTTTGAAAAAAAATATTTTTAGCAGAGAAAAAAAAACTCAAAATTAATGTTACGTATGCGCAACAGCGATGCTTAATTGGTTATTAAGATATGTTACTTATTATGATGCCTTTATGATTTTTTAATTAAAGAATGAAAAACCAACAATCATTATTTTTATTCTTTATGAGTTTGACTGCACATTAATAATATTTATATTTTTTTTACTGAACTATTTCCGTGTATAATTTTTCTCAATTCATTGATCTTTTTATATTTCAAAGAATATTTTTCATGGTGTTATAAAAAGCCACTTTTGGCTATATATTGTAGAATATTTGTTCTATCTAGAAGCATTTAATGACACTTTTATCATAAAAGTAGTTGAGTAAAAAAATCCTATATTTAGTATTAAGTAGTATAATTATAGACAAATTATTAAAATAATTAATATCTGTATGTAAAATGATTCATCTATAATAATGTATCGATCTCCGTAATGTATTGTACTTATACATTTTTTCTAGATTGACAACAACCATAGGTTCATTAGAGAATATATATATATATATATATATATATGTATGTATGTAAACATACTTATATACATATGTAGTGTTTGTTTTTCGTTTAAATAATTTTTAAATAGTTATTTTGAACAAATATGGCATACAATGACAAAAAACTGAATATTTCCTAATAATATTTATAGTTAAATAGGTGTAAATTTATTATTTTGGTAAGAATCTAGAAAACGGTTTTAATATAAAAAAGTGCAAATATTATATTTAATTCCTATCTGTAATTGTATATTTAACTTATTTTCTATATTGTCTGTATATAATGGTTATATAGAAATGTTTGAAATGGTAAAATGATTAATCAAAAATCAAAAAGAGAATGTAGTGTCAGAATCGCATTGATTTTTCTCTCGTAAAAATGAATAAAATGAAATAAAAGTGAACAAGGAAATAATTTTGAAGTATACTATGAGTGTACAATGGATCTAAGTTGCTTTGCACGCTCGATCACAAGAAACAACAAAGCACGCAAATAAACGGTCCACCTGCTCCCACGACGATTAAAACAGTCCCCCTACTTCGGCGAGCTGTTGATATTCCACAACACACCTCGTCAATTACCACACAAAAGTGAAATATTTTTGTACACTACCCATTGTTGTAAATTTTTCATCTGACAGGTAAATGCGGCAAGTTAAAAACGAGGTCAACGCAAATTTCTATTTCTTTAAAACTCGAGTATAACTATACGACCGTTTTATTATTGAAATTGCTAAAATTGTTTAAGAAAATTTCACTCTTACAGCAATTTTTACTTTCATAAAACGATTTACTGTGGAAATTCTCCCTACCCCCCTCCCTGTACGTAAATAGATATATTTGGATTTATTAACGTCATTGTGTCTATGTTTATAATAACGATTTTAGGTCATTTTTGTTGTACGTGCGGATATTTGTTGTACCAACAAATGCAATTGCAGGTGTCGTTGACAGGTTTGCGCTCCAGGGCGCTGCATTTAAAAATAAACATTCGCAGCAAGGTATAGATGTGTACAACATTTTAGAGACAATATTTGTGTACCGTTACACCTTAATTGATTTATTATAATTTTTTCTTTGAACCTATTTTGTAAGGTTCGTTTGACTAGTAAATATTTCACAAACGTTTTGTCTTCAAATCCTTTTTTTTACTGAACCTTCATTCTGAATGTTATTTTTTTGTAGTCTGTAAATAGTATTTATTTCTTTATTTTCTAAGAGTGAACGTGAAAGAATAAAAATTTCATGTTTTTTTTTTTTAAAAAAAATGGTATATAAATAATTCGCTGTCTCTATAAATAAACTAGCATTTTTTGTATAGTATATATATATATATATATATATATATATATATATATATATATATATATATATATACATGCATACATATACATACATACACAGAATGTAATTTAAATTAATGAGATACACAAAATGTAGATTGGATTAAATCCAACCTGTGAGAATAGTGATCGAAAATGCAAATATATACAATTTTCGTTTTTTATTTTGCTTTTGTGGATTATTAAAGTACTTTAAATATATTGTTGATATTTTCAGTCGGAAATATTTCAAGAATGAGGTGTAATACTATAAATAAACTCATTCATTGAAATAATAAGTTTGTTTCAAATATCGGTGATGACGTTAGTAAAAATATAAAGTCTGCGGAAAAGAAATGCACATGCAGCCTTCTTTTTCTTTTTTTAAAAAAATATAACGGTTTTAGGAATTTTGAATGAATGTTTAGGTTAAATAATAAATATTTATTAATTTATTTTTATTGTTATTTAAAACACAGTGACCTACTTTACTTATACATGTTATCTATAAAAATAGTTGTTGGTATTTATATTCAGAACTGTTTAAAAATTATTCAATCTTTCATGATTTACTGCTGGATAAGTTAATTTTCTAATTTTTTCCCGTTTCAATGAATAAGTGCCTCGCAATTCACACATTTTTTTAAAATATAGGCTAATAATTTTATTCCAAAATTACCAAATAGAAGGTTAAGAGAAATTTAAAAAGTACTTCTTATAAATCTGGCACCTTTATATGTGACAAAAATGGTAATACGAAATGTAATGTTTATAAGTAATCAAATATCCGAATTCGTTTATAATTTTAGTTGGTTCATGTAAGGTAGATAAAAAACAAATGAAACATATTTGAATGTGTTAGAGTAATTATAAAATACTACAATACCAATAAAAGAAAACGTTTTTTGTTGATAGTAAAATGAAGATTTGACATTTTTTTGAAAGTCATTTCTCGCTTTTTGCTTTAATTAAATATGTATCTGCAACGCTACTGCATTTATTCAATTTTTAATACTAATAAAGATTTTTACATAGATATTACATTCAAAAAAGGTAAAACAGTACTTGCTTATGGAAACGTATGAAACTATCCTTTATAACTAATTGTTTATATATATATATATATATATATATATATATATATATATATATATATATATATATATATTAGGTTGGTGCAAAAATAATTGCAATTTTTACGTATCAACTATAAAGACATATATCAGTTAAAAATTATATTTATTAATTAAAATAAAGACCATTGGCCTGCACACATTTCTCCCAAAGGGAAGTAAGTTTGTTAATTCCTACATAGAAAGAATTTTTGAGCTCTGGAATTAACGAATTTATCGAAAACTCTTTGAGCTAATGCTTGATGCTTGAAAAACTTCTTTCCCAGGAAATGACTCAAATGTTTAAAAAAATTATAATCTGTTGGAGACAGGACCGGAGAGTGAGGTGGGTGAGATAAGGTTAGGTTTTATAACCTAGTTCGTTTAATTTTTTTAAAGTCATTTGTGAGACGTATGGTCATACGTTGGTCATACGTATGGTATACGTATGGTCATACGTCTACATACGTTGTTATGTAGAAGAATTGGTCCTCTTCGATTTACTAATTGGCCGTAAACGATACATTTTCTCATATTTTTTTTTCAATTTCCTGACAATATTTTTCCACTCTTATTATCTTACGTTGTAGTGAATGATGCCACTTGCCGACCACCAAATAGTGACCATAATCTTTTTTTCATGAAGATTCGGTTTAGAAAACTATTTTGGTACTTCTCCTCGGTGTAACCACTGTGATGAATTTTTCCAATTGTTGTAGAGAATCCACTTTTTATCACATGTGTCAATGCGATCAATAAAGAGATCATTTTTGTTAGGCAAAAGATGTGTAGAGCAGACTTTTTATCGCCGAAATGCTTGATGTTCGCTTAGTTCATACGGCGCCCATTTACCCAGCTTTTTTGTTTTTACCATTAGGCTCAAATGCCGAACATCTGTTAAATGATCAACATTGAGTTCTTCTTCTACCTGTCGAGTTGTTTTATATGAGCCCGCTTAAATAATGGTTCTTAAATCATTATTGTCTATAGTTGAAGAACGTCCATGACTCTCCTCAAAATTTTTGGAACCAGTGTTGGCCTTTACTTTCACTAATTGACTCTTCACCAAAAACAAATTTGATATTTCGAGCAGTTTCTGTTACTTGACGTCCCAATTCAAACTTATACAACAAAATATCGCGAATTTTCTTTTTTTCCATGACTAATTTAAGAGGTTATATCCAACATTATTAAAGAATGCAAACAATAAACATAAGCTGAAATCAATAGTGCTAATTTCATTGTTTACAATGATTATCACATGACTTACAACAAAAGATAACGGTAACTAAAAAAGTCGTCGCTAAAGTTAAAATGATAAAAACCGCAATTATTTTTACACCAACCTAATATATATACATATATATATATATATATATATATAATATATATATATATATATATATATATATATATATACACACATATACATATACATACATACATACAGTGACAATCTTTTAGACTCGAAACGAAATATTCAGAACATAAACAATTTTTTTTTCAGAAAAAAATTACGAACTTATATATAATATTATCAGTCTACATTTGTTACGTCTATGCACATTACATTGCATTTTCTGATATCTTTAGTCCATCTATCAAGTTATTTTTTTTGAGTACTTTCTATACTTTTTAGTTCTTACAAAATATAGATAACAGTATCTCTAGTTCATCGGTTATCTTTCCAAGTGTATTTATATATATATATATATATATATATATATATATATATTTATTTATATATATATATATATATATATATATATATACATATAGTGTAAAGGATAAAGTAAAAACTATCATTTAAAAGTTAACAAAAAGTTACATAAATAGGCTATATTATGTATTTAACACTTCTGTTATGTTAAAAAAAAAACATTGCGTTCAGAGTTAGCGTTAGCGTAAAACGCTCATAAATATAGTGTCCGTATGAGCGTTTAAAAACCACTTTTTTTTCATCGTCTTACGCAGTTCGGATACATGAATTCAGAAGAGTTGTTGGCAATAGTTGTATGTATTTTAAGAAGGCTAAAAAAATTAAAAAGTTCTCTGTGCGTCCTCTGAATGTTCAACGATACTTGAAAGGACAGTTTGTAGCTATTTATGAAGATTGAAGGTTGTATCTTTTTGTTGTATGTTTTTCAGCTATTCCAGTATAAAAATTGAAACGTTTAATGAATTATTGAGAATTGTTACCTACGATATTTTTCCAGTTTGGGATTATTTTTGAAGTGACTTTCATGTACGTGTCCTCCTTCAAAATTTTGTTTGAATCATTTGGTAAATCTTTATTATATAACAAAGATCTCGATTCCATCTCCAAAATAAAACGTCCAGTATCATATACCGTCATTTTCGTAAACCCTGTCTGCCGTTATCAGTTATATTTGCAATCTGTACCAACATGCAAGCGAGATTGACTGATAAATTCGGCATCATTCAGCGCTTTTTAAACGCTTATGCGAATGAAAATACCCTCTTCCATATGTTCTATTTACTTCAACGCAAAACGTACGGTGTTAGAAATGAATCAAGTTCTATATTTTTTACCGCGCGTTAAATAAACGCCGGCATATGAAAAGAAACACTGATTTTCATATGTTGAAAAGATAAAAAAAAGCGCGCGTTGATGCTTTTTTTAACGCTCGTGCGAATAAGGTCTAAATGTATGTATATCTTTGTTGACTCACTAGGTCTGTTCGGTATGTACACTGAACTTACTCGGAGTAAGAAATTTTACACTTTTCTGTTCGATATGTACTCTAAAATTACTCGGGATTTTCGTTAAACAGTTTAGAGTAAGTTCAGAACAGGGAATTGGTTACTCTGAACTTACTCTGGCTTTTCGTTAGAATACCGCGAGCATCTTTGCCTAACTCGAGAGTCCTTATCTATGATAATCGCTATCGAATAAACAAATCATCCAAACTTGACAGTATTCATATGATTTTACTCTAACCGTACTCTATGTTGTTCGATAAAAACAAGTTCAGAGTAAGAAAGTCAAAGTAAAGTCATAAAATTCAAGAGTAAGTTCAGTGTACATATCGAACAGACCTACTGTTTAATTCTTCTTATAAAATAATGTAAAAAGTTTGCTCCAAGTGTCATAAGAATATGCAATATAATTATTAAATTGGTTAATTCCGTCATAAATCAGACATAACTTGTATTGTAATTGGCTATAGGGAAATAAACCTAGGATGTTGAAAAAATAAAATTTTATTTATATAGTTTATTCGTATACAGTTTATTGCGAGAGTTTTATGGTTAAACAACTGCAGAATAGAGAACCTATATATGGAACTATTAAATTTATAATATATATGCGCGGGAACCACACCACAACAACGATACACCACACAAACACACTACAATATGTATAAAGTTTGTAAATAGTTGTCAATAAATTTGTATTTGATTTGATTTGATTTGATTTGATATAATATATATGAAAAATATATAATTGTTATATTTTTAAGTGTCTTTTTCATTGTCTTATTCAAGTACATTAAATAATAATTGAACTTGTACAAATATCAAAAATAAAATTAGTTCTTTATTTATTCCAAAATGTGCATGCGTGTGTTTTCTAAGAAAATATGTGAATATAATTTTTATATTTGTATTTAATTTAGTATTGAAATAAAACGATCGTCGTCCAGTTTCAAATCAACTATATTTTTTTTATTGCGATTGGATTGAAACAGACAATTCGATTACGTAGAGACACTACATAATATAATAAAATTTTATAGTATAAAATGGTAGTTTCGTGATAATCATTGTGTTATATATGCGTGCATATAATAATTGTATCGAAGAGTATTGTTAGCCGATGATTCTTCACGTGTACGTATAATATGGCGCGTGACTGATCAACGTGCGTCCAGCATAAAAAAAAACAGGCTGCAATTATGCTCGTGCCTTTGTGACGCCCCCCACATCGCCGATCACAATACATTACGCTTCTCATGTATTGTAACACAAATCAAAACATTCGCATTGTTGTCACTGTTGTACAGACATCGTAAAACATTCTTCAACTTTTATCCAGGTATATATATATACATATATATACATATATATATACACATACAATTTTAAGATTTATTAGATATTTCGTAACGCTTTCACGTCCATTTCGAAGACTTTTACGATGTCCAGACGTGATGACATGCGCACGACAATACGTTTGTTGTACCTCTCACAGCAGGTGGTACAGGTAAATATAGGTCAGACTTCACGTTAGGTCTTAAATATTTTCTTAATAATTTTTTCGAATTTTACTTTCTGTTATTTTATTTGCACTGCTTTAGTAATGTATTTTAACATTAACTTAACGGTTAGTTCAGTGTGATTTACTGTATATGTCCGTTTTTGTATGTGTTCAGATTACATATATATATATATATGTTTGTATGTATATATGTACTTATATATACACGTGTATATATATATATATACACGTTAGGTCTTAAATATTTTCTTAATAATTTTTTCGAATTTTACTTTCTGCTATTTTATTTTCACTGCTTTAGTAATGTATTTTAACATTAACTTAACGGTTAGTTCAATGTGATTTACTGTATATATCCGTTTTTGTATGTGTTGGGATTACATACATATGTGTGTGTATATATATATATATATATATATATATATATATATATATATATATATATATATATATATATGAGGGTAGAGAGATTTCCAATTTTTTTATCCCTTCCGAATAATACGATTTGTCAAACTCCCCAAAACAGGCATTTACAGTAGTACAGTAGTACACAGTTTACAGTAGTGATGACTTCCGAATTTGACGCATATCTTTATCTCAGAGCCATTTCTTCAATTTTGGGAAAAGAAAAAAGTCATACGGCGCCAAATATGGTGAATATGGAAGCAATTCGTAATGCAATTCATGCAGTTTCGCCATCGGAATCGTTGATTTGTGTGCCGATGCATTAGCTGTATAGTAAATCCCTTTTATCTTTGCCAAATGAGCACGTTCTTCTTGATTTTATCATCAGGTGGTCTGACAATGATGCTTAGTAGCCTCCTGTTATTGTTTTCCCATTTTCAAGATAGTCGATTAGCAATATTCCATGAGCATCCCAGAAAACACGTGCCATAATCTTTCCAGCTTGCGCAATGACTTTTACTTTCTTTAGTACAAGTTCGTGTCTTTCGTTTTAAGTGTATGGTGATGGATTCATGTTTCGTCAACCGTTATGTATCGATGCAAAAATTCATGTCGATTACGTTTAAACATCGTCAAACACTCCTTTGAAATGTTCATTCGAATGCGTTTTTGGTCGATTGTGAGCAAACGCAGTACCCATCTGGCGGATAGCTTTTTCGTATGCAAATGTTTGGGTAAAATGTTCCGCACACATTCTTCTGACACGTCTACTATCTCAACTATCTCGTGCACTTTAATTTTAAAATCTTTTAAAACAATTTCAAGGATTTTTCTCAATCTCTTTAGTAGTCACCTCAATTGGACGACCTGGATGTTCTTCATCATGAACACTACGACAACGTTCGACTACGTTTAAATTCATAGAACCTATATCTGTCTGTTTTCATGGAAGGTGCAGAGTCCGCGTAGACAGCGTGTAACTTTTATTTAGTTTTTTCATATGTTTCCCCATCCAAAAATAGAAATCTAATCACTGACCCATACTGAATTTTTTCTATAATTAAAAATGAGCAATAGTTGTTTAGAAGCCGAAATTGAATCAGTCACCCTATATATTATTATATATATATATATAAACGAATATTTAGTTTACTAGAATGTAGTCTGAACAGAATCAATAGTGAAGACGCGATTTAACATATATATAAATGTAAATGGGAACAAAAAAATCATTATCCAAACTGTGAGTTATATTACATTCAAGTAATGACTACAGTGGAGTGAAACAAAACGATGAAAAGAGACAGTGAGAGCGTCGTTGGCGTCGTAGCCGCCACACGACCTACTTTTAAATAGCGTTGCGACGCTGACCCACTGCACTTGAACTATATTCAGCGGATTCAGGGCACCCGGCTGCAATTTGATAGTCGATCGATTCAATCTACTCGACGAACATATAGAATATTTACGGTACGGTCTCAGTTTTTACGGATGAAGTATTGTTAAAGTATACATGGAAAAGGATTCTATTTACTCATACACACATATTTCGTCTTATAAATAGTATTTACTATCACAAAATATTGATTATCGATTATTTTTTTTAAGTGAGGCCTTGTTTGTATCTATGTTTTACTATTTATTTGTAGATACTATCAATGTTTATTTATATATATATATATATATATATGTTAATAATTGAAAGTAATTTAATACTGTTTTTTTAATGTTAACGCCGCGTCACATTGTCATCAATAAATTTTTATAGTAAGTGAAAATAAAAATATTTCTTTACAGTTACTATTTTTTATTCGTTAAGGGGACCCGGTGGTCTAGCGGCCTAAAATTTAAGCTATTTTAAAAAAAAATTTTCTATATGAGGGTAATGAATAATGCTTTCAAATTTTTTTACACTTATTTTATTACTAATAAACTACACAAAAATGAAAATAAAGACAAAAAAATTTTTTTTTTTAAATTAGAAAAATGATGCTGAAGTCTCCCTCTCTAAAAAAATGGAATTGCGTGGTGAATGATGATTTATCTCTCCCTCTGATCTGAAATAAAACAATTGACGAATTTTTAATTAGTATAAGTATAGCTATCGCAGGAAGTAGAATAAAAAAAAAAAAATTTGACAAAATGGCGTGTAGTCAAAAGTACAAGTTTGAAAACGACCAGTATTTTTGAATGTTTTGTTAATAAAAAAATATAAATATTTAACGGAAACTATTAGTTTTACTTCCAGCGAGAGCTAGAACTATTCAGAATAACATATTAAAATTTCAGACAAATCGGTCAAGTAGTTTTTTTTTTCTGGCCCCCGAAAGACGAAAAAAAGTAGTTTCGAGATAAACGCGTTTAAAGTTTCAAGCAAGTATATTCTCAAGAAACTGACCTGACCTTCTAATGGGCTGTAGATCCTGAAATACTCTGAATTTCGTCATCAAATTTTAACAGTATATTTTTAAGATACTATACTTTCGAAAAAAAAAATCGATTTTTCGAAAATTCTAGACCACCGGGTCCCTTTAACATTGTCTTGATTTTTGATCTTGATATTCTGACTTTTTTCGGACGTTCTCCACCCTTCGTTTACTCATTGCTTGCTTTGCTGATAGATCTCAGATTCATATTGGAACACCCATGATTCGTCGCCAGTAACAACCGTTTCCATCCAATCGCGTTCCTTGTTTTCAATACGTTTTAACGAATGTCCGTTTTTTGTTCAATTTCTTTATCGCACATTTTTATGTTATGACAAATTTAAGAACAATTTTCAAAACTTTCACGATCTGTTGGAATGTCGGAGGTTTATGCAAAAACTGCAGAATATTCTCACTAAATAGTATCACAAGAGCCAATGTTGCTGAGTAATGCGTTAGAAAGAAATTTTCATTATTCAATCGGCCACACCTTGTATGTCCTTAATTTCTAAGTTTTTTTTTATTTTTTTCCTGTTAAATTTATCATTAACAATTATAAATGTTTTTAACGTTACAGATACTAATATAGGATTTAAAAAAAGGATATATCACACATTAATAAATTAAGCATTTTATCATTGTATGGAATAAATTTCCTTTTTGGTTTAGGTTGAAAACTAAACAGTAATGATTAGTGTACCAATTAGTTTTACAACATCTCTTAGTGAATTTTATGTAATTCTGGCCCACTACTGTAATTTTACTTATTAACCTTGTCATACCAAAGTTTATGGGAAAACTTAAATAACTTTCCATTCGTGCATGTTTTAAGTACCAGTATATTTGGTTCTAAGTAATTTCTTGTACTCTTTGTCTTTTTAAAACTTAAAATATGTAAAGAGGATAACTGAATTATTTATTTAGAAATTTTAAAATGTTATACGATTATAAAAAAAAGATTGAGAACTCATCTATTCAATATAAACTAAATCAAATATAGATTACTAAAAAAGAATACAGAGCGAATATATTTAAAATGAAAGAAACTATTTATAAGAGACATCAGATAAAAAAAAACAAGTTTTTAAATTTATTTTGCGTAATTTAAACAACCTTCATAATGGCGAGATGGTTGTAAAACGGAGTCTTCATAATTTTTTTTTTAATGGCTACATATCGGTTTGTACTAAATGCTGGCAGTAATCAAGGATAATTTGTAACCGCAAATTATTCTGTTTTTCTAATATATTAAACACATTGTCGTTTCAGGTTTTCGTCGATCCATTTGAATTTTAAATGATTGTGTTTGATACTTGAATATCATTCTATATTTGTATACAAAGATGCATTGATGAAGTCATAAAACGTTCTCGAAACCTTGTTAAATAAATGCAATATTTATAGAAAACAAACGTTGACGTAATTTCATTGCGGATCTTAAAATGTTTGCATTTCTACGACAAAAATAAATTGGTTAATTGTGAAATAAATTCTTATATGCATTTTTTATTTTTAAAAAAAAAAAATAATTTTCCAATTTTATGTACAATACAAAAACCTCTCACACTGTTTAAGGTTGAAATTCAGTTCTCTGTTCTACTTTTTCATCGTAAAACTAAATATTTGTGAAAAAATATTAAAAATGAAAATATTATTTGAAAATATTTGATAATATTTTTTAATTTATTAATTTAATTTATTTTTTAATTTAATAAAAGTTATACTGATAAATCGTAATTTTATTTAGATACTCATTTCATTATAATTGAAAATGTATTTATTCACTTTTAAACTTATAAAAAAGATATGCTTACTATTTTTTTGTGAAAAACATTGTTTACAGCCAAGTCGATGTTTATTTTGATAGTAAATAATGGTATAATTATTTTTATATTTTTAAAAAACTTCAGTATAGCAAAATGCGTTACGTTAAAGTGTGTTCAGTTCGTATGTATTAACCCTTTGAGTGCCAAGGAGCGATATATCGCTCCTCCATACATTTGTGAAAACTGCCAAGAGCGATATGTCGCTCTTCAGTTTTCCAAATGCTATAACTCATAAAAAAAAACTTTACTTCATAAAAATGACGTCAAAAGCTAATGCACACATACTTTTATGTATTCTGTTTGTTTTATTCTAAGACCGTGTGCGAAAACTGACAAAATGGCCGACTAAATTAAATTGTTGACTTTAGTGTCAATGTTACAATTCAAACTATGCGAAAAGTTGCCGCGAGTAAATTAAATATTATTTTTTATTTTATTCATTTATCTGCCTCTATTTCTACAGTATTGATATTCCCAAAAAAATTCGTGAGTTATATTTTTTTCAGAAAAGAGCGAACAGTGTCATTGTAAAAACCTAAATTCATTTTTTTATATTTTTTTTTTTGAAAACCTTTCGAATTATTTTTCATTTTATTTATTTTATTAGGAATAAAGGAAGCCCAATGTGTTATTAGTATTGTGTAAGAATTTAATTAATGACCTAAATATATTTTTTTTTACAACCATGCATTTTTGCTTAAATTATGTGACATTTTTCGTAAATGTATGAACATTTCCACTGGCACTCAAAGGGTTTAAAACTAATTTAACATGATAAAGATCAGAAATAGTTTTAAACATTTCATGCATAAGAAATTTTTGCACATACAGTGTAATGATTTTAAAATAAGCTATTTCTAATATTTTTCTTGTCACTTTGAGTATTTAAAATTTTATAATGGAAATAGTTTAACGTCTTTATACAGTTATGCATCATACAAATTATATATATATATATATATATATATATATATATATATATATATATATATATAGTGCATCCATTAACAGTAATTATTTATTTTTGCGATTAACGAACATCTTTTGAAAAAATGGTTCAATAAATATGCACAATTACATAAGCGTCCACATTATTTATCGATTGAACGATATGTCAAGGATTGTTTGTTATAAATAGTGGTATAAATAAAAAGTAACACATTTACTACACATATACGTCCATACATATATAAGTGTACAATTTATATATATATATATATATATATATATATATATATATATATATATGTATGTATGTATATAATTATACTTGACTATGTATATTAATAAAAATATAAATGGTGATTCGAGTATTTGTGAGGTCATTGGGGGCGGGGTGGTGAAAAGAAGCAGGTCGTGGTCGAAGACGGGGTTTTCATTGACCTACAAACCTAGTGCACTTGAGCCTCCCGGGAGGTGGAGTCTCACCGTGTTGGGATGCGAGTCGTCAAGGTTGCTGGTGCGCAGTTCTCTGATATGTTGTGATGTGTATTGTATTCCTTGATTAATTCAATTTAACGGTGGTTTTGCGTCATTGTTACAACCGAATATTATATATATATATATGCACTTATATATAATAGTTGCATACATTATTTGTATCTTATTTTTATCAACAAATAACGAATAGATTAATATTTAAGGATAATGCGTATATTTCGAGTTGTTTATTATTTTTCCATTTGATGAAATATGTAATAGAGACATACAGTTGACAGGAAATTTCCATATGGGAATTACGAGTACTGTTTTTGGCACTTGAATAGTATAGGAATTGATTGCATCATATTTAAGTACTTTATAAAATTCAACTTGTGCCGTTTGATTCATTAAGATTATGTGCGATGAAATAAATATCAGATTGATTAATGTTCGTTTGTTTCTTTGATTTAAAAACGGGATTATTTAAAAATAAGGTTATTAAAAAAGTATCATTATTTATGTAAGTTTAGCAGACCTTTTGTGTAACTTGATAATTCGCTTCACAAAAAAAAACTCATCCTATTTTTCTGCGAAGAATGTGGCTAGACAAATTTTGATGACTTGAAAATTTCGAATTATTTTCAGGTGAAAATTGTGGAATAGTAGAAGTAAGGTCTGGCAAATATGGAAAAAAATCGATACAGAAAGCCAACGATTTTTCTCTAGTAACGAAAAATATATGTGATCTGGTATTGTCAGGATGAAAAACAACACCTACCAGTTCCGAATGGTTTTTCTCGATGACTGTCTTTAGATATTCTTTTTAGAAATTGTACTTATCTGTAATAATGAGTTGATTACTACCCGAGGACTCATAATGAATGATTCCTTGTCAGTGTCACCAAAAACAAAGCACTACTTTCTTTGGATGGAGATCAATGGTGCATCTTACTTTTTCTAGGAAATCAAAATCTTTTCTCTTTACTTATTGTATAGAATGGAATTTGTAATTGTTCTTCCTGCGTTTGAGAAAGTAATTACAAGCAGAGATATCAATTTTTTCTTATCCATTTATACTGTATCCAAACATGGCAAGATATATAGATTTGTTCATCCAAATATTTAACAACTGGTTCTTACACTATGAAAAATTTTCTGTAATCTGCCTAGGAAAATAAGGATATTTATGAATTAATGTCACCATTTTGTCATCATACATTTCAGAAACATTTCTAGATCATGGGGGCATCTTTAAAAGAAATATCTCCGGCACAGGATTTTGTAAACCACTTTTGAACTATCCAAGCGTCGACGAATTTTATATAAAAATAATACTTGAGTAGCCGTTATTTTTATTCTCACAGAATTAAAATAGATAATATGATGAAAATGGGTCTTATTTATGATTATAAATTAAATAATCTTAACGATTTTTTGCTTAAAAAACACATTGAACTGTCAGCTATCAAAATCATAAAGGTTAACTGAATTTACTGTGAAGTTAACGACTGTTTGCTATTATAAGAGCCAATCATAAAAATATTGAGTAAAATTTGGAATAAAATTGTTACTTTTTATAAATATTTCGTGTTTAAACAGTCTAGTGACACTCTGTTTCAAATATTTAATTTGTTTTTATTCTACTTATTAGTTAATCTCTTTCTGAGCTATTGTACATTTTTCGATTCGAATTAATAATTCTGCTGCCTTTTTACAATATTTTCTGACCCTTTATATTTCAAATTCTCAAATGATGTAATTACTTTTATGAGATGTATTACTTTTACTCTATTTCTTTCGGTTTTCTTTCCGAGTTACTTTTAGTATATCTTCAAATATTTGTCTATTATCGCTGAATATTTTGATATTTGGAACTTTTTTTAGATCCATTGATAAGAGCAACTATAATACTTTACTTCTCTTTGTTATATATATATATATATATATATATATATATATATATATATATATATATATATATATATATATATATATATATATATAAGAGGTTATAATGTATACTGAAAATGTCTGGAAAATAAAGGCACTAGATCGTTCGTATTAAAATAATTTAAAGAGCTTTATCCAATAGAGACCAAGTAGTGGATTTAGATGCCATTATCTAACAATGGATCCCCAAATACTATTTTTTCTAACAACGATCATATATTTTAGAATTGATTAGAACAAGGGTTCTCAACCTTTTACACTTCCCCGAAAGTAAACTTAAAATTCACTCCTCTCTTTTCCAGAAGCAATTAATAATGGATAAATTATGTAGTTGACATTGAAATTTTATTTTAACATCCTTAGATACACACAAAAACTAAAAAAAATGTTCTTTAGTAACATCTTTTTATCTTTCAGCATGATTATGAAGTTGCTTAAAATCATCAGTGCCATTTAATGAGATACTTGTTCCTGCTTCTGATCAACAGGACCATAAATTCGGGGTGAAATCTAAAATAAATTCTAAAAAAAAGCCATTACAAAAATGTTATAGGGGACATTCACACCTTTAAATTAACAAACCACTTTGCACCTCCCCATGAGAGGCGCACCTCACAATTTAAGAACTCCTGACTTAGAAGAACAAACACTTTTTCAATACTTATACTTAGAAAGTAAATATCATTTAACATTAAAATGTGCATAAGTATACCGAAACATCATAAGAATTATTAAATATTTTTAACGTAGGAAAATGTTTGTAGTTCTTCGAGTATTAATTTATTTTTTAGTTTTTTCCATTTATCAATTAATGGGTTTTGTATATATATATATATATATATATATATATATATATATATATATATATATATATATATATATATGTTAATGGAAATTGAAAATTAAAAATCATTTTTTATACACAAAGAAACAAGTAAAATATATCAATCTTCAACTTGGAAAAAGATTTGAATGCCATTTAGGTAATATGAATTATTATATACAATTGTATCGTAGAAAAAGATATGTTTTGATACAAATTATTTCATATTTTTTTCTAATATTAATTACAATGGGTTACCGGCAATGTTCCTCATTTTTTTTTAGTAATTTATATACTTTCGATTATGTAATAATCATACTTAGAAATTTTCATTTATTGTAAGTTTATGCAAATAATGATATTAATTTCATATATTCATCATATTCGTAATTAAATATAATAAAAATAAATGAAGTAATATTTATAGTTATATTCTTTGCGTAATTTGATTTGTTATTATTATTCTTTTTTTTTGATATTTCAATTATTGTAATTTCGGATATGAGTTATTAGAATCGAAATAAGTTCTAGTAATTTGTTTATTTAAAATGTAAATAGTTAACTGAGAGAGAAGTATGAAAAAAAATACTTTCGATGAGAAATGGTCCGCTTAGTGCAGCCATAGTATTTATGTATAAAATTGGTATTTCAATATGTTCTGTGATTGACATAGTTTTGATATTGATTTGTAAAAGACCCAGTAACCCAGATGTGTAAGTTAGATCTAGTTTCTATATAGAACATGTGAGATTTTTCGGGGGTGGAACACCTGCCTAAAACCCTTTTATACATACAACTGATCCACCATCATCTATGCCTACCTGGATTCTGTTTCGTATTGTTCGGAATTGAAAATATCGTGAGAATTTTTTTTAAACACAGTTAACCTACTTTTGTTTCGCATTTACAGACTGGATACTGAATAATGATAGATTGATTCGAAAAACATTCAAATCCGTGTTACACGTTTCTCTTTCTGTCCTATTATATTAAATAGTACGTTGACCTATATTTTGCTACTACCGGGTGTTGTATTTATCTGAACAGGAAATCCCTTTTGTTCTCACGAACAAATATTTTAAAAATATAGAGGAACTTTAACGTATATATATATATATATATATATATATATATATATATATATATATATACGAACATACAATATTTACAGGCTTATTTTGTGAAAATATTTATTATAAAAAAGAAAATAATAAATGATTATGAATACTTGTTTTCAGATTAAATCAAATGATTAAATTAAAAAATTAACACAGATTATACAGAAGTAAATATTGTATGTACTGAGTATAAACTAAAATAAATTCAAAATTATTTTGAAATTATTCGCCTAAAAATTAAAAAAAAATGTTTACATTTTCGATCATGTTGTTGCTGATTTGAAGCAGTATTTTCAACATTTCGTTTTTGAAACGATTAGAATTACAAATTTAGATTGTTTAGTGATAATAATTATTTCTTTTTTGGTCAATTATCTCAATTAGAATATCAAATTCGATGACAGGTGTTTCTTTTAAAGAGAAAGTTTTTAGGTTTGGTAATTCCTTTTTTAAAAAAGTAGTTCGTTTTGAGAAAGGAATAATAGTAATTTATAAAATTAAATAATTCAGAAGTTATTTTTAGAAATATATTTTTTCTTTTTTTAAATTTACACTTTTTTATATTTTTTGGATTAAGTATTTAATATTTAAGTTTATCAGTTCTTCAATTTTTATTAAATTTCACAGATTAAATTGCATAAAAAGTTACAGCTAGTAGTACGAAATTTTGTTTGTTTATGTATGTATGTGTTTAATTTTTTTAGAAAAAAAGTACCAAACCCACTCGAACAGTAGAAAACATTTCCTGTAACTGATTAATTCTGAGAAATAAAATTTAATACTTTTTCCTAGTATAATTGTCTATTATATTCAGATTGCTATTAAAAAGTAATGTTTTTCTTATGAAATTTTTATTTTTTGTTCTTTCCCTTAATATTTTTTTTAAAAAAAATTCAATGTATCCTTTTTACTAAATAATAAACTGGTAAACTATATGATTCATATTAGTTTATAATGGCAATGGCATTTTATTTCCTTTCTATTTTTGTTACTATTTTTTTCATATGATCTCATATTTCGTAAATAAAAATGGTATTTTGAGAAATAATTTTATTCTAATTATTATCGAATTGTTTTCTATTTGAAATTGAATTTGATATAAAAATTAAAAATACCATTTTAAATAATGTAAATTTATCTTCGTTACATTTCTTTTCTTTTAGCTTGACATATCAGTCCTTGTAATTATTTTGTTACTATTTTAAATAAAAAATAGAAATAGGCAATCATACATATGATAAAAAATCAACTATTAACAATTAACTTTATTACTACTTGTAAATAAAAAAATCACACAAAAACATGTTTGATTATTTTTATTCTATTTTGAAAAAGTTTGGTATTTAAATATTATCGCGTATAATAAATATATTTTATTATATATAGTATATTTTATTTTGACTAATGCTGCATTTTTTTTTTAGAATTTAAAAAAATAGAATTAATTATATATTCTAGTTCTGTTATTATCATTGTTTTCTTTTGCTGTTTTATAATTTGTTCTAAATGTTTTTTTAATTTATAATATACAATGTATGACTGAAAGAGTGGGCTTTTTGCATAGAAACTTATAACTCTTGAATGATTTGATATTGAATAAAAAAAAAGAAAGAAAATCAAAATTTAGCTTTTTAAACGGTGTATTTGTTTTTCAACAAAATCTCTTTTATTCCCAATATATTTTTCTGACTGTAACAAGTTTCATTGTAATACAATTCTGATCGTAGCTAATTTTATCCAGAAACCACATAAAGTTTTCTGATCAAAAATTTATCATTTTTGATTGTTTCTTATAGGTATTTCTATATCGATACCATAATCTTCTAAACGTGAGATACAGAAAAATCTGGGAAAAATTGTGGTTTATTATTAAAAAAAAGAATTCATTTGTGAATGTTTCGTTATTCCAATGCGAACAAATTGATATTTTTTCTTCTAATCAATAATAGCAACCTTTACTTGGACCCCAAAGTCAAATTACCTTCATCTGAGAATGCGCTTTAGAGTTGAGAGTAAATGAAAATCTTATGGTACCAGAACTAGACTCTTAAAAGTATGTATGGATTACGAATTGAAAAAGAAACTAGATGGTAAGTATAGGCAATGTGTTCGTTTCTTGATTCAATTCATAATCCATACATTCTTAAGAGTTCAGTTCTAGTACCTGTAAAATTTTCATTTATTCTCAACACTAAAGAATAATCTAAGATGAAAGCATTTTGACTCTAACGACTGAATTAAGGTTGCCATGAAGTAACCGAAGGGACAAAACGGTAGGTTTGTTCATAAACAAGGTGACGAAATTTGATACTCGTTGGCAAAAATGTATTGGCAAGTGTGTGGTGATTTTCCTGAAAAATAAATTTCCATTTAAAAAGTTATATTCATTTTTTTAATTTTTTTAGCTTCATATCAGTTTCTTTTCTTACCATTCAAGGATTATGATCTCCTGTGTAAATCTTTATTTGTGCTTTTGATATATATATATATATATATATATATATATATATATATATATATATATATATATATATATATAATCATTATTATAAATTATTTTATTAATTAGTAATTTGAAAATATGAAAAAAATAATTTATTGGAATTAACATTAATCAAAATTAATATCTTATAGTTATTAAATGGGATTGATTATTTTTTTAAATTCTGCTTACTATTACTAAGGTGTTCGAAATACTAGTTTTTTTGTTTCTCATTCATATTGACTCATACTTGTCTTAGTTGGTAATACAAACAGTTTTATTTTTATTACATAAAGGAACAAAAACTGTTCGATATATTCTTAATTTATTATTTTTTACGATTTGTGATTGTTTTGAAACTTTTCAATACGTATAGGTTAAGTTTTTACATTCAAAATTATTAATATAAAATAGTACGCTGCAGTTGCATGTATAACATATCATTATTTATTTATAGTTTGTAACGGAAGAAGTTGTCAGCTGTTGATTAAATTTATTTAAATTATATGTATGTATATATATATATATATATATATATATATATATATATATATATATATTATTTATGGATTCGTTTTATAGTTTTATATATTTTTTTAACCGATTAAATATTTTTCTGTTATTAAATATTCATATTTAAGGTATAAACAGCTAATAGAGTCTGTAAATACAGTTGGGTAAATATTTTAATTTGTAATTTTATATAAATAACTATATGTGTATATACGTACACGTATATATATATATATATATATATATATATGTGTATGTATATATATATATATATATATATATATATATATATATTCATGTTTGTGTATAAATATAATATGTGTGCTCTGTAATGACTGATAAGAGGAGAGAGGCAGAAAAAGAAAATAATGAATACGAAAACACATGAATTAAAGACATGATAATAGTAATGAGTTTGAAATGAATAATGATGTTGGATGTCAGAAAAAAATTGATTGGGAGCATAAATTAATAACTGAGAAACGAAAATTTAAAAAGATATAGGAAAAGAGCATGAATAGATTAGATATTGAATATTAGAAAATACATTAAAAATGTGTAAAAGACAGGACACTGAACTGATTTAATTAGAAGATATTAAAGAAGTATCCAATCAATAGTTATATAGTCAAAGGTTTAGATTATATATATATATATATATATATATATATATATATATATATATATATATATATACGCACATACATACCATATATACATACAATGTTAGTAGCCATTACTTAAAGTGTATAAATACTAGCATTCATAACTCAATGACAATTTAAAAAATAGACAGATAAACACAGTGAACAATTATGTAAAAAAACAATGAGTAGTAGTATATGTCTAACAAAAATAGATCTAAGTATGTATTCGTATTTCTTTAGCTTAAAACTTTCCTTATTTTGAAAATATCTGTTCACTTAATAAGTTAAACCATCTTAATCTTCTGTATGAATATATATATATATATATATATATATATATATATATATATATATTTATGTATGTGTGTGTTTATATGTTTCAAATTGTATTCGAACATCTTCTTGACACATTTTCAACAATATTTCATACTTTTATTGCATAGCGGTATTTAAGAAGTATCTAATATTTAGGACAAGAAAGTCCAATATAAACTTAGAAACGTTATAAAAGTTACCCTTACTATTTACCCGACATTCTACCTTAATGTAGGTATTTTTGTACCATAATTGTATAAAAAAGTTTATAACTTTTACAGTAGTCGTGTGTATCCTTTGTCGGCAAAACATTTCATTTTTCGGAAGCAGAATACATATCGTTGGAAATGAAAAACTGCAAAAATCAAAGAACATTTTATAACGCAATAGCCCCTCTAAAATTATTTTCTAATCACTTAAACTTGACATAATAATCCTCTACATAAAAAGTTAAATTCACATATTTTTCAAATACACTCAAACCTGTTGTGTGTGCGATATATATATATATATATATATATATATATATATATGCGATTTTTTTTTGTGCGGTAAATGAAAATGTTCAATATAATATTATATATATTTTGTTGAATTTTAGCAAAATAACGCAGTGTAATTTGAATGTTAGTTTCTAAGTAAATTGCGGTACCGTTCAAGTCAGGCATAAGGGCGCGCATATCTGTCCTGTACCGCAATGGGATAATAAAGTTCTCTGCTGCACAGATGAACTGCTAGTTATTTCGTAAGATTTTAAGTTATTTTAAACGTGAGACTTTTTTTCTGCGGTCCCTATTCACCGCATAAAAAAATTATTTTTTAATTGTGTTCCGAAAACTACATTTTATAGCTACTCGTGAAGTTTTGTGCGATTTTTTTTTATGCATTTTCTTTTATGCGGTCCCTATCTACCGCACAAAAACAGGTTTGAGTGTACTATTTATTACATATAATTTTTAAAATATTTATTTTTGAATGTTTAATATCTTATTTGTGTTAATTTGTTAAGGTATCTTTAAACAGGTACATTAAAAGTAGATTTGTTACATATATATATATATATATATATATATATATATATATATATATATATATATATATATATTAATGTTGCAAATAAAATAATCTTAAGAAATAAACAGTACTTTATTGCAGTATTTATTAATCAAAATGAATATGTATATATTCTTGTGAATATTATGTGTTGCAATTAATATTTTTCTAGTATCCATTTGATTTTTTTTTTATATATTCAACAGTATGTTGAATTCCGTTTTAATTTTTTTATAATGTTATCAAGATCGAACCTCATTGAGATTTTCTTTAAGTTAACAAGTTAGATATAATTTCTTACGTTGTAATTTACAATAAAATTAACAATGATATTTAGTAGTTAATTTTTTAATAACGATACTTCTAGTATTTGGGTTTTGTTATGAAAATATAATATCTGTATTAATTTGGGTTTGTATTTTTCTGTATAATTAAATCGTTTAATATTTTTCTTTTCATCTTGTTATATTTTTCTGAGTATTTTATGTAAGTATTAATAATGAAGATAATTATCGAATAATAAAAGCAGTTAACTAATACATACGTATATTTTAACCAGATTTTTCATGAATTATTAACACAATTATTTCAAGAGAATACTGAATTATAAAAATATTGATATTGCTAAAAAAAATGTTATATCAAGTTCGTCGAAATTCACATTTATTATCCCTATTTCGTTTGATGTCTACATACATTCTATTTTATTTCTGCTTCTCAGCATGAGCCACAAACAAACAATTGTAATGTTTTTTGATTTTTGTTTGCTTGAAAGAATTTGATTTAAAATAAACAATAATGGGAAAAGTTATGAAATATGTTTATTTAAACTTGGTGCTATGATTGTATTTTTCTTTGAGAGGTTATTAGGAGAAACAAATATATTTTACTTGGTGATACACCTTAACATTTAAATATAAGTCCAGTTTTTAGAAAAGAAAAGCATGAATCAGTGAATTTGGACTTATGGAAATTAAAATTATTTCTATGAGATCAGACTGCATAGAACAGTGTTTATATGGAATAACAAAATGAGATAGAAAAGTAAGAACATATTACAAAAAGAGAAGATAGTGGATAGAGTAGAGAAATTGTTGTGTAGGGATCAGGAAGAATAAAAAAGCTTTGAAATTGATGGAATAAAAATGTCAATAAATGCACTGAAAGTGTATGGAAACAATAGATACCAAATCATTAATTTTAGATTAATGCAGAAGAAGCATTTGTTTAGTAATGGATATTTAAAGACTGAAAATAATGAAGAAGATGAAATATTCTATCCATTTAACTGATTTTCTTATTCTGAATATGCTTTACTCAAATTATCTATTATTAATAGTAATTTATCATACTTACGGAAGATTAAAAGAAAAAAGTGTCTTCTATTCATAAAGACATATGGATTTCTTAAGATATGTGAATGTTTAGGTGTAAAAATTAATTCGGTGCCTTTAAATTGAATCAATCATAAGTCTGTTTTAAATTAAAATATTTTTGTGTCATTGTAGGGTTTTGAAGTGTCAATTTTAATATTTAAAAACACTATATTTCTTGGCCAAGCAGTTGGCATATCCTCACAAAACAGTAGTGAACACGATGACGTCCGAAAAGTAGTATATTAAGCATTGCATATTTTTCAAATTCCAGTTGAAAAAATATTGTCGAAGCCGCGGAAATGATTTTTTCCGTTTTTGGAAAAGATGCTATGGCGTATAAAACATGTAAAAAATACTAAAATGGCGGAAGAGGTTCGAAAATGCATTGATGACTTCATTGACTCAAAGTCGTCAATTTTTTCGACAAATGCTTCGTCATTTACCCGACAGATAGAGTAAAGTTATACAGTGGATATTTTGAGGATTGAAATGTATTCCATTTTTCCATAAACATTCATTTTCTATAAAAAAGGTATCGGATGAATTTGTACACCTGATATAATTTGATTTTGTTAAGAATATTAGTACAAACATTTTATTAAACGCTGTGAATGGTATAAATACTACAAAGACAAAAAGTAAAAACCATTTATTATTTATATGTGATGACAATTGAGCATTTAATGTCAAGATATTCCTATTGACACTAATTTAATTTTAAGAATGGAAAAGGAAAGATAAAAGAGCTTGAAATGCATAAAAGCGAAATGGGTAAAACTAACTAGTTTACGAATAGTTTCTTTTTTTTACTGTAAAAGGCATTTGCAGTTTTGATTTAATGATCATAGTGTTGCATAAGATCCTATAAAATTATGAGAATACTATTTTACATATTTCTATAAAAATATGATTGGTTTTTATTTTATTTTAATATAATATAAATGCTAATCTTTTATATTATGTATTTAAATTTTTCACATTTATATATTGTTAATGTGTATACGTACACGTTTATGTAAGTAATTTCGGAAATATGAAATATTTATAGACATATAAATTTAGAATATAAAATGAAAAAGTAATCGTAAATAGTATTATTCATAATTAAATTTAAAATGTATTCATTATTGCGCCAGAAAAATTAAGTAGTCCAAGATCGAATTCGTAAGCGAAGGCCTGGTATTTTTATAAAAATATAAAACAGCGATTCAGACGTATGTGTCATCTTAACGCGAATTTACCATAGAGCACGTGGTTTTGTCTATCTACAAATGAATCTTTGAACGATGCGGGGTGGGGAAAATGTATGTACACCTCACATAAGTGACTTACTACTACTTTTAATGCATACACATAATAATATTATCAGCGTGCTGAAGGTCGTTATCCATTTTTGTACAGATCGTAACACTACTGACCTACTTAATAAAAATAGATAAATGGAAAAGTAGGTTGATAATTGACATTGAACGCATTTCGTAGTGATGTGTTTTTCGTTTGAAAAAAAATATAATCATATTAACGTTTTATTTGTTAATCGTTATAGTTGATCTGTATAAATGCTAACTCATTGCACGAATACACGTATGTTTGCAGGAAAATCTGGGTCTATATGGATTTGAATAATTTTCATAGGCGTTCCTATCGATCTAAATTAAATTTTAACACGGAATGCAGTTCCACCGAATGAGGTTGTTGTTGAATATTTTATTTTTATTCAGGAAGTAATCTACTTTTAATTAATGTTTCGTATGAAAATTCTACGCTTATTTTGTCATTTATTTTCTACACTAGTACATACGCACATAACGTACACACACACACACGCATATATATATATATATATATATATATATATATATATATGTATAGTCATTAAAGCTAAAAAATATTAGTGTACAAAGTATAATATTTAATTTTGAGAAAGAAAACACTTTCAGAGAAAAAATAAATAAATCCTTAAAAATTTAATTAGTTTTGAATCTAAAAACACGTTTTAATTTAATAATTAATTAACATCTCTCATATCGTGAGACTTTCTCAAAATTGTGTATAATTGATTACTGTCTATTTTGATACATGGATTCGCATTTCGTTGTTAATCCATCGTTGCAAAACACAGAAAATCAATTTAATGGGTGTCCTTTATTATTTTTGATAATTGTATTTAGGTTTGAATTTTCAAGTCATAATTTAACGCGTTAGTTATCAAAGAGAAACAGTTAAGTTGATTCCATTTTTTGTCATGTTATTTTTTTTAAAAGCTATATATATATATATATATATAATAGTGTTCCACTCATTATTCACTTTGCTCATCAACCCCCTGGCTCGCTGCGCTCGCCCACTCATTAATTAAAGCATGCACATGTAGCGAATGAAACAATAAACAAAAAAATAAATAAGTGACGTCATGGATTTATGTATATATATATATATATATATATATATATATATATATGTATATATATATGTATATATATATGTATATATATATGTATATATATATGTATATATATATGTATATATATATGTATATATATATGTATATATGTATATATGTATATATGTATATATGTATATATGTATATATGTATATATGTATATATATATATATATATATATATATATATATATATATATATAAGGGGGTATCACCCCCTGCTTGCTGCGCTCGCCCACTTATCAATTATAAGCCTCTACATGTAACCGAATGAAACAATAAGCATATTTTTCAAAACCCATTTATGTCTATATAATCATTATCGCAAACAGATTGCAACGTTGCTGTTTTATCAGAGATAAACATATTTGTGTGCCGTGAAATCTGGACTTCATAAATAAATAAATCAACGTCATCGAAATTTTTTTGTGGATATTTTTTTATTAATTAATAGTTTTTTTATTAAAGAATTGTTTCCTAAATGTGTGTACAAATGCAGATTAGTAAAATGATGAAAAAAGTTTGTTTAGATACAGTGTGTTTATATTTTTTTTATAAAAAAGACTGTTTTGACTTGCTTAATTTTACGTCAGTCATTGTTATTTAATTTAAGAACAACATTACAACAAATATAATACAAATGACGAAAAAATATTTTCTTATTCACTTAAGATTTTTGAATTTGTATGTAAATTTGTTGATCTCTGTTGTATTCCTCTCTCTCTCGTATGTGTACACATATATATATATATATATATATATATATATATATATATATATATATATATATATATATCATCATCATCATCATCATCTTCAGCCTCTGTTAATCCACTGCTGGATAAAAGCCTCTTCCATGATTTTCCATTTTATTTGCACTCATCATGTAAGGTTTTGGGATCATGACTCGCCACGCTGATGTGTATATATATATATATATATTAATCATAATTACGTTAGAAAAATGTTTTGATTATTTAACTCCTTATGTATGAATTACGAGTCTGACCCGTTAACTGCAGAAAACACTTTATCAATCAATCACGAAGTACGGGATAATGAAGAGGCAGCAGGAATAAACTCTGTAGCCCTTCGTAGACTAGGAAAAAAGACTTCAGTTTTAGATGTATTCTACGAAGTTCTAACCAAAGATTTTTGGGAAATGGTAATGAACGAAACCAATAGATACTTCCTTTCAATTTAAATAGCCATTTTGTTTGCGTTATATTTTTAAAAAAATACCAGCCCTCAAGTGGTTAAGCGACTAAATACTAGTATGAGCAATACATATATATATATATATATATATATATATATATATATATATATAATGGAAACTTTAGATTAGAAAAATTATTAGAATAAATGTAATTTCCTACTAGATGTATTGAAAATACTAATATATGTTCTATAGTATTATTTCTTATTAATTGCATTTGATTTAAAACTATTTGAGATCGTTTAAAATTATTAATCGGTTGTGTATAGTTTTAAAAGTGTTAATGTTAAATAATTTTTATCATTGTGTATATTTTAGTAAATATTAAGAAACTAATTTATAGTACGTCAAAATTGACGGGACAATATAGAGAAACATAGAAAGAAAAACACTGTTTATTGGTTCTTACAACATAATATATTTAAAAATAACAAATACCTAAGAACGGAACTTAATGAATTAAACTTGAAACATATGAACTGACAAAGCAAACACTTTTCATCACCATAGATACTAGTCACTTTGTCCGCAGGACAAAGTGACCAGACATCTGGGTTTTATATATAAGAAGATGTTCGCACTATTCGTTTATTACTTGATTGTAAACTTTTAGTGCTTATAGCATTATATTTGATACATTTTGGAAAATCATAACTGCTTTCAACAAATATGAATAAAAGTGTATGACTTAAATTTCAAACGAAAAAGTATGTTTAAATAAGTATATATATATATGTATATATATATATATATATATATATATATATATATACTAAAAATTTTAATTTTTGAAATATAACTTCAATTTTCAAATAAAAATAATATGAAAATTATATATATATATATATATATATATATATATATATATATATATATATATAAATAAGAGCGTTAAGATACAGAAACATCTAATTTTTCTGCACCCTTACTCTTCGAGGATTTTATAGTTTGAGATGAGAAAGTAATTAATTTTTAAAAGTGAACGTTTGTCACAGTTCCAAAAATATATTATTATAGTACCATTTTCACCAAAAAACATAAAATAACCTGTATACCTATTATAATTTTATTGTCACGATCAGACCATATTTAGATTTAATTACAATTTTAACTAATAATTGTACTTAATATGAACATTTTTAATATTGTATTTATATTTATTTAAATATTACATAAAAAACATCTTGATAATCCATTTTATATACATTAAACTATCTTTAACAAGTGTTTCAATATATTTTTTGTACATGTATACATAAAGTATCATTAGTGTTGTATGTTATGAATGTGTACTTCGGATACGTTCATTACAATATTATTTTATTCAATTAGTTTTATTTAATTAGCTTAATGGGTCTAAATCAAAATATTTTCACTACGCTACTGCTACTACACAATAAACATACATTCAATTATATATTTAATAGAGCTGTTAGGCCATATTTAAGAATGGTGCAATTGAAGATTAGTTTATTTTGTTAGTTGCTCAAGAACAGATATTCTCGTCTTCCATATTTTTTCTGACATCATACCACCAACAGACGTTGTATACACACATATGCCATATATGCTTATTGTCAAAGCTATTACGCCAAGCGCTGAAGACAACGTTGCTTTCAACACTAAATACGAGTTGAACAGCTACAGTAAACATTAAAACGCCAGATGACTCGATTACAGCAAGGGACGGCCACGGTGAAAGTTTCTGGAAAGTGAATCGGACACATTACAAAATTGATATGACCCATTTCATAAAAAGTACTCTCTTACTGCAACATGCAGACTATCGAAAGTCCATTATAGAACGAATATTTGGTCATAACTACACTTGATGCTAATAAATTCGAAGAATTCTCCATCGTTTATTTCATACACACACTCGCTTATTAATTAAATATTTGCATTGCGATATATTTGTTGTCGCTTAACCCTTTAACGTGTAATATGGTCGACCTCCTCTAGTGGTTTAGTCAAATATGTTTATATGATTCATCGGTTTTCTTTTCTGTTAATATCATTTCTATGTCATAATATGCAATAACAATTAATATACGTGCGGAACTGGCGAGCAGTATTCAACTTTCCGTTCAAGTCATATTTAATGCAATTCTTGTAAATTTCAAAATACTTTATAATAATTACATCGATATTTTGTACTGTTAGTAAGAGATTTTTATTTAATGAAAAAACATTTCATAATCTGTTTACTCCTCTCAAACAATAAGCAATGAATTTAGACTTTAAATATACTACATTGTTTTTTCTGACTGAAAGACATACATCATTTCAATAACTTGTTTTGATTTCTTTAAGAATGCACTTTTTTAATGTTTATAGAACTTAATGAAAATGAATTAAATCAAATTGTGCTTGTTTTTATGTAATATCGGTATATACTTATAGTTATTAAAAATAATTTATTTATCTGCATGTAGAGATAAAAATACGAAGATTTAATTTGTATTTTTTTTAATATTTATTATAATATTTCTGTTATTCATCCATATATGGGACTCGGTTTATAAAACAAAAATATAACAATATGTTTAAGGTAAGAAGCTGAAAATATAAAATTAAAAAAATGAAGTCATTGGTATATTTGATATGTGCTGTATGTAAAATAATTACATACAGAATATTTCTTAAAATATTTTGAAAAAGATAACAACAAAAAAAAAGAAACAAATGTATTAGTAGTCATTGTGAATTTAAAAGACTGTCTGTAATTTTTATAAATGATTTTTTCGCTCTCTCATA
The DNA here is from genome assembly GCA_034766995.1 of Acanthacorydalis orientalis. Classification (NCBI taxonomy): domain Eukaryota; kingdom Metazoa; phylum Arthropoda; class Insecta; order Megaloptera; family Corydalidae; genus Acanthacorydalis; species Acanthacorydalis orientalis. The sequence continues at coordinate 17,423,878 of CM068316.1, read as the reverse complement.
AACCATATACCCTTTTTCTGATCAGAAATGTTCATTATTTAATTACTGATCATTTTTATCATTTCTTATATGTATTTCGATGGCGATTCAATCATCCTCAGAGTGCTAAATCTGAAAACTTATTTGTGAAAGATATCAAATGTGGTTATGTGGTTGTGACGGTGGTCAAAATGATAACTCTTCAATTTTTTTTGCAATATTCTGGAATATTACAAAAAAAAATAATGCCTAAAAGAGATTTAGCTGCAGTGAGGGCCGGATTTACACTAGGTGCCGACCATCAATCAAATCCTCCCCCAAATTTTGTCCAAATGAATTAAAAGAAATCTTTGACTATTGGTAATTTTGAGAACATTTCAGTAGAAAAAAATTTTAATGTCCACTAAAATTTTTGGAAAACACAACATTCTACGGAAACAGCTATTCACGATTATGAAGTTTTGTTATATAAATTTCAAAAATAAAATTTGAATTACAAAAATTTTGAGATTTAATTTTTCATTTCACATTTGGCTACCTGTAAATTGAAATTATGATTGAAAATAAAATTCACAATTTTTCAAAATTTGCCTCCCTGGGCAGTGGCTCATGTTTCTCCTGTCTAAAGTGCACGTTGGTTCCAGTGCCAAAAATTATTATTATTGGTATTGGTATGTATACTTTCTCAGAAATATTAAAAAATAGAAATATAAGAATTTTTATTATGTTCTGCATTAAAGGGAATTCAACTTATAAATTAGTTAATAACATAAACAAACAAATCTATGTAAAGGATTTATAATCGAATAAAATGTTATTTTTGATGTTCATATTGCTGGAATAAAATATTCGAAACTTAACGAGATATCAAACACAAAAAAATCATATTATCTTATTGTACACGAACTAAATATATTTTTATTTCAACACTTTGTCGAATTGTATTCATTGTTTGACTTTTGATTGTTGAATTTTTAGAAAGTTGAAATTAATAATGTAACGAATAATATTTTGTATCAATATATATATATATATATATATATATATATATATATATATATATATATATATATATATTGTATTCAGTATAATTATTTTATATCGCTAACTTCGCTATTCTATAATCAATAATGTACAAACTTTTGTACAGTTCATACTATATAACAAGACAATTTATTTTTTAGAGATTTATAGCATACTCAAAATAAAATGATGAGAAAAGTGAATTACATTTATTTTATTGACTTAATTTTTCATTCATACGTTCTGTAAAAATACTATTTTATATAAAAAAAGTGGATTACTGTGAACACAATTTAGTTTTTCAAATTTTCAAATTTGTATAAAAAGTAAGAAAATTCATTAGTATTTTTTTATGTATTAAATAAATAATTTTTTTTAAGAAATCGTTATTAGAAAAGATGCATTTTATTATTATATTATCATAGAAAATGTGTATTAAAACTTTTTCATATTATATACGTATGTAGATACTTGGTAAATTTATTTGACTGGTTTATTTTTTCTATGAAAGTATACTTTATCTTGCCCTGATATTTTTTTCGCATGATATAAATTTTACAAAACATGATATTTGAAAAAAATGTTATTTTGATTTAGTACTCGACCTAGAAATGAGCGGATTTTGTCGAAAACAGACAACCGTTTTCAATGTTATATAGAAATGAAAGACCTCAAATATAATTTAATTATAATCATTTATGATGTCCTTTCTGTTATGTCGTAATGAATATATCATATAAATCCTTATTGAAAACCAATAATAATAATATTGTATTGAATTGTCCGATTACTATCAAGGATTTCTTTCGTGAAGTACGATTGTGTTTCTTTTGAAGAAAACAGTATCTTATTTTACAGTTGTTCGTAATACACACGCGCATATTAAAACGTATATTGTTCGAGAGATCATTTAGAGTATTCGTATCGGATTTCCTCAAGAACATCGCAGATAGTGTGGTCCCTTGAAACACATGTCACAATTCAAACGCCGAGTATATTGTTTCGGCGATAAAAAATTACGATAGTTGTGTATCGTCGCGTCATGTTTATCGAAAACGCGTGAAGACGCATAGCGTCGCTGCCGCCGCCGTTTAAGAAATGGGTCAGTAGGACACTAGCGGCGCGATGCTAGTGGGGTAATATATGCGCGCGCACAATGTGTTGTCCCCCCGCTCGACACCTCCGCGCGCGGCTCTAACATAGACCTGGTTCACGGGAAAGTAGGTCAGGCAGCCGTGCCTCCTCACCACCCCGCAACGAGCCATAACACACTGTTACTAGTGCCTCGACTCACTTTCACTTATTACATGAAGTCTCCTAATCACATTTTTCATTGTGTAGTACGGCCGCGTGCTGATACCCCTCTACACCCCGCTCGTACAACGGACACTATGTGTGTGTGAGTGTTACCTCATCGAGAAGGGGGCCCTCTGCTACTCAGCGCTGACCAGTCAGTATTCAGTTCTTGTCCGGTGTTAGACTGTTACGCTAGTGTCTGTATCACCTTGTCAATTTTAACTGTCACACGTGCATATCGTTTACGTTATTGTATGTTCTACAGTTCTCGCGTGTTTGTCTTATTTTCAATCCACGGTACATCTCGGTCTGTTCTTGTGCTTACTGATCTATTGCGGATTTATAAACATATCAAACAGTTTCACTCTCGTGTGTAGTAGTTGTTCGTGGCTGGTGTCGTATATTTATCTATTGAATTACTTGTTTTTTCTCTAACGAAACAGATTTTTTTTCATTCTTCAGGCGCGAGTGTCTTGCTCGCCAATATAGATTAAAAATGACGTTTTCAGTATGCCACCGACTGTTTAGTTTTTCGTCAGACGTTTTTATATTCTTATTCTTTGACTTGGTGTCTGTAGTGTGGTAGAAACATAGTGGATTTATATGTGATATAAAAATATACATACACATACATATATAATTGTGGTGCTGTCTATACTGTAGAATTTTATTACATTCGGATTTTTTTTTTATTGCATTAAGGATACCACCTACCTGTTGCTGTTCAATATAACATTATATGGTGTCTGTTTGAAAGTGTGTTTTTATTTTAATACTGGTGTTTGATGTACATATCCAATAAAACTAAATAATATCTATATATATATTTCGTGGAGTATATTGACTAAGTGTTTCGCAACTTGTTCTTGTGACATTTATTTCGTATCAAAAATCGAGTACATCTCGATATACAAATGCTTTTGGATATGGAGCACCATTCGGCATTGATGTCACTTAACATGCCACCATTTAGTATGAGTCCAAATGGGTCTCCGGCTGGCGGTGGTAACGGTGGTAGCGGCGGTGGCGGAGGAAGTCCTCCGAATATGCCACCCTCAGGTTCAATGGGACCTCCACCACCAATGTATTGTTCATCTCCGTACCCTTCGTGTCACCAACAGCCGTCACATCCCCCTGGATCACAGATGATGATCAATAATCTCGACACGTCTTACCTGTTTTCTACAGGCGGAGGTTCACTTTCTGGAATGGATATGGGCGTCACGGGTGGAGTTAGTGGATATCCATTGGCGCCACCGTCAGGCGCCGCGGTGCCTGGTACCGACATGCCTGACACTAAAGATGGCATCGAAGAATTGTGTCCAGTTTGCGGTGATAAAGTTTCTGGTTACCATTACGGCTTGTTGACGTGCGAGTCGTGCAAAGGATTCTTTAAACGCACCGTCCAAAATAAGAAGGTGTATACATGTGTCGCCGAACGAAGCTGCCACATAGATAAGACGCAACGTAAAAGGTGTCCATTCTGCCGCTTCCAGAAGTGCTTGGACGTCGGCATGAAGCTGGAAGGTTAGTGCATTTTTTTATATGTTTTATTATCGATGGCATAAGTCACGTTCAAGTATTTGTGTATATAAATATGTTTGTCTGCATTCATGTGTGTGTGTGTGTGTATAGGTATTGGAACTTACATTAAATGCTAAAGGTATAAAAGACTAAATGTAAATAATTGCGATAGATAAGTACAGAACACAAACCAAAACAGAGATCTAAAATTTTGAAATAAAATATTTTATAATAATAGCCCACAATAGCACAGTTTATATGTGTATATATATATGTATATATGTTTTATGCCTGTGTTTGTTAAATATGATAAACTTATTTCTATGTAAATATATAGTTTTTAATATACGCATCAACTTAGTAATGCGTAAATCCTTGTATAAATATTTCATGAATTTTTCTTTAGAACATATTTCATAAAATTTTAATTCTTTATTATAATTACAAATATATCTTATTTATAATCATTAATCAGTTCTGTTTTCATTAACAGCTTTTAATATATATATTTTTTTTGTTTAAAATCGTCAAATTTGAATTTTTATAGTAACCATCAAAAGAAGTATTTCCTTAACATTAAAACTTTATGATATAAAATTGTATTTTATTTTCAGGAAAAGTTTAGGCTTATGCAAGTAAAATGTAGAAAAATATATTTGTAAACAGTTAGAACAGATATAAATTAGGTTATAATAAGGTTAGGTTTTTTTATATTTGGATATATATATATATATATATATATATATAAAGAACAAATAAATCATTCTTAATATGATTAATCTTTTTTTGGGATATTTGATTAATGATTTTTACAATTATTTAATCGTGAAATAAAGTCAGAAATGGAATTCGAAATGTATTTTTCATATCTTATTTTCAATTATTTTTTAGACACTCGTATAATTACAAATATTCGTTTTTGAAAAAAAAAATTATTGTATTGTTATTAAATTACAAATAATTGCATATATACATATATATATATATATATATATATATATATATATATATATAATGTACATTAAAAATGTGTACATAAAGTTTATTTTACATTAATGATTATTATTTCTTTTATTTTTTTTTTGTCTACTTCAAGAAGTTATATCTTTTTAAATTTTATTAATTATAACTTTTATTTTTATCTGTTTGGTTACAATCATCAAATTATTGTAAATAGTCATTGTAGGTCTGTAGATTTTTCAAAAAGATGTTACCCAAAATAGTACCTTTTTGTTTGAAGAATAAATGTCAAATAATTTCCAGGTTTTAATTCTAAAAAAATATATGATTCCAACTGTAGAAATCAGTTACTTGTGTCTAAAACAGTAACTTTGTCATATGTCAGACTTAAGAAAATAAAAATAAATTGTTGAAAAGCGTTTATACAAATTATATAAGTTTTTTTTATGTTATTTTGTAAATTTATCATATATGTATATATATATATATATATATATATATATATATGTATATATATATATATATATATATATATATATATTAGAGCAAAATTTTGCAATGGAAATGAAAATAAGTGAGTATAAAAATAGTTCATTTTTCAAAAGTATAATTTAAATGTCACTAATTTAAAAATCAAATAATGAGTTATAAATGTCTGCTTTGTATTTATTTAATATTGCTTTTTACTACGTAGAAAATAAAATGTTGTCTTTGTGTATTACGTTTGAATGAACAACTTTTTTTACCTTAAACCATTGATGCAAAATATTTTTGTAAAAATAACAATTTTCTAGAGAAAATATACGTGGATAGTCTCTTAACTTTTACATTCTAAAAAATGATATTAAAAGTGTGTATATATATATATATATATATATATATATATATTGTATATATATAAATCAACAAAATGTGTGCGCAGATAAGTAATTTATTGTCATGTAGAAAATTGAAGGAAATATTAGTTTTACTTCAATTCGTTTATAAAGTTAGGTCAAAATTTATTGTATTCTTTTACGAATCCATCGCTTTTTTTAAAATATTGTTAAAATACTAATTATACCCAATGCGTATCTTTTGAATAAAAAAGATGTAACAGTTCAAAAAGCCCATGATATTAATTTATTTTAATAAAAATAATATTTATTTATTAAACATTATCAATTTCGCTATTTCAGTTTTTATTTATTCTTCTTAACAAAGTAATTTACAAGTTCACATAATATTTGATTTCAACAAACCATATGACTATTTACATTCGTACAGATGTTATTACTATTAGAAAAATAGGAAAATGATAAGTTGCTAATATTCCCACTATATTTGACTTCAATTATATTATGTTGGTGGTTATTTAGGTTTTAGGGCGCTTCAACAGCTAAATTCATTAGCGCTCGTCTAATTATGTTATAAAGAGAATAAGTTCATTTAAATTTAATATATAAACAAATTTAAGGGATGTTTAAGTTTTCATATTATTTAAAATCATAAATTATTAAAATTTTCAAATAATAAAAACATTAACTATGAAAGACTCAGTATTAAAATCAAAAACTATAATTTTTTTTGTGATTTTCATTTAAATCCTATTAAAATGTCTGTAAATTTCTAGAACTGTTCTCTAGCTGAACAGGCGATAAATTCCTAGAAGTTGGTTTGTATATTGTTAAATTTCTTTATCTTTTATTGTTTCTTTAATTTATCACGGAATAAATTTCAGTTGATGTGTGATTCATACGCAAAAAGTAGTTTTTATTGCATTATCTCGTTTTTGAAAAAATATTGTTCTTTTTGTAACATTGTTGTGAAGAAATATATTTTTGTTTTTATTTTGTGTTAAATTTTATTTTTGAAATACTTTTTTCAATAATAAAAATGCCAGGAATAATGAATTAATATTCAAAATAGAATTTACACTTTAAATTGACTTGGTTTTAAGTTTTAGCCTAATTTTTTTAAAAAAGTAAATATTCCTGTTGAGACTTTTGAATGTAAGAATGCGTACATCGTAATTAAATTTGTTATAATTGAAGTGTTTAGTTACATTTTTAAAATTATGTATAGAAAAATCTTTTTAGGATTATAAGTTGAGTGAGGTGGAAATAAGTAATTCAGTTTATTTATTTATTTAAAAAAATAATCCCAGATATCACAATAACGTAAAAAAGTCTACCTGATTACAAAATACTAAAAATATAAGGTTATGTGTATGTATGTACCAATAATACATTTTGGCAATGTTGCTAAATCCACTTTCACAAATGGATTTTTCACTCCCTCACAAACTACATATTTTTTTTGATCAGAAATGTTTAATTACTGATTATTCATTCCTTTAACTTCTTTGTACGCATTTCGATATTCGACATTCTTAAAGCGACATTCTTAATTCGACATTCTTAAGTACATAGAAATCTTCAAAATCATTCCTAACATTTTCAGTATGTAATATAAGTAAACTTTTGATACCTCAGATTGGTTCTTAATTCTATTTATCTTTTTTAAATGTTGTCATTATTGTTTAGATATTTCTGTGCTCATATTTTTTTTTACTTCTATTTGTATATTTATAATTATAATTTTTTGAAATGCTTGTCATTTTGCTGTTTTGCTATTTTGCATTCATATTATGAAAATGACATTAAGTAACTGATTAAAAAATAATATAAATACTGTTCTTGAACAATTCAAATATATTAAATAATTACGAAATGTTTCACATCATCTTAAATTCGTCAAGGTTGACATTTCTTTGAAATGAGTATAAAGAAAAGCATACAAATATTTTTCATATTCAGTTTTCAAGCACAACAAAAATATTTCACGTTAATTTGAACGTATATGATGTATTTTTATTACAAATTGAAAACAAAATTGTTTCGATCAATACGTTACAGAAATGATAACAAATATGTAAAAATAAGTTAGGAATATAAAATACATTAAATATCAAAAAGTATGTAATACGAGTATATAATGAAAACTTTATTCAGATATATTAAACACCATTAATGTTAATTATTTATAGTCTTATGTAAGTATTTGATAATAAAGAAAGTTGATTTATTTCACCACGTAGTTTTATCTATGTAGGTGCAAAAATATATCAAAATCACTTAAATTATTTAAAGATATATGAAATCCTGGAAGGCATAAGCACTGTTTAACTGATAATTCTTATAGACTGTCAATAATACATTATATATATATATATATATATATATATATATATATATATATATATATATATATATATATATATATATAGCATTAAATTTAGGTAACAATATTGTTGACTGTGACCCTACTTGTATATTCTAAATATGGTTCAAACAAGAATGATTTACTTTTGAAGCCGGTTTTGGAAAGATCCAATTGATAACATTTGGCTGAAGGCTAAAAATAAATTAATAATATTACTAATAGCATTTTTAAAAATAATAGAATTACAGTAAGTTGGAAACGTAGTGAAATTTCAAAATGTTTTGAAATTGTATTGTGTTTATGTAGATAATCATAGATTTTCGTAATGTAATATGTTAAAATATTCATTAATATATAATCAGATCTATAATTCTGATAATATTTTGTATGTATGAGATCAAAAATACATTTAACGATTTTTTAATTGAAGTGTTGGATACACTTAGTATATTTTCTGTCATAAATACCAAATTAAGCAGATGACTTGTATGTTGTTTTCAGATGTGCCAGTTTTGTAATCAGTAAATATATAAATACAGTAGGAATAATTGAAAGTGGTGCTGTAGTTAATACTTCCGATATTTATTGAAAAAAAAATTTTTTTTGTATTACAACAAAGGTCTTTTTAGAGTTTTATTCTGATAATTTATTGATAGTTTTATAAAAATCTTTATTATAAAGGTACATTTTTCATATCTGTGACCGAGAAATAAGTTTTCCAAGCATTTAATTTTTTATATTCATTTAATGCTTGCATTCAATGAACCAGAATGTACGACCAATAAAATAAATGTTTTTATTGAAGCTGAAAGGTGTACCTTTTATGTATTTTAGAACATTTGTCAAATTTAAAGTTCATAAATCGCCGAAAACAATATTTTATCCTTGGAGACAATATCTGTTTCAACACAGATTAAATATATTGATTTTGTAGAGTTGGTACAAAGTTTTCAACCGTAAATAATGTACAGAATATTCAAAATAAATTGTATGCACATAGAATTTTATACAAAAATTCTGAATAAAAGTCTTATATTTTTTACTATATGTCTTTGTTTTTCCAATTATTAGAAAAATTAACTGTATTTCTAAGTTGTTATAAACAATAAAAAACGTGTACAATAGTAAACTGAATTGTATTGCGAATAAATATTATAATTACTGTTTATCATACATTGCGATTATATTTTAATTTTCGATTGTCCTACATCCATTTGTATTGTAATTATCTTGCCATCTGACCAAAGATATTTTATTAAGCTTGTACATATGTTCATTATGCTTATTAACTTTAATCGATATCAAATGTAATTATTAAAAAATAGATACAAATATGAACATTGTCATATTTGACCTTTAAGTATTCTTACGATACATTATATTTGTTAAATTATTTACAATTGAGAAATGTGAAACTTTTATAAATAAGTAAGTACCTATCGTATTAGATTCCATAATATGTACTAAACAAATAATAATGCTCTTTCCGTTTTGTATAATACATATTTTAATGAACATGTTTTCTAAAGATATCTTCTATCTAGGTTTTTACTTTCTTGAAATAATTTTTTTCACAGTATTGTTTAATTTTTATCAACTATCCGTTTTATATGAAGTTGTAAGCAGATTAGAATTACTCTTAAAGTTATTAATCTGTTTGAGAATGTTCTTTGTTGTGCCATTTTTCTTAGAATAAGTTTATCTGTGCGTGTAGTATTTCATAACAATTAGTTATATAGAATAACCTGTACAGTTATAAATAAATCTCGATTTGAAATGTTGATTTAGAAAACGAAAAAAATTTAAATATTTTATATTATAATAAACATGGCAGATGTATTTGTTGAAATGTCGAAAAATGACTTAATTTGAATGAAAATGCATTGAAAACATATAAATACAACAAAAATATATTGTTCAAACTGTTTTTCTTTCTTTCTGCATTTTCTATTTTATATATGTTTTTATTATTTATATATAATAGATTATTTTTAAAAAATATATGATATTGTGATACAAAATTTTACATGATTTCACAGAAGAATTAGTAGTGAAGAGGACAGTATTTAAAATGACGAGTTCCAAAAATAATAGATTTTTTACAATTATAAAATAATAAAAAATATAGGAAACATTTATTTAATACATAGTAGCTGAGTGAGAACAAAATATTTGTAAAATTTAATGAACTTTCATTAAAATTATATAAATAAGAAAAAAATTTAAAAAAAATTTCTACAAAAAGCAAATAATTTTTTTTTCTTTTTATCTCAAATAACTCGATATTTTTGTACCTAATTACCGTTTATTATATCAATTTCATTATTGAAAAGTATCAGATAACTAAAATACAATGAAAATGTATCTTAACATCGTCGATTTTGATAATTTTTAAATTTGAATAGGTGCATTCAAAATTTTCTTTGTTATAAAACTATTTCTTGCTATACATCCTTTTTTTAATATTTTTTTTGTATACAAGAAATAAAATCTATGTCTTTCCTAATCGTATTTAACTTTCTAATGTTATTTATCGTTCTAAAGTTAATTGAAAGATTATAATAGTTTACGTGGCTTAATGTTTACATATTTTATAGTTTCAATAAACTATCTACATTTTATTTATAATTAAAGACATTTACTGATGACTGATTAACAAAATATCAACAGCTTTTCATTTCTAACCATCATTTTATATACTCCTTCATACATATTTATATATTTATTTATATATATATATATATATATATATATATATATATATATATATATATATATATATATATATATATATATATATATATATATATATATATATATATATGAGAGAGAGAGAGAGAGTGAAAATTCAATGTAATTTAAGCATGGATATATTTTGTGTTAGAAATACATGAGACATTAATTATTGTTTAACGAATCAGAGTTAGATAACGAATGCTATCTTTTTGAGTTTTAATTTGTGATCATTTGAAAATTCTTAAAATTCCTAGATACTTACCTTAAAGTTAGAAAGCGTAATTTTCGAAAAGCTTCGTCGGTCGCATATTTGATATCGAAATGGCATTACTTCAATATGCGTCTTGTTATTAGTTCGCATACATGAGTGTATGTATATGAACGTATTGTGACTGCATATTGTATTTGCGTTGTTATTCATGACAGGGCTGCACTGCATTGTGTATGTGTATCTTTTTATACACAATTTAACGATAAAATACTGTACAAAAACAACACAACGCGTGACATTGAATGTCGGCCTATCTATTTGGGTCAGTGTCGTTCGACAATTGTTTGATAAGTGGTTAGTAAGTAGGTTAGAGAATTGTGCCAAACGGATTACGTAGACGCACGTTGAGCTATTTTTGACGAGCGTTTCTTATGTTTACGTTTGGAAAACCCTTGCGCCGCCGTAAATTGCTGATTGACGCCTTGTTTTTCATCATGCGAATATGTTGTCGTTTCTCTTGTGCATCGTACGTCATATGTGAAAAACAACGTGTCGTATGTTTACGTTTACACGTGAAGATAATTTTTAACAATGCAATGTAAATTTTTATTTGTCTTATGGAACGCTTAAAATGATTATTTTCCTGATAGATAGGTTTCTCGGTGAAAAATAAAAATATTGAATCATCCAAATTTAAGGAAGGAAGTAAACATATGCAAGGTTTATTGTTTATTGATCTATTTATATCTTTCTGTTTGCATGTAAATTTATACACAGGTTTATAAATCATATTTACATATATATATATATATATATATATATATATATATATATATATATATATATGTGTGTGTGTGTGTGTGTGTAAGTATATATATATCTAATATTAAATTAAATGTAAATTGTGGTTACCGTTTTATAAAACAAAAAATGAGACATTTAGAATATTCTTTTTTAATTTTATAACAATTCACAAGCAGTATAATAATATCTGCCACTTTGTTTAACATACACACTCTTTTACTTTTTAATTAACAAAGATTTCATCAAAAAATTAAGACTGTTGGATATAGGTGATTTTGTATTGGTAGAATATTTAATTGTGATATGCTCTAAAAATATGTTTCCAAATATCAAAAATAAAATAACGCTTTTAAAGAAAACTAAATTGGTTCGATATATTCATGAAAAGCATGTATATGGAAATATACATTAACTAAAACCTATATGAATATTTTCTCGCCATAGTCTGTATATACGTACTCGTTATAACTATCATCTCAACTATATATATATATATATATATATATATATATATATATATATATATATATATATATATTCATACATACATACATACACACATACGCACCCACAAACACACACACATTCCCTATTCATAAACAGATTTGTGTGTAATTTATTTGTAGAAAACGAGTGCACGGTTCTAATTTACGAGTTAACGATTTCTTTGGTGTTAAACCAATAGTTGTGCAGTAAAAAATATATATACACTTTCTGATAATTTGCCAAGAAATCTGAATATTTTTAGAAACGACCATAGTCCATTATGTTCTTATAAATGACAATAATTGCTGAAAAGTTATTTAGACTATTTAGTTCTTAGGTGTTTATTTTATAGTTATATATATATATATATATATATATATATATATATATATATATATATATATATATATATATATATATATATATATATATATATCTGTATGTGCGTGTATATATATATATTTATTTATTTATTTATATATATTTAATGTTTCATATGTTAAAAAAATATAAATCTCAAATTACACAATTCACATGTAATTAAGTTCTATCAAAACTGTATATAATAGGAATTGATCAGTAAATGTGTATATAAAATAGTACTTCAATTGATAATTATCTATTTTTAACTTATTATGATATTAAGAGTTACTTAATGTGAAATTTTATTTAGATGTTTATTGTACAAATGTTTTATTGATAAATATAGTTTTTCTATCACAAAGATAATTATAATAAAAAAGAATAAAAAAATATTCATTAGTTTTATCAATAAACGTATGTATCTAATTTTATAAAACTTTTTATTATTATAGTGATGCTTTTGGGATACAGTAATTGAATATTTTAAATATGTGTGATATAGATAACGTTTTTGTATTTATATTGATATTGTTTATAATTAAGATTAACAACAATTATTTGTAGTAGTTCGCTGATTTATTTTTATAAATCAGCAAACTATCATGTTTTTACATGATACTATATACTTAAATATCTTTTTATTGTAATAAATATTGTATTAGGTTGGTAGAAAGTAATTGCGGTTTATGACCTTCAGATTAATGTAAAATTTTCTTTTTTTTTATTTTTCTGATTGTTTTAAGCTGTCCAGAGCTGTTGGATGACTAACGTCTTACTTTTGTCCAAGCTCTCGAATTGTTGTACGTGGTACTGATTCAACAAACCCCTTCAGTTGGTCGTTATGAACTTAAAAAGGACTCCCGCGACCTTTTTTATCTTCAAGGCTCTCTTTTCCAGCACGATTTTTTTGGAACCACCATTACACCCTATGTTCCTTAACGGTACCAACACCAGAAGCATCGATTAGTTTACGACTAGTTTCTGTTGCTCTATCACCCTTTTTGAACTCACAAAAAATTGCTCTTATTTGTTTCTTTTCCATCTTTAACTCAGTAACTCAAATTGAAGAAAAATTAATAATAAAACGTAAGTCTATGTTACCAAAATACAGACTGAAAAATCTACTTTAAAATGATATTAACATGAATACTATGGTGACACTTTCGTTGAAAAAATTAAGGTTAGAATTCAGAAAACAAAAACCGAAATTATTTTCCTACCAACCTAATATAGTGTCATCTTTAAAATTCATGTCTTCTATGTGAATAACAATTTTTGTTTTTTACTCAAATAATTATAAAACTGTACAAAATCCAACTTCTTAAAATTAAAAAATATCATTACTTCAAACAGATTCCCCAAGATATTTCTTAATATAGCAATAATTAAACTTAATCGATATAACTTTCTGTAGGTAGTTTAAAAAAAGGGCATTTGATATAAAATATTTGCTCATCAAATTTTCATGCAGTGTTTAAAAAAGTACGGTTAGCAAGTATACAAATCTGTACCACCAAAAAAGTAAAATTTTGATCATCTATTAAACTTTTCATAAAATGATAAAAAATTTTTTTTCTTTAATTACTCATTTTAATTCTGATTTGTCAAAAATCAGAAATTTTACGGAATTCGACAATTTGTACAACCGAATAAAAAAAAATTATAAAATAATATATAAAAAATTAAAATTTCGCAACTTTGTTTCACAAGTATTGAGGGTATACACACAGACACAGCAGGCGAACTTAATTAACATAAATAAGAATATACATATAGAAATTTCTATTGCGAATTGAGTTTCAAGTGTGAAACAGGATTTACAAATTATATAAATTTTCGATCAGTATCTAAAATGTTACCTCCTCGCCGTGTCTTCATTAAAACATCATAATAAACGTCAACAAGATTTTTAAGATAATAAACGTACAGAAAGACAAATTTTATCGATCAGAAATTGAAATTGAGCGACAACAACATTTCGAGAACAATCCAAATGGCATTTATATCGAAGCGACAATACGTTCTTACAAGCAAGCAAAATGTTCATGTCACACACAGTGTACAATTCATTGTCGTCGTCGTCGTTTGCTGTTCGTGCGATTCATTAAACAGGTTCGGTCTTCGAGCGCCGACCTTGAAATGATAGGCTGAATGGCGCTCTAGCGCCGCGGCGGTATGTCAAGACTGTTTAATACTTTGGACGTGATATAGAGGAGTCGTTCACGCAACTTGAAACGCTTTGTGCTTAAATTAGCGACTATTTCGAGATTGGCGCGGAAATCGATGTTTTGGGGAGATTTTCATTAAGTGTGGTTTTATAATGGAATCTCGAGCGCGCAAACAAAAAGTCCGTAATTTATATTATTGATTTACATAGTCCTTATTCTGATCATATCAGTATATATTCATATTATATATATATATATATATATATATATATATATACATACATACATACACACACACACACACACTAGGGGCTTCGCCCCCTGGTTGCTTCGCCCTCTGGTTGCTTCGCTCACCAACACCCGGTTCGCTGTGCTCTCCCACTTGTTAATTATAAGCCTGTGCATGTAACATAAAACAATAAACATTAAACATATTTTTAAAACTCGTATGTCTATGTAATTATTGTCAGATATATAGCATGTAATCGTTTATATATATATATATATATATATATATATATATATATATATATATATATATATATACATACATACAAACATACATACATACATACATATAAATATATATATATATATATATATATATGTATATATATATATATGTATATATATATATTTATATGTATGTATGTATGTATATATATATATGCATGTGTGTTTGTGTATGCCTTAGTATGTCTATATAAACATGGCAGTATATTATTTTTTACAACCTTTTAGATTTTTGTGGTTAAATACTATTTGATATGTCTATATATATATATATATATATATATATATATATATATATATATATATATATTAATAATACAATGAACAATACGTGTATAACCTAAATAAATGTCTAATTGAAAGTGTTATTCTCTTGACTTTATTATTGAAAATATGATTAAAACTAATTAAAATACAAGTAATAGTAGAGTTCAATTGATAGAATGTAAATAATTTTATATTATTCTCTTTCAAGTATCAGAAATATAATCCATGTGCATTAAATACATTTGTATATTTTCCATATTATATATTAGTTATGCTTGAATAAAGTTTAGTTGTTAAGTGATTAAGCAATGGAATAAGTTCAAATTCGAATTTACATGTCTCTCTTTCTCTCTCTCTCTCTCTCTCTCTCTCTCTATATATATATATATATATATATATATATATATATATATATATATATAAACATAAACAATTTTAATGATGGCAAGTGATTCGAACCTATAATGAACTCGTGTCTTTTGATATAATTTGTAACTTTTTCAATAAAATTAAGTAAATAAATTGAAGAAACATTTAATAAATATTTCTCAGCTGATATAAAAATAAAATTTTCTCTTTAATTCCAGCGTTAGATACTTTTACATACAAGAAATATTTCTTTGTTTATAAGCTACGCAAATATAATTCCTTACTCTAGTTAAATTCACTTTCATAAATAATATTTTCTGCTATAAACCACTTGTTGTAACTTTAAACAGTAAATATAGTATATTCGTGGTATTTCAAAGGTATATTTATTAGTTGTATTATTTTTGTAGAACTCTTAAAGATGATTTTAGAACACGAGTTTTACATGAAATTTTGATTGTGAAATATATATATATATATATCATTTATTTTGACTTGTAATTTGTAACCATGAATTTTCATTTGAAAATGATGCTCTAATTTATATAATTTCTAGTTTAATATTTGTAACAAAAATTGAATACAGTTAATTTTGATCTAAGACTTAAAGTAATGATATTTTATTAACATAAAAATGTGTATTACATATATATATATATATATATATATATATATATATACATACATATATATGTATATATTCATACATATATATATATATATATATATATATATATATATATATATATATATATATACACACATGAAATTGGTAAATGTCAATAAAAGTGTTTGTTTCTAAATTAAGAATTCGTTTTAAACTACTTTAAAATAATGTTTATAACATTTTCTTTTAATAAATATAAATCAGCATCAAATAAACAATTCGAATAAAACGGCATAAAGATGAGATAAGCTCTTTGTATTTTTAAGTAGCTTGGTTAGAAAACATAGCATTGTGTGTATACACATATATATATATATATATATATATATATATATATATATATATATATATATATATAAATAAATATACACACACATATATGCACATATACACATCATATATACATAGTATTGTTTACGATTTTTTTAAAAAAAGAACCGACATACTAACATCTTTTTTTTATAATATAAAGTATATATTGTGATTAATGTGTGTTTTTACGTTTTTTTGCTGATTAAGTGAGATTATCTTAACAGAATTATATATTTTATTTATGTAAGAATTATCTTACGTAGATAAATTTTCATAGTAAATTTATTTTCTATAGATATTATTTTAACTAAGCGATTGACAATGAATACATTTATTTTATTAGATTCACTACGGAGTCATAAAAAAATATTTTTCTCTATGTATAAAAAATGTTATTGTATATACATACATACATACATATATATATATATATATATATATATATATATATATATATATATATATATATATATATATATATATATATGTGGGTATGTGTTTAAAAATAAATTATTATTCACGTATCATTGCTTTTTCATTAAATATATTCTATTGATATTCAATCGTAACATGTTACTAAAATAAAAACCAGTTTTATGTCACAAATGACTAAATATAAAACATTCATATCTGGGCAGCTTACTCATATATTTTTTCTCGCACCAAAAAATTATTTGTATAATAATTAGTGCAATTGCTACTTTGTCAGAAAACATATACATATAACCATTTATACATGCATACATATATATATATATATATATATATATATATATATATATATATATGTGTGTGTATGTGTATGTGTGTGTGTGTGTTCGTGTGTGTTTGCATATGTACTTAAAGTTTATCGTGTAATATTATATTTGAATTATTCGTATTTAAATATATATTTGTATTGAATAAAATATACACCGGCTGACGTCAATTGTGTG
Organism: Acanthacorydalis orientalis; assembly: GCA_034766995.1. Classification (NCBI taxonomy): domain Eukaryota; kingdom Metazoa; phylum Arthropoda; class Insecta; order Megaloptera; family Corydalidae; genus Acanthacorydalis; species Acanthacorydalis orientalis. Next base: position 17,406,061 of record CM068316.1, on the reverse strand, counting down.
TCATTAGAAATGTGATGAATGTATTGAAAAGAATTAATCACCTTTAATGCGATTATGAATTAATCAAATTAATAGCCATTATTGAGAATTTTTAAAATGATTAATATTCGTACGGTACATTCGATTTAATACATCCGTATCATGAATATTTTTTTTATTTGAAAAGGAGTATACATTTATCGATTTCCTTAATACATTGTTTTTTGTCTTTATTGACTTTTTTGTGAATCTGTTAATTGTTTTTTTACATGCTGATTAATTTATCTTTATATATTTTTGTAATATGTTGTTAATTCTCAAACAGTGTTACACAAACCTGCCATTAGTGTTTTGCAAAACGTCGAGACTTTTTGTTGACTGGCAACCGACAGATATTCAAATTTTTCTAAGAGTGTTTTTCCATTTCATATGGACATCTTTGCGTATGTGCATGTTATTCCATTTTTTTCTAAAAAAAATGTTCTGCGACTTTAAAAATGTTGAGAATATCTGTAAGATACCTTCAGTAAAAATATATTTAAATATTATTTCCGTTTCAAAAAATGCAAAAGTATGTAGTCACTCGTATAATTCTACTTAAAATTTGCTATATAGATGATACTACTAGTTTTTATATGAATATTATCAATGAATAAGTCACGATTGTAATTTATTACTTTCAAACGGTAATTAAATATAAAATTACTGTAAATAAATAATGATTTGTCGATAGGAACTTTCTTTTGATTTAAGTTTATTTTGTTCATTCCGATTGATTATTGTTTACGAAAATTCACAAATAAAATGTGTTATCTCTATTGTTTATATTTTCTTTAGCTTCTCTCTCTCTCTCTCTCTCTCTCTCTATATATATATATATATATATATATATATATATATATATATATATATAAAATTTATTTAGTATACCTGTAATAATTGTTTTTTACAACTTAAATTAGCTTATGTTAGTATGCAATATAATAAAGATTACATTAAATTTAAATATGAAACACCTTTCAAGAAATAATATTTAAATAATTTGAAAATGAATATATAGCTGTAGTGAAATATAAATACTTTTACAAGTATGATATTGTTAACGTTATTAATTAGATTTTTGATTTTCAAAGAAACTAATTATAATTTGACCTAGTTTCATCTAATTATAAATCACTTAAGTTTTCATACAAGTTGATGTTTGGTTTAATTTACTTTTATTTGTAAGAAACTTTTAGCATCCTTTGAATTATATATCTGTTATAAAATGAATTGATTTTTGAGTACATATATTCAGGTTATATTCGTGGTCAAGTTTATGCTATTGTTACTTGTTTTGTGTCATATATTTACCAGATTTTTTAATTAAAAAAAAATATTGAAAGTATCTAATGTGTATATATATATATATATATATATACACATCATCATCTTCAGCCTCTGTTAATCCACTGCTGAATAAAGGCCTCTTCCATGCTTTTCCATTTTGTTCGATTCAGTGCCTCTCTTTTCCACAGATTTCCAAGAAAATTTTTAATATCCTTATCCCATCTGTTCATTGGTCTCTTTCTGGGTCTTTTTATATTCCTTGGTTCCCAGTCAGTAATTTCTCTAATCCATCGGTTGTCCTCTCTTCTTGCGATCTGTCCTGCCCATTTCCATGTCAGACTCTTTACTCTTCTTATTATATCTGTGACTCATGTTTGTTTTCGTATCCATTCAATTCTCTTTCTATCTCTTCTTGTTATTCCCAACATGCATCTTTCCATACTTCGTTGTGTTGTTTGGAGTCTTTGAACTATTTTGGCGTTGAGCACCCATGTTTCGCTGCCGTAGGTAAGGTATATTATATATATATTTATATATATATATATATATATATATATATATATAATATAGGTATTATTTATATTTAGTAGTAACGTTCGGTTGTTTGTTGATATGTACATCAGTATTGGCTCATAAATGTTTCTTTTCATAAGAACGTATAAAAAATGAATATTTCTATTTTAAGTACGTATTTCTTAACTTGTAAACACATTTCTATTGATCGATATCAATTTGCGTGAATGTCATTGGAAAATAACATCATATTACGTTTTATTAAAATCGATTTTGCTTGTACGAAACTTGACCGACGCTCAAGAACAACACAAAAACATAAATAGTTACCGAAATTTCAATTACACAATTTTTTATATTACAGCACATAATAATATTTATTTCACAGTTCTCGCAATTAAATTCGCCAGACTTGTCCTTTCTTAATGTAATGCAATTTACCGCACGAAAATTAATTAAGAAATCCGATCACAGCGATGACCAACCTAAACTTATTTTTTGTCACGTTTTTTTAACTCATGTGTGCGGCGACTTAATCAATTTTCTGCAGAAATGGTGACAACTAACATCTTATGAAGAAACCATCAATCTTTTTCTTATTCAAGAAGAGTTTGCGATCTAGATTTCAAGCCAGTACCACCTTGAGATATTTTATTCTGATAAATAAATTCATTATGATATAAGACAAATATTCCTCGTTTGTATATGAGAAAAGGATAAAAGGAAGATTAAGAAATTCTGTATTTTTTTTTTTAAAAAAAACGATAACCTATGTCAATAAACCAATAATGCGTTTCAGTGGGTTGAAAACAATTACATTATTTATTAAAGAATAATGAGTATTTAATAGTTTGTATATATTATATATATATATATATATATATATATATATAAGTAATGCTTTTAATACATTGTTTTCCTTAGTGCTTATTGTGTGTGTGTAAAAATAAAAACAGAAACTTGTTTATTCTACAGTTGCTTTTATATTAATAAACGTGTACATGCACTTTTTAAAAGTTTATTTTTGAATGTCATAACAGGTTAAGTATAGTTTTTGTTGATATTTTCAAAATTTGTTTTAGTTTTTTGGATATTTTGATTAGTTGAATAATATTGACTGATATATACATACGTGTCATATAATTGTTGTTGTGAATTGAAAATATTGTAAAATAATTAAATAGGTCATTGTGTTATTTATAAAATTTACATTTCATTTATGTTTGTTATTAATAAGTGTTTTTTGATAATATATTAAAGTATAGTGGCAGTTTAATCATTTCATGCGAATTACTGTACGTTTTTCATTGTTTGTGTAGTTTTAAGAAGTGTACAGATAGTTATACAAAATTTCTTTCCATTCGATATCTGTACGATTACCGCCACATTCCTCAAATCACATTAAATCGTCAAGTATTTGTAAATGTTTCGTTTCTTCACACACCTATCCATTTTTCTCGAAACTTTAATAAAGTAGCCAGAGAAGAAACGGATACGCACCAGCATATAATTTAAAAGCCATCTGTTATTTGTTTCACTCGCGTACAAATACGAAACGTGTGCGCTAGAGTAGTGTGACGTTTTGTTGCGTGTTGTTGCAGAACGAATTTCCAACTATATTTCGATACAGATCGACAGTGTACACGTTCGTATGGAACGTGTGTTTTTATACGTATTTTCACGGACAGAGATGATCTCACGGCCGTATAGGCCGGAAGATATCACCCGTCTCTTTTCTCGACGCGTCGTCGCACGTCATTCAATTGTTAATAATTTATATATTTATTGCCGAGAGAGATAGGTTAATTGTTTTATTATGACTGTGCATGAGTGTATCTTACACGCGTGGATGTCTCCAGATATTTTTTACTGATAAATTGGTTAACTGAAAGTGAAAGGAACTCGCACCGATTGCTAGATCTTAACTTTGTGCTCGTACATTCAACATATCTACAGTTCGACGAATATAGGGCTTATTCCGAATAGAGTAATAGACGAAGCTGCACTGAATGTAATTAATTGTAGGTAGATCTGAATATGTTTCGATGAAATTCTTAGACACACACGTGCCGTAATGTTTATGTGTGTGTGTATCTTTGTTCGTAGCGACGTATCGTCAAGATATTTTAATGGCATTTACGTGGAAAAAACACACTTTTGAACTACTAAATAGCACTCTGTTCGTTCTTTTTTTTAAACACGATTTTCAACCTCAACAAATATTTCTTAATAAAATGATATTAATGCCCTGAATAAAACTAATTTAAATTGCTTGTATGTAGCAGGTTTTTTTGAAGAGTCGCGCGTAAAAGAATGCAAATTTGATTTAATTACACTTTTTTTATGTTAACCGTTTTAATTTGAATAAAATACATTCTAAAAAATAGATTTAGTATATTGAGTAATACTTTTTTAATAACACAATTGTGCGGCAGGTGATACGTCTTTAATCTAACCTACTTTTATTTTGGCCAATGAGATTATATATATATATATATATATATATATATATATATATATATATATATATATATATATATATATATATATGTATATATGCCACACTGTCGTTTTTAAATTTCTATTCTGTTTGAAACTTCTTTATATTAGAATGTGGTATAGATATTTTTCATTATATACTTTACATTTTCATTTAAAAAGTAAATTCATTACTAAAAAAAAAACGAAATGTTGCAATATGTCCATTTTATGTAAAGATAAATGTACAACATTTAATAAATCGTAGTATTATGAACCTGAAATCAAAAATGAGGATGAATTGTTTCTGGGAATTGGAAATATGTGAAAAAAACAGTAGATCGTTCAGATTTAGTGGCATTCAGTCAGAGTTTCTCATTCAGCAGTGAATCAGTATCACACGCAATTATAATTTATATTCTTGAGATATTTTTTTTTTGTTTATAAATACCTGTTAAAAATAAGTGTATACTAATATATGTATATAGCAGATAAAAATGTTTACAAATCATTTTATCTAATGTCGAATCTTATGTTTTTTATTACATTGTACATTCGTATTATTGAAATAATAAGTATGAAGTGATGAAGCACTATTCGTTGTATCCAACAGTACAGTCCTAACATGGGGCTTTCCTAATGTTAACACTTGAGTGGTATCACTGATTCATGTTTTTTTTTTCATTGTAAATAAAATAATTGCGCTAGCGTCGAGATGAACTCATCCAAAATGGCTGCTAGATCGACGTTCAGAGTTGCATTGAAAATCATGAACCGGACTTCCGCTGCATGTCAACGGAGAGAAAAAAATCTAAAAGCGGGGGTGTCCGTAGCAATCGTTACGTACAGGCGTATATGTATATTGTTTAGTTAGTCAGTTGTTCTTCACAGCGATTTTTTCACGGAACGACTGTCAATACCATTTTAAAACACTATTGAATGGTATTGGCATAGTTTGAATAATATTGATTGAAACATGATTGAAACTAGGTCAACGAGATTCAAATTATACTAGACTAAAATTATTTTTGTTACTATTACACATGTATGTTGTTACCGATTACAGCTGCAAATTAAACGATTTGAATTTCAAGAAAAGGTGTAACTATATTTTTGTCATAAATATTCTTTTCTTTATTAGTAATTATTGTAATTAGATAACGTGAACATTTGTAATAATTAACTAATATTAATATTTAAAGAGGTCAGATTATTAAAACATTTGAAGGCAAAAATTGCTTCTACCCAAAAGCAAATAAAAGAAATGCAGAAGTCATTTTGATAAGATTGGCTCTTATAACCGAACTTAATAACACAATGTAGCATGCCACAAACTATATTGCAATATGTCTGTATGTGTGTGTGTGTTTATATATATATATATATATATATATATATATATATATATATATATATATATATGTACATGTACATGTACATATACAGGTAATTCTCGTATAACACGGTTGTTAGGTCCCTAAAATGCCGTGTTATGGGAATTCGTGTTATACAAAACGAAGAACTAGTACAGAAAACAGGGTTCGGTTCCAAAAATTAACAAAAATATACTATTTCCTTTTTATGCCTAAGCGAAATATGTTTATTAAAACAATCAATAATTAATCAAAAGTATTACATATTAATATAACGTAATGTTTTCTTCATCATCACTGCTGAAGACCGTTAAACGTGGGAGTTTTCCTTCTGGCAACATATCATCTTCTCAGCTTTCTTCTGCAGCATCTTAATTTCTATACTCTGCTTTTTCCAAGAAATCAACTGAATGTTTCATTTTTATTAAATGTATTTAATTAATTATTATCAGCTCCTCTGTCTTTTTAAATTTGTTTGTTGTATCTACGGATATTACATTTTTATTCTACCAACATTTTTTTTTGATTTTATTTTTTTTCTTCCGGCAGTGTTTCTAACTTCCTTTATTTATAAGGGTAAAAATGAAAAAAATGGATCGTACTCAAAAAGTACATACACCCGTCCCTCAATTTACGCGGAGTATCCGTTCCACGTGGATTCGTTTTACGCGAGTGAAAATCGCGTAAATTGAGTCTGTCAGTACAATAGAAAAAACATTGAAAATAAAAGCTAGTGAAGTTGTAGAAACATATTTATTTCACATAAATTAAAAAAAAAATAATGACGTTTTAGAAAACAAAAGTAGATAAATTTCGGTCGGTGTCACTGTCGCTACTGTGATTCAAAACAATCGACCTTTTCCTTTTAATTGGCACAAACTTATCATCTGCATCGCTTGAAATATTTGTAAGTTCGACATCATTTTTATTGTTCAAGTTAATTTTTTCGGATGATTTGTTCTCTATTCTCTATCTTTTCTTTTACTAAGTTTTTATAAATTTGATATATGATAAATATAATGAAAAATTATATAAAATGAAATCTATCCGACCGCGTAAATCAATACCGCGTATAAAAAGTACAGCGTAAATAGAGGTATAATTTGCCTCGTAAAAAAAACTCGTGTAAAAAAAGTCCCGCGTAAATTGAGGGACGAGTATTTGATGATTTTATTAGCATGCATATATATATATATATATATATATATATATATATATATATAAATAAATAAATAAAAAAAATTCACTGAGGTAGACGGTGAAAATAATATGAATCACATTTATTTACACATCAACTGTAGGTTGTTTTCATGTATGTATTTCCTTATTATTCGTTGTTAAAGAAATAATAAATAAAACTACCTATGTTAACAATAGTTGACTTGTTCAATAAAATATTGCGAAGAGTTACTAAACTAATGTGGACTATTATAATATCTATTATAGTTTCTAAATATTCATTTGTGAGTTATGTTGACATATTTAAATTTTGACAATGGACACAGTACAAATATATATATATATATATATATATATATATATATATATATATATATATATATATATATATATATATATATATATATATTAAAGATCCGCAGAAACAGTATGTATGTGCATATACATAACACAGAAACAGTCTTATGACGAAATAACGACGGCATTAACCTACTTCCACAGTGTTGCTAAAACCAAATATCAAAACGTTTGTTTGAATAGTTTACGTCAACAGCCGCAACTTACTCCTCCTCCCCCACTCATCTCGCCGACCACTTCTCCGGCGAACATATTTCTACATTCAATGGTTACTTTGTTTTCAGTTTCACTTTTCATTGATGACCGTTTTCGTTTTTAATCGTATTCAATCGAGACAAAATACTCGGTCGCACTGTACGATTCGAGCACACGCGTTGGTAAAACTCATCATTATTCTTGGATCGACGTTGGAAAAATTCATCGCGGATGCATTTATTCAGATGTCTATAGATTCGTTAAATCTGTGCTGTAAAAAAAAGCGTAAATGGTTACATGTCTTGCATTGCAAATTCAGTATAAAAAAGATCTACCGTCGTCATTAAACGAATGCATAAAATGAATGCCGCAATATTACCATATTTAATGTTTGATTGCTATATAATTATATATGCGCTAGATTCATTTATTTAATCTGATTTTTATTACAATTCGTGTTTGATAAAATTTTTATTTTGGTGAGTTTCTCTATTCGTTTTATGACACTACCTATCTAGCAGGTTTTTTTTAACATTTTTTGTTGTATTGTACATGTACATACGTATACATGTATATATATATATATATATATATATATATATTATGTACACACACATACGTACATATATACACATAATAGCCTATTTTTCTTTATGTATACTTAAATAGGCATAATATTTAATTTGAAACTAAAAGAAAGTCAGTTGATCCGTATAATAAGCCATTAATGCTTTCATAACAAAATGCTTTATTTATAAATTAAAAAATGACATTTTTTTTCTTAACTTTTAAGAAAAAAACTAAGAAAATAGGTAAAAAATAAGATATAAAAAATTACTGAACTAGATGTTTTTATGTATTTATATCTGGTTCTCACAGATCAATTGTATCAAAATTGACCATTACTAGAGAATCGATAATTTTTTTTTTTTACTCAGTTTTATTATCTAAATTAAAAAATTACAATGCTAAAATGACTAGAAAAAATATAAAAAAAATTTCAAGTTCTGAACTTTAAAAAATTAAAGGAAGCATTAAATCTTTAAATGCAATATAATTATACATTTTTAGATAATTCGACACATTAGTGAAAACTTCAATAGGGAATTTGGGTTCATTGGAAGATTTGATTTGAAAGGAATATCTGTCACTGAATTTCCTGTTTCAAACACGCATTTTTGGTTGTATTTATTACTACGCAGTACATAAATATTGTTTTAAATAAGCTATAATATTTCGTATAACATTATTTAAATTATTACTGACTTCTATATTTTTTTTTGCATTATAAACTCCAAGAACGATGCTATATCGTTATTGTAATGCACATAAACAATAATTAAAATAAACAAGTGTGGAATTTCAATCAGAAAAAAATTATGTGATCTGTAAAATAGAAAATTTCGTGTGTGAAAATATTTTTTTTTATGGTTAGTTTAATTGTTTGAATTTTCTGATATTAAGTTCAATATACCAAACAGCTATTCTGTAACGGTATCTCCTGGGGTTTTTACACCCTGAACACATACATTTGACATCTATTTAAGTATTGACTTCAATTTATGTAATAACTTTAATTTAAAGACTAGGAAACATTTCAAAAAACCTAGTTGCTCCTGATGTATAGTAAGACAATTAAAAAATTTAAGGCGGCAAAGTATAAGAAATTAACTCCCCCACCCCCCGAACCCAGGCGAAGTCTATTAAATTTTCAAACTATATATCTTTACTTGGTTCGAGAAAGCATTTGAATAAATAAAATGTTCATATTATATTCTATATAATGTAATATATATATATATATATATATATATATATATATATCCCTAGTGTGTGTGTATATATATATATATATATATATATATATATATATATATATATATATATAGAGAGAGAGAGAGAGAGAGAGAGAGAGAGAGAGAGAAATTATTGACTGGGAACCAAGGAATATGAAAAGACCGAGAAAGAGACCAATGAACAGATGGGATAAGGATATTAAAAACTTTCTTGGAAAACTGTGGAAAAGAGAGACACTGAATCGAACAAAATGGAAAATCATGGAAGAGGCCTTTATCCAGCAGTGGATTAACAGGGGCTGAAGATGATGATGATATTATATATATATATACATACATACATATATATATATATATATATATATATATATATATATATATATATATAAAACTATTATATTTAAATAATATTAAACCAGAACTGGTTTATAAACTGATTCTAAAATGTATTTCAGTTAAATGGTTAAGAAAGTTGGGGACGCTTTAAATATCATAAACTGAATTCAATGAAGCGAAAAACTCATTTAAAATGTTATTTAATATCAATTATAATAATTTCATTATAAATTAAAATAAAGTACACACTTGTAATCGTATTGTGTTGTATTTAAAATAAGTGTAGGTGTTACACCCACGGACGCAGTTAAATTGTTTTTTTTGCCTTTCTCTCAAGAATAGAAAGGTCCACCCTCATTAGGTAAAGCCCGTCCCCTCTTTCGATTTTGAAATTCAATCAATATCCTGGTCGTCATGAAACGCATTGTTGTTATTAATTTATTGAAATAGATTGCGGTTTTATGATTACTATACTGGATCAGTGGTTAACGTGCCGTGAATTCAAATCCGCTTTAACTTTTGTCACCTTTCAATATAAAAATGTTAAATATGACATAGCAAACAAAATATATATATATATATATATATATATATATATATATATATATATATATATATATATATAAGTTAAACAGCTCGTGACTGCATTATATTGCATAAATGACACAAAAAAAAACCTTAAACCGCATATCAAGTGATCAAATACAAGATTGAAGAAATTTATTCATTTTCAAGATTAAAATATAATTAAAAATATGTGAACTTCTTATTAATATGTTATTAATATTATTTAAATGAATAAAACTGATCAAAAACGATCAAATAATACCTTGAAATCTTGTTTTTTACATTTGAATATTTTGCAAATATTGCATGCACTGATTTTCATATCGTTCATTATTTAATTACACGTTTTTCCACTTGTTTAAAATTGTAA
>CM068316.1:17360589-17390589 GCA_034766995.1 Acanthacorydalis orientalis | reverse complement strand
ACTGCAATTTTTTACAACCTACATACACATATACCTGTGTGTGTATTTAAGTATATATTTGCAATTTTTGTAAATTGAAACTAGTACAAGGTCTTTAAAATACGGTCATTGGTTAATGTAAATTGTCGCCACCAGCACACAATTTTCATGGAAATTGATTAAGTGCAACAGATGATGGCTTATCGCAGATTCATATACATTCGTATTAAATTCTTGTCGATCTAAATCAAATGCCTGTTTTATGTCTGGATACAATTCTGTTTTTACTGAATATATGTTTTTGAAACAATCTCTGGTCAACGTTTGATATCGAAAGTATGTTATTATGCTGAAAAGTAACATTTTTTTTATCAATACTAATCTCCTGTAATAGACGATTTTCAATTTCCGTTACCGAAACACGAATTTCAGTATTTCATTGTCAATAAGCAGTTATTGAATAAATAAACTTTTTTTTAAATCGAAAAGTTACACTTATGTCCATTGAATTCAGTCAATGTTTGAGTTTATTTTCAAATTTGTAGTAATTATAGAATTTTCTTAGATACATTTAAAAGAAAGAATATGAAGAGTATTATTAATTTAGCAGTTCATTAACGGTTCATTTGTAGTTTGCACTTGAACTTCAGTTACGATAAAAAACTAATAAACAGTATTTAAAATAATATTTCACTTCAACAAAACGATTAATTAATCATTAAAAATGGATATAGTTCAAACAGCTATTCTTTTTATTTTAGCAATTGACTTCTTTCTGTTTTATTATATTGTCCGAGAAGCAATTATACACAATTAGTAATGAACAATAACTTTTATTTTCTCTTACTATTTTTAGCAATACGTACTACATTGCTCGTATTCTTATTATTTAGGTTACTATAAAGTATTTATTATTCTTAATCACACGAAATTAGCATAATTTCTTAATCAGTATTGTAATTAATTAAAACGTATTGATATTATAGTTTTGTAACATGCATTTATAATTTTATGTATATATATATATATATATATATTAATATATATATATATATATATTTATAAATATAATGAAAATACTTAAGTTGATTTTAATGATAACACCCATATTACAAAAGTGAAAACTGTTTTATTGTTACTTTAAATCAATATTACTTCACTGATTTAATTTCTTTGTTGTTTTTTTCGATTCAATTTATTTAATTTGTACTTATTAATTAAATTTTTAAATAAATATATGTATTTCTCTCTCTTTATATATATATATATATATATATATATATATATATATATATACATTAGGTATAAAAATTAATTCGGTGCCATTAAATCGAATCAATCATGACTCTGTTTTAATTAAACTATTTTCTCGTCCTATTAGGATTTTGAAGTGCCAACCTTAACATTTAAAAATAGAATATATCTTGGTCAATCAGTCGGGATAACTTCACAAAACAGTAGTGAACAAAACGGCGTCCTAAAAGCAGCATATTAGGCATTGCATACTTTTCGCATTTCAGTTGAAAAAAAATGATGCTAAAGCTACGGGAATGTGTTTTGCGACTCATAGAACATAAAAAATGCTAAAACACTGGAAGAGGTCCAAAAATGTATTACGGTTTCATCGACTCAAAGCCACCATTTTTTTTCGATAAAGGGGGGTTCGGCAGTTACCCGACAGATGGACCAGAGCTATAGGCGATTGAGTGATTTGAGGATTGAAATGTATTTCATTTTTCTGTAAAGATTCATTTTATATAAAAATGGCACCGAATTTGTTTGTAGACCTAATACACACATACACACACACACACACACACACACATATATATATATATATATATATATATATATATATATAATAACATTTATTCGTGTTTTTTGTTTATGGATAAATGATGTAATTTGTGTCGAAGTCAAAAGTATTAAGAAATGTATAATTTGTCTTGTTAGTGATATATGAATAGATTTTAAATGTTGTCTAAATTAACATGGTTTAACATTTTCACAATAACGCAACACCAAAGCTATACAATTATTATCATTATTATTTAATTGGTTTACTGAAAGTTTATCATCACAATGTAATTTGCAATTGAAGAAACGGATGTAAAAACGTAATTGGGATTGTATTTTTTTAATTCTAATCGTTAAGTCGACGAGCAATGATAATAAAAAGTTCTTTTCAATTTTTTTTTGTATTTTTTTTATTGCTTTACATTGATTTTTTTATTACGTTTCTTTTTGTTTGTTGACAAACAAAAGTGCTTAAATAAATTAAATGACGTGTTTTAATTTATAATATTTTCTTGTATATGAATTATAAATTAAACTAATTAAAAATATATTATTGTTTAAATATTATATATATATATATATATATATATATATATATATATATATATATATATATATATATATAATAGGCATTCAGCATGAGAAAATAATTCTAACTGAATGATTCTCGGATAATTAATTATTAATAATATTTTAAAGTTCAATACCAATAAAATTGATTTTTTCTGCATTACAATTAAATTTTTGAGCAATAAATGAAATCACATATTATTACAGTGATTTGCAACCAGTATTGTGCTGCATATTAAATATTCTATGAACCTGCACAAAAGTTTCCTGAGGTAATTCGAGAGCGCTTACTTTATACATCAACTTTTACTTTGGATGTACTTCGATAGTATTAAGAGCCATTGCATTATTTTTAAGAATATCGTAAATTATTTTAATAAAAAAATGATCTTTTTGTGTAAATTGATTCCATATTGAGTCTGTGATAACAAACTATTACTCTTTTCATGTGTATCAAAGAAAATGTTTACTTTGATTTTTTGATATTTTTTTATCTTATTTTGTTTATTATTTTGCATTCAAACCAATATATTCCATTATTAATCGAATAAAATCTACAATACAGTAATATTAATATAAATATAAACGGATGAAGCACACATTTCGATATAATTATTAAATAATCTTGAAAAGGAAAATAATTATCATTCAAATTATATTTATATACAAAATGAACAATTATCAACGATTGAATATGCATTTAGTACATACTTCAGTAGCTGCTTAACTCTCTTTAGGGGTGTGTCAGATTTCTATCAATAACAAGTAAGCAAAAACATGTGTAGATTCTGATTACGTAGTGGTCTTGACCTGTCAGTACACAATAAATATATTGTCATAAAGTGTAAAATAAATTTATTACAATTCAAACTGACGGTGTTAGAAAATGATATAAAATTAGATTTTAGGAGAAATGAAAGTTTTACTGTAGATAGTGTTTGAGTAACTTGACACGAATGAATTCTTTTTTTTTTGTCCTACAAACTACACAAACCTTTTTCTTGATCAAAAACTGTGGGGCGTAAAAAGAATTCCTTTATGAAAGTAAATTTAGCCATATTGTCAGAAATGTTCTGTGAACTTGATACGACTTAAAGTTGTGAACCGATTGACAATATTTTTTACATTTATTTTATATGAAACACAATTATTATCACTTTATTTATTTTTTATTCAGATTTAATCATTTTAATTCTTCACATTTCTATTACTGTTTAATATGTGGTTTATTTTTATAAACAAAATTAATATTTATTTATTGAACTGTGTATGTGTGAGTTTATATATATATATATATATATATAAATCTGAACATTTCATAATTTCTCCTTTTACTTCTTGTTATATGTGTGTGTGTGTTTTTAAAGACTATATTAATGATAGTGATTTTCATGTTATAAATATTATGAAAAAAATGTACTTCTTTGAGAGATTATTTTCTGCCAGAATTTTATTCTATTAGCTGAAATGTTTAAGATTTACATTTCCTGTCGAAATCGAAGGTCACTTACGAGTTTATTTCTAGAAAACCGGTTTTAACTTTCTTCAGATAGATTTTGAACCCGTAGTTTAAAATCTACCTCATATTTCAAGGAAATGAATTCACATATGACCTCAAATATTTGTACAATATAATAAATAAATGGGTACAGGAAAACCTCATTATTATTTATATATATATATATATATATATATATATATATATATATATATATATATATATATATTACTTTCTTAAATGCATTTTCGTACATGTATCTTTTTTATGATATAGATCAACGATGGGCATACTACGGCTCCCAAAGATACTCTATGCAGGTCCCGAGACAATATTGCGTTTCATTGCCATTTTTCCTAAACTTTTATATTAATAATCTGTAGTAATATAGTATGTACCAATATTAGAATATTTTATATATAAACAGGTAATTCACATTATCTTCAATTAAATCTCCAATCAAAAATTCATATGCATTGTGTCCAATCTACTGTTTAAGGTGGCACTATGTTTGTGGACAATCCTTAAAAAAGATATGAAACTAAACAATTTTGTTAATTGACTTGCTGAATGCAATAAAAGAAATTCGGGACGCGTGAGGCTCTTGAACATTCAAAAATGTATGAAAAGTATTATATGTGACACTTAGTATCGAAGAAGTTGCCCACCCCTGTTATAGATATTTATAGAATCACAGATTATAGTTATATATATATATTGGAATGCATGATCTGATGACTAACTTTTCTTCAAGCAAGGACTTTTACTTTAAATAATTTATTTATTCATGTTCTTTCTGGACTTTTCTTTATTCCGATCCATAACGGTTTTATAATTATAATGATACCTAGGTGTAACATACATATATATATATATATATATATATATATATATATATATATATATATATATATATATATATATGTAACACTATAAATTTATGATGCTCAATTTCCTAACCCAGTTGACCATTATGGTACAAAGTTTACCTGGAAATATATATTAAGGTATGAGTAAGACAGGACGCACTATTAAAGAAACATAAATGTAACTTTAATTCGAAAGCAATTAAACAATAAATTTTCATTTTTTTTCAATTCGAACATCTGTATAGTATTTTAATATCATGTTTGGCAATCTATTCTTTCAAGTGTGATTTAAATAGTTTTAAAATATGTTTTTCTTCATGCAATTTGTGGTTTTATATGGCAATTATTTTCGAAAAGGAATTTGGACATGAAATTAAATTTCATTATTTAACATATACGTGTATATATATATATATATATATATATATATATATATATATATATACACACACATACATGCATACATACCTTTTTATATATGCCTTCTTTTTTCTATTAAAAATGAAATAAAAACTGAAGGATAATAAACATTTATTAATATCGTATGTCAGTAATATAGGTATTCTAATACTTCATTTGACAACATTTCACTGATGCTACATTGTGTAATCTTACTAATAATAAAAGTAACCCTTTACAAGTTTCTTGGACAAAACACTTGAAGTTGAAGATATTGTGAATATTTCACTATGCATTTATTAATTCCATACACGTTTTGAACAGAGTTAGGAAATAGAGAATGTTATATTTTTCAACAAGATTTTCGCCCAGTTCGTAAGAAATATGCGTTGTATTTGTTATTAATTATGAAAACTTCTAAAGTTTTTATTTGTATTTCAATACGCTTAAAGCTTTTTGATGTATTTATTTTTACCAACATCAAAGAAAATATCATTTAAACGAAATATATATTTAGAAATTTTATTAGATTCGAAATGTTTAATATGAAATTATCAAATGATTAGAGAATCGTTTGATAATTTGGCCATGTTACTAAATTTCATGAAAGACAAACATATCTTGTATTGGAAATTTATATAATGTTACTTAGATCAAATTTAACAATAAAATATTTATATGTCCTAACTAATTTTAATTAAAAAAAGTAATGCGTACTTCAGTGCAGCACCCAACGGGGGGAGGAAAGTGGCGCTAGCATCCCCCCTCCTCGCAAGGAAAAGAGAAAAAACACTAAAAAATAAAATCATTACGCGAAAATTCTTCCTTTCCAATGCGTCAGAGTAATTTTCTCACCTTACGCCTTTTAAAAACCTATTTAAGATCTATTATGACAATCACGATTGAACAAACAAGCCTTGCTGTATACACACAGAGATTAATGTAACTACGACTGAAATAATTCAAGAGATTTGTAAAAAGAAAAAAAAACTTGGATTTTATTTTTTAAATTCTTTAAATATTTTTTTAATCACCTTATTAATTTTATTGAATTCACAATAAATAATTTTTTATCCGTTCAACTTCCCCCCCCCCAGATCAAATCCTGAGTGCGTCACTGGATTACTTTTTAACTTGAAATAACACTATGAATTGTTCAAATATTTTTACTTTCAGATATTTCTTTTCAAATTAAGAGTAAATTGAAATAGATTTATTTAATCTGAAGTTATGTCTTTAATAATGACATTTAAAAAAATAAGAAATCAAATAATAAATTTTAAATTATATGATCAACAACTATGAAAACCGAAAATAAAAATATTAATGTTTAAACTAATCTGTAATCATTTTGTCTATAGTGTTAATTTATGTTGAAATAAATTAATAGTATATTTTATACATTGTGCATAAATTCATTTTCATAAATGAATTCTTTTTTTTTTATTATACAAACTACAAAAATGTTTTCGATCAAATATTAATCATCTTAACTATTAATCATCATCTTCTATTATTAATTTTCAAATTGTACTATGCGCATTTCGACGGCGTTGCCATTTTCTTCAAAATTCCAAAATACAGAAAGAAATTAATGAATATGAAGGTGACAGTCTGCTATCGAAATGTGCATAAGCGACAATCAAAAATAATGAATAATGATTTGTTAAACATTTTTGAACAAAAGAAATGTTTAGGTTTGTGAAATAAAAAAAAATATATAAAAGGGGAATTTTAATTTCTTTCATTATTTTCAGTGACGGTTGTAGTTAATATTTTGATGTATTTTTTTTATGTACATTTGATGTTTACTACTGATTTTACTATATTTTATATAGTAGACATTTAGACAAAATTATATTACTCTTTTTATAAATTTGAATATTTGTCGAAATTACTACATATTATACTGAAGAGAGGTATCTTTGTACAAAGTGTAAATATTTATTATTAATTTTGCTACAAAATAAAGTAAAAAATATTTTTATAGCCATTTTTCTAAATCGAGCGCTTTCGTAACAAACTTTTAATTCTTTATATTTTTGTCAGTTTTATATATATATATATATATATATATATATATATATATATATATATATATATATATATATATATATATATATATATATATATATATATATATATATATATATATATATATATATATATATATATATATCAGTTATATATCTGATAAAAGTATGAACGCTTATGTATGTTTCTGTATTTTTTAATGCAACAAATGATCTTATTTGTAATGACATAGTCAAACTTTTCGTCTACGGTCACCATCGTTCTTATTAATCGAAATATTTCAAAACATGCAATATATAATTTATAGACACGACTCTCGAAATCTTTGTCAATTCCAATAGTCACGAATACTTGTATACGACTAAAAGTATTTCAAGTGTTACGAAATCAACGCATCTTTTTATTTGAATACAGCGTCTCATGTGTTGTTTGTTATGAAGGCCTATTTTTCACACTCAAATCAGATACATGTTTCTAATTATTCAAAATAAGCGCAATACATTTATCTTATAAAAATAATTAGTAAATTGGATTCATCTCTCGTATTTAAAGTGATAGCATTCGTTTAAGTTTAGTGATTTGTAAGCATTTGTCTCATTCAGTATTTGGTTTGAAATGTGAACATTTTGTAAGAAAAACATATCACGTTATGAGTTAATGGAAAGTGTATTTCCGAAGAAAATCAGGTTAAAAATATATTTAATAAATATTGAATATATGTATATTTATATAACATATAAATAAAATAATATACCTGAGTGTCTGTAGTATATATATATATATATATATATATAGCTTCAAAATTGAAAAACCTAGATGATTGAAATTTTTCATCCATATTTTGTATGATCTAGCAATGAACATTTTTACAAAAAAAATGTTTGAATTTCCAATCTCGATAAAATTACTTTATTTGGTACTTGTAAATCTTCTTGATTTAAATAAAATTATTTTAGGCTATATATCAGTCCTATATAGAAATGTAAATGTGTGGATAAATATCTATTCATATACAGCAAATGATTGTCAATTATTCACAGTCAGCCAGTTTTTACTAGTTAGTAAATAATTTTACTCTTCGTTTGCTTATTTAGAAATAAACACTTTTTAATAAAGATAAATCAGCAGCAGAAAGTATGTAAAAACTTTATTTTTACTTAATCTGTTATTAATATTGATCAATCTATATTTAGAAGAAAACGCCATATTTTTTTTAAATGAAATTTAAATTTAATACGATGAAACAGTATTTAAATAATTAATAGACAATTACTAGTTCTTGTCTATTTTTTTTACTTTATTATTTTATTGTTATCGAATAAATACTAAAATTTAGCTAGTTCTGTCAGAGCTTTATTTTTCATTTTTAAATTATCGAATAATTTTCAACAATTTAAATATTGAAAAAGAAAGAACTATATAAATGGTTCTTTTCAAATGTCATGCTATAAAAAAATTTTCATTATTTAAAAAATATTCTATAATTGGAAAAAAATCCTTTCTATTAATATGAAAAAAAATTATTCTTAAATAAAACTATATAAAATTACCTTATATTCCAATTAGAATGCTTAGATGATTTCTTAATAAACAAAGATGTATTAACATTTTCTTATTTTATTTCTTAGATTTATTTTATTGTTTAATTTATATTTCTTTAACGTACACAATTATTTAGGCTTATTTATCAATTTAAAATAATTAAATATTTTATAATTAGAATAGATTTATATAAAAAAAACAATTTGTTTCCTGTCTTCCTACTAGTTTTACTTTATTTTTTACTATAAATTTAATGTTCGAGTGTAAGTATGGCATGCTTGTTTATTCATTACAATTTCTTTTAAATAAACGAAATTAATTTAGTAAGAATACAAGCTGCGGAAGTAAAATTAATTTTATTTTCAAAAACACGGCATACATACAAGACAATATTTCCTCATCCCTTCTTTCTCCAACGTTTAATTTAATTTCATTGTGTTGATTTATACGTTAAGGCCACACCGTACGACTATAATAAACACATACGGCCTTAGAATATTCTGACAAGGTTGTACCAAATAACCTTAACGCAAGGAATCACTGATAAAAGTGTACTCATTTCATTTGAAAACGTGATCTCATTTCAGGGATACATGTTTTCGATTTTATAAACATTTATAGTGACACATCATTTAAATCGCGGGTTTTGAATTTTTATTCAATTTTATCAATATGTGGATATGATGCGTATATTTACCACCTATAGATTTATTGATATATCTCTGTCTCAAATAATCAATCAAAATTCCCTGTATCTATGACATATAACAACCCAATTACAATAATTGATGTCGATTAGTGGACGGTGCTGTGAATGTAACCCTCATGTTCTGGTTAGTGAGATGTAGTCGTTATTAATTTAATGGAGGTAACATTATATATATATATATATATATATATATATATATATATATATATATATATATATATATATGATTTATTTATATTCATTTACAGCACTTTTTTATCCAAAATTATATTATATATATATATATATATATATATATATATATATATTAGTAAATAAAAAAAAAATGATTTCAGTTATTAATATTTAAAATATCCAAAGTGTAGTTCTTTTAGTCATATTTTATTATATTGTCTATTGCAAAATTCTTCTAATTCATAACTCATTTCATTTAAAGGAATTATTTATTATTATTGTTTATTCCTTTTAGTATGTGTATTTAACCCTTTATTTTAAAAATATAGGCAAAAAGGGAAAGTCTATTTGAATGAAATGGCTTGGTTTGTTGGTTGGGATCTATTTGGTTTCAATAGAAGATTCGTGTTTCACGTTTTAGTTACCTGGAGAAGTGAAGTGGAGCGGGGAGATCCGAATCTAAAAGTAATACAATAAAATAAATACAGAGAAGCATGAAAAGATGTATGATACGAATAACAAGAGGATGAAATGAATAAGTAAAGAAACAGATCTAACAGGCATAATAATAAATGTGAAGATATTAATATATACATACACACACACACACACGTGCATACATAAAGAAAGAAAGACCGATAGACACATACACACACTCTCTCTCTCTCTCACACACACACACACACACACACACACTTATAGAATAGTAAGATATCTTTGTGAATATTGTAAAGCTCCATCGGTTGAAGAGAATGAAACATTCAGCAAGTATTCATGAAAAAATTACCGATTAGGATACTAGTCAGACCCGTAGCGAGACCGACATATTAGTGGGGCCAAACACAATTTTTGAGAGGGTAAATTTTTTTATGTCAAACTTGTTGAGGGATACGTCGGAAACGCGCTCATAGAAACAATCTTCCAAAATCGCAGATTTTGCTAGGGTAGGCAAACGAGGCAACGGGGGGGGGGGAATTCCCCTCTGGTCTCACCTCACCCCTGACTGCGGGCCAGATACTAGTCATTTTTATTCTCAGAATTCGCAATATGTAAGAAAAGAATGGCCGATAGCTATCTGATTCAATAAAAATTGTATTGAATTATATTTATTCGTAGATTGAATTATTTGGCACTATTCAAGTGGTTTTAATTCTACCTCATGGCGTTAAGTTTATGTACAAGGTATCTGAAGATAACTCAAGAACTGGAACTCATATTTAATAAATATAAGCGGTACACGAGCAAAATGATTTTATTGGTTTTCACACACTATTATTTTTTTGGTCCACTATACCTTTATGCTAAAAATTAACAAATAATCTAGTGCGGTCAGTTACGCAAATAAATACACATAGATAAGTCAACTCAAAGTATGAAAGTGAAATATAATACTTACGTTTGTGAAGTGAGAGTAACAAATGTTTTTATAGTTCTTTTTCGCACATAATTCCATTTCCTATTATTCTATCTATTGTGGAATATCATTTTTTTAAATGTATGTGCAATTTATAAAATTGCGAATCGGATATGTTTATTACTTAATATTATGTGATCTTTTATAATAGATTATTAACGTAAAATGCATTAAAATTATAATTTATTTAAATATAAAGAATAAAATTAAAATTTCTTTGAATGTTACTATTTTATACAAACAAATACTAAATGTATTTGAAAAATAAATATTAAAGTATAGATTATTTCGATTGGTGTATATACGTGTGGTGTAGATACTGGTTTAATTTCAATAATAATTCTAAATGTATTTTTTTGAAAGCGTTCAATCAATTTTAAACTTTTATTTAACTTTTTTATGAAGGAGTTAATATAAATGTAAATGTTTGTTAAGATTTTAAAATTGTCGCGATTGTTGTATGATAAATGTTGCACTTTTTACTCTAATTTTGGTTTTGTTTATTGTGTATATCTAAAAATATTTCAAAATATGATATCAGTTGAAACTGAGAGTCTGTCGCGTGATTCGTATTTAAAAAACAAAAATCCTGAAATAATTTTTGAGATTAGCATTGACAGAATTGTTGTTTATTGACAGTTTTTTTTTATCAAATTCGTTTTTGATGTTGAGTTGTCCCAACTACCTTTTCGCTTTTCTTGAACTCGTTTAAGAAAGTTTTTTGTATCTTTTGTGAATCCATATAATAACCTTAATTAGTATCTTAAATGGTTTTAATTCAAAGGTCGTATTATTTGGAAATGGAAAGGCAAAATTAATCCGAAAATTTTTCACTGCAGATAACAACCAATATTTTATGCACATAAAGCTAATATATTAAGAATTGACGAGAAAAGCGTGAAAAAAGAAACGTAAAAAATATATATCCGCTAGAAAATTGAAATGCATTTGATTTGATAAAAATGTGTTTCAACATGAATCTTTAACAAAATTTTAAATTAAATAAAAAATACACATTTGTGTTTTAGTATATATTGTTATAATTGAAATAATGTAATATTTACACTTTTTTATATAAATCTTGAAGGATATTAATCGAAACTTGAAAAGTAGTTTTTATATAATGTTTCAAATTGACATGTAGAATGATTGTTGGTTTGCTTTAAATGAAAGTCAAGTATAATTTAGATCAAATAGTAGCATAAAAATAATAATTTAAATGAGTAACTGATAAAAGAATATGATTAATGTATAGAATTGTTTTAAGTATTCTTAAAGAAGCCAGTTTTAATAAAAAGGATTTTTAAAAAAAATGTGTTTCTAATGTAACTTGTATATAGGTCACATATAGCTCATTTGCTGTCTTTAAATTTAAATTACTTGGTTTAATAATGATATATTTATATTTAAATTGTAGTTTTATAAAAAAAATTTCTTAATATTAAAACTTTTAATTGATATATCTTACAAATAACCAATACATCTTCCTTTTAAATATTAAAGAAATATACTCACTGTACGATGAGTAGATATTTGATCTTAACATTGATTTTTTTCTAATACTTCAAATAGATTTCAATGAGATCGTATTATATTTTCTGAAAAGGACGTTTTTTTTTCGTAAATTGGGAAAAGCTTCTAATATGTTTCCAAGAAATTCGTTACGATCTTATTGACTGTTGTTTACGTACACACCACATAGACGACATTTAGAGGTGAATATAAGATCATATTATTATAATAGGTTCTGCCATCACCCATCCACTACATACCATGACAGCAAACACCCACTCCTCGACACGCCAGTATTTTTCCGCCATTTTATACAAACTAATGTTGATGTGTCGGCGACGTTGTAATATTTGGTTTTATATTTAAAAAATATGTATATATTGGAAAATGCGAACCGTAATGAGTTTGTTTATGTCGCAAACGACTTTAAGGTGTCGGCGCCTGATGTTTAACAATTGAAATGAAAAGTGGGTACGATGTTTGTTGTGTCGTAGGTGTCTGGCATATTGCACAAGGCAACGCTTGTTGTTGCTTTTGCTAACTTACTTGTTTGCTTGCTTAGTTGGTGCTGCCGTTGTTGTCGTGCTCTGATTCCCGAGGAGCGCCTGCCCCTCTACACACAAATATATATATATATATATATATATATATATATATATATATATATATATATATATATATATAAATAAATGTGATATAGGTTTTAGGCTTGGTACAGTTAAATAATTTTCTATTCAATGCACAATATGTGTTAATTGTTGAAAGTTATTATTTCTATAATAGTTATTCATAAATGTTTCGTCTATGGATATGATTTATTGATCGACTCTTAACATTTACGTAAATTTGTATTATATGATAAATTATTAATGTTTAAAATGATTGATTGGCTACTTATAAAACTGACTTGAAGAAAAATCTGAAGTATCTTATTTGAAAGCAGTAAATTGTACCAACACTTAAATGTTAAAAGTTACAAAGTTATTCTCATAAAGAATTTAAATTTTTAATTATAAAATGTATTTGCAGTATGAAAACAATGAAATGATTCATGGTTATAAGTTTATTCAAACACTATTAAGTAATTGGAAATATATTTCAGTTCTTTTTTAAATTCGAATTATTGATTGAAGTATGTAAAATATTTATTGCAAGAATTTCTCGGTTATTGAGAGATTTCTCTAATTTTCACATTGTCTGTAACTGTTTTTCAAACGTATTAGTAAATGAATAGATTTCAGAAGAGCTGTGTTTTTAGTTGGGCGAATATCATTAGTTTATTAATAAATCTGCTGTTTGAAATAGTCCCCTAACAAAAGTGAACTGACAAATCTGACAAATTAGTCTTTTAGTGCATCATCGACGCCAGGATTAATTAATTTGGTAACTTTTCCAAATATATCGATTATTGTTAGTAACTTTATCAAAATTAGAACCAAATGTTTCATTTGATTAAAACGAAACAAAGTTTTTCAATTATTTGAACTTAAAATCCTAATGTCAGTATTTTTTCAATATTTTACTTTTATCTACTAAATAAAAGTAAAATATTGAAAAAATTCTACTAAATATATATATTAAAATATAATAAAAGTCTATATACATCTTATTATTTATAATCTGTAAGTTTGCCTTACATCATGCACATTTCTATCAGAAAAAAATATTATATTAATTGGAAAAAATAACATATAAATGTGAACCAATATATGTCGTTTTTATTATGTCTCAGAAAAAAAAGTAGGTTATAAAAACAAATGATTTGTATTTATATGTATTACAGATTTTTTAATTTTCCTACCTTGATAGACATATATATATATATATATATATATATATATATATATATATATATATATATGTATATATATATATATATGTATATATATATATATGTATGTATATATATAAATATATATATATTTGTATATGTTTATATATATATATACATGTATGTATATATATATATATATATATATATATATATATATATATAGTGTAAAAATATCGTTATCGAAAAATATGATTAAATAAGGCATACTTCTGTGATAAATTCTAATCGTTTCTACTTCCTATAAATCATTTTCGGATGTTAAAAAAGATATTCAGTTATCTATAAAAGTTATTACAATGACAGTAAGTAACACAACATCCCTTACAGGGCGTTATTCCCGTTTACCAGGTATCCACTTTTTTCTATTTAAAAAACTGTTCGTTTTCCATGATATATTAAGTTTTTTTAGAAAAATAATTGCAGTTTATGACCTTCAAATGCATATACATTTACAGCTTTTTTGATTTTCCTAGCTGTTTTAAGTGATCCAGAACTATTGGATGACTAATTTCTAACTTTTGTGCAAGCTCTCGAATTGTGCGTGGTTCTGATTCAACTAATGCTTTCAGTTAGTCGTTATGAACTGAAGAAGGACGTTCAGGACCTTCTTCATCTTCAAGGCTCTTGTTCCTAACACGACATTTTTAGAACCAGCATTGTATCATACGTTCCTTAACAGTATCCACACGAAAAGCATTGTTTAATTTGCGAGCAGTTTCTGCTGCTTTACCACCCGGTTTGAACTCATACAAAAAATTGCTCATATTTACTTCTTTTCCATCTTTAATTCCATAGCCCAATTTAAAGCAAAATTAATAATGAAAGCGAAGTCGATTTTACTAGAATACATACCGAAAAATGCACTTTAAAATGATATTAACATGAACACACTGAAATGACACTTTCATTGAAAAAGTTAGGTTAGAATCCAGAAAACAAAATCCGCAATTATTTTCCTACCAACCTAATACTACGTCATCTTTTCCGTCTTGTTAGTCATTTATATATTTTATTAATAATTTGTTGTCTCTTAATCGTCATGTTTCCCAGAAAATTATTTTTGTAATTATGGAAGTAGAAACATAATGACGGCTGGTCAACTAAACATTAACTTTTACAGAAGTTATTTAGACGCAGAATTTTGCAAATTTGGTGTACTATAAACTAGTAAAGTAATTAAAATCCTGCTGAAATAGACATTGATGGAAAAGGCATTAGTATTTTGAGACTTTATCAAAATAAAGGCCAAACAAAATTCAAGAGGCATTTTTCAAAACCACTTGGGGATAATGTTTGAATTTTTTTATTTATTATAAAAACTTAACAATTAAAAAAATGTTTATATAAAATTTCTATTTAATCCCAGTTATTAAAACTGAGATTGGCATAGAAAATAGAAAGTTAATATACTCGGATTAGCTTCGAAAGAATAGCTTCGGCGTTGACGATTTCACATCTTTGTCACTAGAATTGTTTTCATAAGAAAATATGTTTCTAGGTAATTATCAAAATTATGTCGACGACATCGATATCAAAACAACTTATTTAGGTTCATACCTTTATTTTTTATCACAAAGTCTATATCTTGGTATAGATCTTAAACTCTTTAGTTCTTATTCGCTCCAACCTTTTATGATACATATAGTAAAGATTTTGTTCATTCTTTGTAGCAGTTCTTCATCCCACGTTAAAGAATTCATGTTTTTAACAGTATGTTAACTTCAAGAGAACTTACAGCTTCAAGTAACTTTACGATAATAAATTTTAATATTTGTATCGTTTATAAGGTTGTATATTTTTCTGTAATATTTTTTCCTTTCAGTTTTAAAACAAATAGTCGTTAAAAATAATTCAAGTGCATTATTGAAAAAAACTTTTTTATTGTAATAATAAAAAAAATTGAATTACAAGTATTAAAATATTAAATCATACTTGTTGAAATTGTTAGTATCATTTTTTTTGTAGCCCGTCGATTTATTTTAAATTTATACAAAAAAAAAATATTTAATTTACAAGAACAGTGAAGTAAAAATTTAAGAAATGTTTATTTTTGATAAAAATATTTACTGTTTTGAATCAGTATTAACACTTTAAAAAAATATTAGCGTTTAAACAGTACATCTGATAAGAGGATTACACAGATTTCGAAGTATAAACATGTTAAAATAATCTTGAATTAATTTCTATTTATCAGATATACACTTTGATAATCATGATAATTTTTATAGTCGTAATGTTGAAATCAAAGTTTACGAGGCGTTCGAGAGAAGTGCTGGTTTTTTTATCTATGATTGCATATCTTGTAAGCGTAACGTAAAATTCATGATCCGTTGGTCAATAGTGTGTTATCTTTTTGATTGTTGTGACTGCATCAGTTTGTTAATTTTTTCTTACAATTATAGTATTTGAATAATATTATTTTTTGAAATGTTTAATTATAAACACTTATTTTTTTATAGCCTCGTATGAAAGAGACAAATATTTGCAATTTTAATTTAAATTATATTAAAATATGAACTTAAATCAGTTTTTGGAAAAATACAATTTGGAGACAATTGTATTTCTATTTTTTTTAAAAAAATGTTGATTTAGATTTTCAAACTGTTCTTGAAAATAAAAACTAGCTTTTTTCATTTTCGATTATTTTTCAAATATCGATTTCTTTTTTTGGATAAAAATGTTTTTCTTTAATAATTTCTCTCATATTTTATTCAATTATGATGCATATTCTTATATTGCCTTTGTAATATTCATAATTAAAAAGATGCAATGTTGCGAACTTACGGTCTTTTATAATTTCATTCTTCATTTTTTATCGATTACTGGATTTTTGGCAATAGGTCAATTTTATTTCAGTACTAATGTCCCAAGTTTGTTTCTTATTTCTTATATCTAAAAACATACTGCAAATTCATTGATGATTTTTTTTCTGACTATTCAATATGACTCACAAGAAGATCATCATATTGGAACTGAAAATATTCTCCATAGACTAATTTTAACCCTCAGGTATGCACTCGTAGACTGCTTCTTCTTCTTCGAAGGCGCTACAGCTCAAATCGAGCCTCGGCCTCATCAATTTTTTGCTTCCTGACATCCCTCTGCCTGACAGTCTTCCAGTTCCTTACTTCCAACAGTTCCACTGCATAGTAGTCGTTTGCCGTTAAATCCGTCCAGTGTCCGAATCTTATTTTAAGCTTTTGTAACGTTTGTTGTTTTATAAGGTGGCGTTGTTAACCCCACGCCCAACTCCCTTTTCGGAGGACCATACACTCGTAGACTCACTGATAATATTTATGATATTTTGTAGATGCTAGGCACTTTATACTTAAAAGAAATTTATATAAATTAAAAAAATCTATCTCGTTCTTGCAGAATAGCTATTTCTCTATTATTAATTATTATTTAAATATTGATGCACGCAGAAAGATGTAACATGTAAATGTAAACTGGAAAAATATTATAAATTACAAAAATATTCATTGATTCTGATGAAAAACGTACAATTATTACGTTGGTACCAAAATATTTGCGGTTTTTGTCATTTGAATACCATGTGAAAACAGCAATTTTTTGCTCCAACCTAATAAATATGCTAAAATAAATAATAAGCATTTCAATACGTAGATAGGTACCCATGGACAAGTTAATATGATTAAAAGAAATCAAATTTATGAAGTTGACTTATGATGTATAGTTCTAAAAAAGATAGTTGCATGATTTGCGAAAAATATTAGTCGTTTTAACACTTTTAATACATTTTCATGAAGGTAAATTATATATATATATATATATATATATATATATATATGGGTGTGTGTGTTAACAAAAAAGAAAGAAAAAGTTAATACTATAAATTTAAAGCGGATGTTTAGCACAAATTCTATTGCATTGAAAAATACAACAAAATCTTAACCTATTCAATAAATACCAGCTTTATTTATGAACTCTAAGCAAAGTGTTTTTTTTTGTTTAAAAAAAATATTATTTCATAATACTTAAATGGAATGTTGATTACTTTATTCACTGAAAATATTACTATTAAATACTAACTTGATTTTATTATAATCTTATTCAAAATTAGGTTTTTGTTTTATGATAGGATAGATAGTCATTTTTTTATTATTATGTCAAACAAGTTATAATAGAAGGGCATAACAATTAAAAGATTTATTGTAAAGGAAATGATTAAAGTATCGGTGAATCATGTAAAAATATTTATTATAATGTTTGAATTTTTGAAATAAGTTTATTAAAGTATTTTTAAATAAGGTTAAATATTTGTTATCATTCAAGCTAAAACGTTCAAATGGTAGCCTATTCAGATTTGAGAAGTAATATATTTCACTGTTATAATGTATAGATTAGCGATATGAACTTTTCTGCTTAATAAAACGATTTTACCAAAAAATGCCTATAGTGTCCTCGATATCTCAAGGAGAAATGTTGATGTTATGAAATTTAGCGAATTGAATTGGACATGAATAAAGTCATTAATATATCGCGTCACGTAAACATTAAGGTATTGTAATTAAACCTTTGATAATTTTTTTTATTTAATTACATTCTAAAAACACGCATACATTTTTCATTAGTTACTAGTATTTATATATATATATATATGTATATATAAAGAATGTATAA
The DNA here is from genome assembly GCA_034766995.1 of Acanthacorydalis orientalis. Taxonomy (NCBI): domain Eukaryota; kingdom Metazoa; phylum Arthropoda; class Insecta; order Megaloptera; family Corydalidae; genus Acanthacorydalis; species Acanthacorydalis orientalis. The sequence goes on along the minus strand of CM068316.1, from coordinate 17,371,614 downwards.
AAATTCAGTATATATATATATATATATATATATATATATATATATATATATAAATAAATAAATACATTCGTATATGTGAGTGTATATATATATATTTGTTATCTAGTCAAAAGAGAATAGAGATTATTATACTGTCGCATTCATATTTATGTAATAACGATAATAATAATACATTATTATGCATTTATCTATATGCTTTTGTTGTTTTTTTTAACCACAACTTTTATTGTTTTCTTAGTTTCTCAGTGTTATTGTATATAGTTGCATTAGAATATTATTCTTGCATATCGTATTCTGTGTCATATGTGTAGTTTCATCAATTCATAATGTACAAAATGTAGTTATTTTCTCAATTGTGCTCTCCGTGACATTGTTTTTATTCAATTCGATTATAAAAAATACTTGCAGAAAATTCTTTCTAAATGCAATTTTATAGAAAAGTGTTTTAGGTAGTATTTAAAGAAGTAAAAGTGGATCTGATAGTGCGTGTGTTTAGAATTGTTGAGTTTCTATTATCCATTTATTACCAGAGTATATATATATATATATATATATATATATATATACACACACACATATACATACATATACATATACATATATATATATATATATATATATATATATATATATGTATATATGTATACATGTATATATATATATATATATATATATTAGGTATAAAAATTAATTCTGCCTTTAAATTGAATCAGTCATAACTCTGTTTTAAATTAAAATATTTTCCCGTTGTTTTGAGAGTTTGAAGTGCCAACTTTAACTTTTTAAAAAAACACTATATAAAACATAATCAGTTGTCATAACCTCACAAAACAGTAATGGACGCAATGGCGTCCGAAAAGCAGCATATTAGGCATTGCATACTTTTTGCACTCCAGGTGAAAAAATGCTACTGAAGCCGCGAGAATGATTTGTTCAGCTTTGAGCGAATGTGTTGTGGAGTATAAAAAATGCTAAAACAATGAAGAATAAATACATTAAGGCTTCAACGACTCAAAGTAACGATTTTTTTTCGACAGGATTCGTCAGTTACCCAACAGATGATGCTAACTTATACAAACTAATGAGGGATATTTTGAGGATTGAAATATATTCTTTTTTTCCGTTTTTTTTTCCCGAAAAAAGGCGCCGAGTTAATTCGTACACCTAATATATAGATAACTAAACAGTGTATTACGGTTTTTGGTATTTTAAGAAATGAATGATATATTTTTATTAGTTTTTATATTTCCGGGCAAAGCTTTGTAGATATTAAAAAAAAATCTTATCTACAATATAAAAACCTTGAACATTGCAGTATTTTTATCACAGTAAAGAAAAATTGCCTTGTTAGTTGTCATCGTCGACGAACATTAAGGTAGATTGTTTAAATTAACACAACAAATTGCGAATAAGAAAATGCATCGTTTGTATTATTCGAATTTTTTTAATTAATAATTTATGAAAGGCATTATAATTTATTTACTTGGTGATGTTCTAACAAATATTTTTATATACTAGGGGATCTGCCACCGCTCGCTTCGCTGGCTCCCCCGACTCACTTCGTTCGTATCTTATAAATTAGCTCAATATCATTATATATGTATATATATATATATATATATATATATATATATATATATATATATTAGTATGTCTATATAGTCACTCACAGTTTTCTTGTGACCTGTTATTTTATAAAGTTGCACATTTCATTGCAGTTGTTATAATCAACTGCAATGAAATGCTGTCATTATCGTTAATTATACTTTAATACAAAATCTCTACATGTTTTTTTTTCAGTTTTTAGAATAATATTTTGTACATTTTTTGAAATTTTACTGAACATATATATGCATATATATATATATATATATATATATATATATATATATATATATATATATGTATAGTTGTAGTATAAAAACTTTCTTGGAAAACTGTGGAAAAGAGAGGCACTGAATCGAACAAAATGGAAAATCATGGAAGAGGCCTTTATCCAGCAGTGGATTAACAGGGGCTGATGATGATGATGATGTAGTTCATTTTTTCTTCTTTTTTAATATCAATATAACATCCGATGCTTTAGAGATTTTCGAAACAGTTTTTAAATCTTAATAAATTGTCGTGAAGTTTGTTGATATTGTCAAACAAATCTTACATATGCTATGAAAATATCATAGCTAACCCTCGATGAGTTGCATTTATACGAATTATTTTTAGTTTTACATAATATATATATTTTTATTAGCCAGGTTTATCAAAGATACTGTAAGAAAATATTTAATAAGCTCTATACAATATTTGACAAGATAGATTTCATAAATTTGTGATTTATAAAAATTCATCTTTAAAGAATAAAGTCCATTAGTTAACGTTCAAAAATATGTAATTTTTATTTCATGTTATGTTATTTTTCACTAATATCTTAAATAGTTACACAAGATAACACTTTTATGCGTGCTTTCAATCTTCTGATAAAAGTATTTATATAAATAGTGTGCACCAAATAAATTTAAAAACTACTACTTGTTATCAATTTAGTTGAAAAAATATATTGTTATCAATTAGCAATTAATATAAAAAAGTCGTATCATTTTATTTGCAATGTATTACTTTTCAATGAGTATTTGACATTAAAAATAAATATACAGTAAAGGTAAATAATCTTATCTTTTAATATTGTTTCTAATCATTTTCATTACTTATTTATTTTCACACGACTTACAAAGTCAGTACGTTTTAAAATTTAAAATAAATTTAGTTTCTTTTGCAATTATCTATTGTATGTTTATTCGAAAAACAGAAATCACACTAATGTGTGGCATGCCACTTCTTTCAGTGTTATAAGCATATTAAAAAAAATGTATTCTTTGTGCGTAGGTCAGAGATCAACTTTGAGTGTGTGGTAAAATCACCAACATCCTTTGGGACGATCTCGACATAAATTTTAACTTTCATAAAACAAACTAGAATATTTAATCGATTTAAATTTTTCAGCATATCTTGCTTTTTTTAACATATCTTGTCACTGTAATATTTAATCGTTGAGTAAGTTTGTATGTATTGTATTTAAAGTATTTCGTCCAATTTGAACATTTTTAGTATTTTAAATAGGTAGAATTGTACTGTTTTCATGTTCGCAATATTATAGATATACTCGCTTTATAATTTTCTGGTAAGAGCTGTTTTTGTTCAATTTACACAAGTCCAGATTAAAATATCCAATTTTTAATAGTCGATTTTTTCAAAATGTAATTGTTTTTTCTTAAATAACACTAATCGAACAGATCATTCATTTTAACAGATAGAAAGAAATTTAATGAAATTAAATTAAACTTATATATTTAAAGTCTGTTTTATTTTTATTATCAATTAGGATGCTAGTGGTCCAAGTACTAACCCGTATTAAACATATTTATATATTAATTATTTCATTTTTGAACTGAAAAATTGATATCATTTGTTGGTTTGTTCCGTCCTCTAGTAGTATGCTTGATTGTCTATTTTTGTTGTTTCGTTACTTTTTATTTTGTAAAAATTTTCATTATTTGTTATTCATGATTTTTTTGTATTTTTAAAAAATCGATTAAAATGGTTGCCGTTTCATTTATAAATATTATGCTTTAGGTATAGTATTTCATGTTTAGTGTGAAAAAAAGTTATAGACCTGAATACACTAATTAATAAAAGCTAGTTTTATTAAATTGTCCGCTTGTAAATATTTACACACCGCATATTAATGTAAATTAGTACGCAATCAGTTACATATTCGCAGACATTTTTCAGAAACTGACTCAAGAAATTGTATCTAACAGATTAACTTTTACGCAGCCCAAAGGGCACTTCGCAATTTACACATTTCTAGAGAAAGTCCAACATTGTGTGATCTTTACTTCGTGCCTTTCGTTTGTAAATATGCAGTGTAGTTCACGTTAAGTATTGATCTTAATATTGAGTAATAGTTCTCTTTGTGTTTGATTTATGAACGCGTGTTTAATTTATTTATATTTTTCTATAATTGAATGTTTAATTTTTAATGAAATCTTGAATAAAACTATTTTGAAGTGCAGAGAAAATGAAAAAACAGTACGACCGTAAAAACGAAAAAATATTCTTAATGTATATCCATATGTTAGATACACACACACACTTGTGTATGTGTGAAAATGTTTTAAAGTAGCATTTAGTTTAATTCAGATTTCAAGATTTAAAACGTATATCAAATTACTGAAAAATAAAAAGATTCCAGATTGTAAACTATTCTTGTTCAATAATATTACATATATATATTTAGTTCGGACTTTCGCTTTTGTACAACACTTTCAGACTCGTTTATTATTCACATTGTGAATTCTTTCTTGTTATATTTTTGCTGTACCTTATTATAATCGTATTATATAAAAGTGTTCATTGTGTATTTGTAATGAAATAAAAATACAGATTTAATTATCGAATGAAAATATTTTATAAGAGGTTGGTTTTTAGAGAAAATCATTTTCAAAATGTGTGGAAGCTGGCCATATCATGTATTAATAATAAAAAAAATAAAAAAGTTTAAATATTTATGCATATATATATATATATATATATATATATATATTTATATATATTTATATATATATATATATATATGTATATAAAAATATAGATATATATATATGTATATATATATATATATATATATGTATATATATATATATATATATAATATATTCGAATTCAGAGTTTCTCAAACAATGAGTGATTCAATTTAGGTTTCCACATGGAAGTATTAAAAGGGGGGCGGAGAGGTTAATAAAAGTCATGTTATTTTTAATTTTGTATTTTAGTTCAATTCAATACTAAAATACTAAATGGGTGCTAACATATTTTTTTAATTTTTACGTTTTTTTTATACTTTCTTGTGGGAGCCTAAACTGAATCACGTATGTAAGTCACAGCGTCGATAAAAAACAGGGATTAAATTTTAGATAATAATTTTCTTCGCTAACTATTTCACAAAGTGTACATTTCTTTTCCTATCAAAAAGATTGAGAAATGAGAATGGCTGCCTCGCGTATGAAATGTAAATTTCAAAAATGGTGTGAACATAACCGTGCTTATCTTTCACATTGACAATTAAATTTAAAAATATAAGTCTATTTCCATTAAAATAGTTACTATTAAAATTTTCAGATATTCATTTATTGTACAATTGTAACTTCATTAATTTTACTCATGAAGGGAGGGGCGAGAGATCTTTCAGATTTATCTAGTACTTTAAGCGGTGGTTCTAACAATCTTTAAGAACCATTATCCTGAGCGCAGAGGCAGAATTTTTATTTTTTGAAAATCTAAAATCATTATTTAAAAAATAAAAAATCAAGCGATCACATATCATCGTTTCGCGCACTACTAGGATATTCGCACCTTGTCTTCTTTATAGATTAATTGGCATAGAGCATTGTTATGAAGTGTGACTTTTGTGTATGCAGTTAGCAATTGCTTATAGTATATGACTGATACTATGGATAGACTTTTAAAATATTCAAGAACTGTAAATACAATTAAAATAATAACAAAAGAGAGAGTATTTTAACGAGAGGAGGTTTGTTTTTTACTGAGATGCAATGTATGTATAAATCTTTACAATAATGATCCATTGTTACAACTAATTACTAATTAAGGGATTATTTTAATGAAACTTGCAGTTAAAAGTTCTTACAATACTTGTTTCTCGAGTATCTTGTTCTATATATAAATGATAATATAAAAATGTCTGTTGCTCAAATGATTTTACTTTCATTCTTTTTTAGTCCAGTTCGTAATATTTCATATGTAAAACCTTCACGGACTTGTGTATTGTTATGGGTGCAGGCTCGTCGTTCATGATTGATATGGCTGAAACATACCCTTTCATAACTGTACAGAACATTGTTATCCGTTGACAAAACATATGAATGTTTACCAAACGCGGCAGAGCCTCCTTTTTCGGTTCGTTTAAATATCACAAGGTATGTACGCCATCTTCGATCCGATCGAGAATGTAATCATGATATAATAACATCGTTTTTGTACGCATTAGCCATCCACGGCTTGGTGAACCGAACTCATACAATTATAATGCACGTTTTCTGTGTTTATTGTATGTATGTGATTGTGTGCGAGTCGACGTTTCGTTTGTGTGTTTTGTTCGTGTATGTGTTTTGTTCGTGTATGTGTTTTGTTCGTGTATGTGTGTGTGTGCGGTGTGTAAACGTTCCCAGCAGCGTCGCGCATGACTGCGAACCTAAATCACGCAGCCGTATGCCTGCCGAAACACTTGTTGAGTGTCGACGGTGTGTCATCACGACTGTATGTACAGTGTACATCTGGCTTCAAGTTCCGTGAAGTGGGACGAGGTCGCGCGCAATGCGGCAACACCGCCTACTTGCCGGTGTACAGGCTGTGTTTTTAACTGAATCATATGAATCTCTTTAATGAATAAGTAATAAGTTTATTAATATGTATTTAATATTGTAACGAAAATATATTTAGAAGAACACGGATGCGAGCTACCGATTTTTTCCTCAAAGCTACCAATCTAAATAAATGTATTATTTAAAAGGTACACAAACATCTACATTGTATTAAATATACTCCCACGCCATTCTTCGTATTAACAGAATGCGATTAGATAATTTAGCAAAAAAAAAACTATCAATTGGAAGAATGTAACTTTCAAGAAGTTTAACTTCTTGTTCTTGAATTCGAGTAAAGTTTACTGAGACTCTGATTTTTATAGTAACTTAATCGATGTTGTTCAACATGTTGCCAATTACACTTTTCAATTACTGTTTTTGTAATAAAAACATACTCAATATTTATAAATAATCACACAATTTAATATTCCGGGCTAGAAACCTGTTTACTCAATTCATCTTTAATAAATTCTTTACAAATATAGATAATGAGAAAATAGATATGAAGTTTCTATGTATTTTATTATAAATGGATTTATGAGGGATTTTCGTTCAAATTTTATGAAATACTAATAAACGATTATTTTCAAAAGAACAGCAACTAAATAAATATCACATTATTCAATTATATCTCTTAATAAATATAAAAATTGTAAAAATATTCTCAAACAGAACAATAAAAGAAACAAGGTGAAAAATAGATTATCTTATTGTCAAAAATAGATTATCAATTTGTAATGACTATGCTGTTTTTTTTTTGTACGAAAATTTACAAAAATCATATTTTTGTAAAATAAAAACTATAAATATTGTTGCATTTTATGCTGCGCTCAATTTTTATAATCATTATTAATAATATTTTTTTATTATTTCGATAAATAGTTATATGATTAGAAATTAACGTTAAATGGTACAAGTAGACTAAGTAAATATCATGTCAAGTGGACTGATAAAACCAAAAGTAAATTGGAGCACCGTTAAACAATTTAATGCATAGGTAAAATTTATAAGGCGAGCGGAAATATCCAAGTATTCAGTTGAAGTCTGAAATATTTTTTAAAATGAACTCTGTGTTTGAATACTGAATGCTGCTCGTGGGATAAGTAAAATGTGAATATCTAATAGGTTTCCAATAAGAATCCTTTAGTTAATAATAATGCTTTATGTTTTATTTTATAATTGAAAAATTACATTCATATATGTGAACCTAAATTCACTGATAAAACTTTTTTGCATCCTACGAAAATTCATGAAACGTGCTAAAACTTCTTGAGTAAATTAAACCATTTTTAGATAAATATAAATCTTTTATAACTTCAGAAATGGTATTAAGTACGATTTATGAAATTTTTGTTACATTTTAACATATTTATATTACTCAATATATAAATATACATATCTCAATACAAATAAAAAAAAAACAGCAAATAATACAAACAATGACAAGTAAATTCGTTTTTTTTTTATAAAAACTAAATTTTTATCTGACAAGTTCTATATTTGTTATAATAAATATTAGATACAAACTTTCAGCCACTATTGTTATTAAAAATTAAAAATAAACCAATTTGAAGACTCATCTTGTAGTCATTTAAAGTGCATTGGAAACATATATAAGTATTTTTTGAATAGAAATTCATAGATATATAAATTGCCTGTTTGTAAATTTGAAGTTGTGTAAATCAGAATATTACTTTTTAAGATAATCAATTCTGATTTAAAATGATTTAAGACCAGTTTAAAATGTTGTCAGCAACGGTGTAAAAACTAATATATCGATCCATGCATGTTAATATGGTTAAGAATGAATAATCATTCAGTTTAAATCTGAAATAAAAATTCATAATATTTTTTGCGTTATGATGCGAGAAAGAATTATACTTATTCATTATGAAATATTAAGCATGAATCTTACGAGCATCTGTTCTTAATTTTGAAGCTTTGTTGGATATTAAGAAGCGACTAGAATGAAAAGCACCAGACACAGATCCCAGACGCGTATAAATCCAGATTGTAAATTAGTAAAGAAGGAAATAAGACAAATGGCTAACGCATTGAAATGTTTAGTACTATATTCTAAGTTTATATTCTAATTTACGACCGGTCATATATTCATTACAATGTTGTAGAAACAATATTATTTTCTCGTTCTTTATTAATAAGAACAGATGGTTCGATAATTCAATGAACATTAAAAAGCTATCTTTTCAAGCATCCTTTAAAAACGTCTATTTATAACAGTTACGATTTAAGCATCCTTGTAATAAAACTTAATCTGACATCTTTCATTAGAAAACTGTTGACCTGAATGTTTAATAAGCGTTGATATTAACAGGAGATTTAAATAAAAATAATAAAAGTAGTTACATGAAAAACAATCAATTATGAAACATTTGAAATAATTATCAGATTATGTATTTTTAAAAAAAAGTAGATAAGAACTGTTTTAGTTTATTTAAAACACAATTTGTTCATTTTTTTTATCATTAAGTGAATGTGTTACAGAATGTATATTTATAACATTTATTTTATACATCTCCTATATATATATATTATAAAAAATGCCTATAATTCGATATGAGATAATTTAAAAATAATACTATTTTTAATTCTTATAGTTTTTGTCTCGTTTTTGTATATTTCTGTCTAGTTCTATTGTGAATATTTATGGAAATGACGAAATATCATATGTAATATAAATCCATACAACAAAAAATATAAATCATTTCCTATTTACCGTTTATTGTAAAGTAACTTTAACAAAAAATGTATCAGACGGGAATCAAATTAAACCGTAACCTACATTCGTCACATGCGAGCTTTCTATTAATTAGTCGTTGGTTATTTTAAATTGATTCAATTACATTATATACATATATATATATATATATATATATATATATATATATATATATTTATATACACACATATATATATATGCACACATACATGCACGTACACATACGCATACACGCAGTATTTTTCAGAGTATTGTTTTTAAATATCTTTGTATACATTTATTTTTATGTTTAATTTTTTTGCTTTTGATATCGTTATTTTTTAACATAATAATATAGTCATGGTGATCAAAAGGACATATACTTAGATATTTTTTATAATTATATGAATTGCCAATTTCAAAAAAGTTATAATTTATTTAAGTTCTCCACAACATTATAAAGTTGGATATAATCAAACAAGTATATTTAAATTTTAATCGTATATTTCTAGTTCGAATTAATTTTCGTTGTATATATCTTTTAGATTATTATGAACCTGCTGAAATGTTCGATCAGTTCAACTTTGACTCATATTTTTCGGCACGTATCGTACTGATAAGTATTCGAGAAGATAAACTTGTTACTTGTTAAAAGAAAATGTTATACATTCTATCATCACTGATACTTTATCGATTTTCGTAACTAAAATTGCATGAAGTGAGATCAAAAAAAAAATTGAAAGCATAGATGGATGATGCATGAATTATCTTGAAATAGTCCGAAAATCGTTACATTATCTAGTTGTTAGTAGTAGTATTTGTCAGTCAAATTATTTTTTCAAAATATGAAACAAATTGTATATTTTACAAGCAAAAAAATGTTTTATAATAATAATGTTTATATATATATATATATAAGGTTGGTAGGAAAATAATTGCGGTTTTTATTTTCTTCATTCTGACCTTAATTTTTTTAAATGAAAGTGGTAAGTGGTAAAGCAGCAGCAACTGCTCGTAAAATAGACGATGGTTTTGGTGTGGGTACTGTTAAGGAACGTACGATGCAATGGTAGCTCCAAAAATTTCGTGTTGGGGACGAGAGTCTTGAAAATGAAGGTCTTTCTTCAGTTCATAACTAGCAACTGAAGGCGTTAGTTGAACCAGAATCAAGCACAAAAATTCGAGAGCTTACATAAAAATTAGATGTTAGTCATCCAGCAGTTCTGGACCACGTAAAACCACTTAAATTAAAACATATAAATGAATTGGTGATCGTAAACCGCAATTATTTTTCTACCGACCTAATATATACATACATATATATATATATATATATATATATATATATATATATATATATATATATCTAATAATATAATACATGAGTTAAAACATGTCTATTCTATTCAAATAGTTTTGTTGAATCTTCAATTGCTGAATCGTCCGGAAATGTCATACTGAAATACAACGTCACTCCTGATTCGAATTTCTTTTCTTTTTTTATGTTTAATGTGAACTTTTCTGACTAATTTTTCTTAAGTACTCTGAGACGTACTCAATCATACTTAATTTTCAATCATAAACTTCAATATAAAGCCAGATACATTATTTCTTATTTAACTTAGCAAAAAAGTAACTTTTTAAAGCATGGAAAATATGCTTGTATATTTATTCATTATCTCCATACACTTTACAAACATTTTCATGCAAACAATTTGCATGTTCCGATATCATTTTCCGATATTTTTATTAATCTTCATGCTTCAAGCATATGATATGAGTGATTATAACGTGTAATAATATATTAAAAGTACTACAAATATCACAGTTTTGACATATATTAAGTGTAATGAATAAAATATATGG
>CM068316.1:17345589-17350589 GCA_034766995.1 Acanthacorydalis orientalis | reverse complement strand
TTCACTACTCGTTTGAGCAATTATGCCATCTTGATGTATATTTCAATTAAGTTGAAAACTTGCTGTTAAATTTCAAAAAGAATTTAAATGGCATCGCTCGATGTGTTGATGTTTTAACTGATCGTTAAAATCAGTCGACGATCGGTTAAAATGTGACAGAAGAAAGAAAACAAGGACAAACTTATATACTAGTTACGTTTGATGTTGTATCGTCAAAATAAATATTACACTTTTTTTTTACTTTTTCAATAGTTAAAAATATTTATATTCAAATATTACAAACGTATAGAAAAAAATAAAAAAATGATCAAACATTCTTAGAGAATTTACAAATGTTGATTTTATATGCTGACAAAACAAATCGACATATGACAGAAGCATACCAATAACCATCCAACAATGATCAGTTAAGGATTCAATTTGTATTAAATATTTTAAAATATTAACATTATGTACAATTACACTTCTTCATAAAATTAAAATAATTTTTCATGAAAAATTATAAGGTAGCAGTATAACATGTAGGCCAGCTATATACCACCATCTCAAAAGTGGATTTTTGAAGTACTTAGACATTAAATTTTAAATGAAAATAATTTAACTAGTCTTCACGATATTTCACTCGAAATGAATATGATTTTTTTTGTTATTGAAATGACATTTATTTTTAATTATATCAATACGATTAACTGGCATCATGAAAGGTGTTACTATGTAAATGAAGTTCATTATAAGTAATTATTTATTATTATCATATATATATATATATATATATATATATATATATATACATATGCATATCTAATTAATTTGAAATCAAGATAAGACATAATACTTCAGCATTCCAACTAAGAATTCGTCGATTATCTTTAATTGTATCTATGATCGTTACATTGTCTTATTTATTCATTATAATTTGTAATTGTACGCAGAAGGAATTTAAAAATCAATCATATACAGATGTGAAAGAATCTCATAACGTAATTTTAATATACCGTGTACCAAGTCTTAATGCGTACATTTAAATATAAGTGATTAAACTGAAAGTCAACCGATTATATTAGTGTAATGAAATAGTAGTGATTGAGATCTCATTAATTCTATAGACCTACTTATAAGTCAATAGAATGAACATAGTTTGCGTATAAATAAGTAAATGTTTTTGTATCTGAGGTAATGTGTGGAACGCTTTTTAGAATATACAAACGAGCTAGAATGATTGAAGCGATTGAGTATTTTCTTCTCTAATATAATCAAACGCTATTTTCTCATTGAAACTATAATAGATATTTAAAGGTATCCTATATTTTTCTGTAACTTTAATTTTGTTTGTTCCCTATGGAATGCATTGTCTAGTAGTTTGACATCATATTAACATTCTGTTTTATTCATCAAATTACGTTCTGTATCGTCTCAAAGAACATATTTATACTTTAATCTCCATAAAAATAAAACAGGCACCAATGAACTTAATTGTCGACGGTCTTTCCATTCCAACCAACCAACCAATAAAAATAAGTAGAATCAATTTTTTTCTTTCTATGGACGTCTCTCTATACGTTGTCTTTTTGTACATAAGAATGCAAAAAAAAAATAAAAAAGTTGTATATATATATATATATATATATATATATATGTATGTATGTAAATAAATAAACAAACAAACATGTATACATATAAAATAGACATTGTGCAATTTAATGATGATATTGTGATTTTGGCAGAAATCGAGAGAAAATTATAAAATATTTTTAATAAAATGAAGTGGACCTTAAAAATCAGTACTAAACAAGGAGAAGCTAAAATCTTAGTTTGTAATAAGGATATTGAAGAACGCACGTGCGATTTGCTAATCAAATCTGTAATAAGTTAAATTGTTTATTTTATAATCATAAAAGATACAAAATAGTATTAATAGCTAGGATAATAGAATGTAAGTCAACAAGAAGAAGCTCAAATCTTAGTTTGTAATAAGGATATTGAAGAACGCACGTGCGATTTGCTAATCAAATCTGTAATAAGTTAAATTGTTTATTTTATAATCATATAAAATAGTAAAAATAGCTAGGATAATAGAATGTAAGTCGCTGAAGTGTAGTATGTATAAGAAACCATTCTCACTCGTTTAGGAAACAAAATTACCACTGGTGATATAAGTGTTAAAGAAATTATTAATCAGATCAGTCATGCAAAGAGTGCATTTAATGAAAACGAGAATCTATTATATTTACTTTTAACAACATTAATTTATAAATAGGAATAAGACTAATGATCATGTATGTCTGAAGTGTGGAAACGAAACTTGGATAATTAGTACTGTTAAAAAGGAAAAGATCGAGTGCTTGAGTCTTGGTATTGGGGCTGAAAGTTTAAAGTGCTATTTATGGATAAAGTGATCAGTGATGAAGTGTTAAAGTTTAAAAAATAAACTGAAGAGAAGATAATTTTATGGGATACAATTGTAGACATTCAAGATTTAATAAAGATAATAATACTCCAAGAGGATATGAAAATTAAGAATTATAGAATTATACCAAGATTTCAATATATAAACTAGGTAATGGAAAATCTCATATTCTTAACTATTAAATATTAAGAAAAGAATGGAGATCCGCCGCAAATTAACTTACGGATTATTAATTAAAAGAATAAATGTATTTACTAATTTTTGAAAATATTTTTGACATACTTGTGGAAATAAAAAAAAATGAATAAAATCTTTAGTTTGACAAGTACCAGTGAAATTAATAATTAATTAAAATATCGCAATCGTACTGTATATTCTAATTCGGAACTTAGCAGTGACAACTTGAGTGAGAATTAGTATTAAATTTAAATGAATATTTTGGTCGTGTCTCAATTGGATTGTTTATTTTTTAATTCACTCCCGTTTGTACATCAAAACTTATATGTTTCTTTCTTTCTATCACAGAACCCTTTCTGAATTTTATGATCTATATGGTGAAGCTTTGTCACCTTATAGAATTATAGCATGCCGGATGTTCCTGTAGAGACGTTCTCCATTTATCTAAGTATTATTACTATTGAGCAATTTTATTCAGTACTGTTAAATATAATTGTTTATTGCACATCATACTGTGATGTGTTGTCTTCTTTATTGTGTACTTTTTTCGAACTTTTTTTAATATCAAACTAACACAGGCTTAAATTTGTATTAATTTAGAGTTTTTTTTTTGTTTACTATGTGCTTATAAAAACAATAATTTAAAATTGATTATTAATTTCATTTATTTATTTATTAATTTAGGTTTAGGGAAGACGCATCTAATTGAAATTATATAATATTGTAATACGTTGTGAACTATATAAAAAAAATGTAAAAAATACAAATCCTGTTAAAATAATATCGTACTAACGCTATGACTAATTTCACTTTCACAAAGAATTTTTTTCTGTACACACGTTACAGAAAAGTACTAAGTATTAGCATTTACCTTAGCTTTCTGAAGATGAATCTATTGGACATTTTTGAAAAGAAAATTTTCTTTTTGTTTGTAGGCTGGAAAAATTCAATTGTGAAAACAAATTTCGTTTATCTGTGTTCATACGCTATTATTAATGGACACGGTACTTAATAAAATTGATGTCGAGACAATAATATTCGTATAATTTTAATTAATTCGAAATATGAAACTTAATCAGTCCACTAACTTCTTCAAGACTCAAATCGTACATTTTCATTTATAAATTCGATTTTATTTGATGAAAAACGAATGCGGCATATTAAAATTATAAAAGTATTATCACGAATAACGTCACTACTGTTTTTTTATTTATTTTTTTCATACATAGATATTCTCTTTGAAAATGAATCGAAAAGGATATTTTAGTTTGCGAAAAATTATTAACAATGCTATTAATCACTTATGAAGATGTTTTCTTTAATAAAAAGTAATATTTGTATATATACATATATATATATATATATATATATATTTATATATATATACATATGTATGTATGTGTGTAGTATGTATATACACATACATATGCACGCTTCTTTACGATAAATGCATTGTGTGTATGTGAACTAGTCGTATAAAATTAAAAATACAAAAAAAGCTTATATAAACATCTACTGAAACTTCAGATCTATATTTCAGATTTGGCGCGAGTGTTTCAACATAAAAAGAGTTGAAATATAAAAACAAGTTTATGCGATAATCTTTTTCGTAATGATTAAAATGTTTAAAGTAGTTTTTACAAAGTATAATGTTAACATGTTTAAATATAGCATTTGTGATATTTTTTTTCTCAGCACTAAAATCGATGTTTTCCTGTTAAAGAGTAGTTCGATAATTGCTTCTGTGTATATGTGATGTGCTGTTTTATAAAAAAAATATATCTTGACTGAGTCATTAAATTATTAAACTATTCAAATTATTATTTGAGTTGTAATAGTTGTAGATTTTTTCGCTATTTTATATGTAGTGTTAGAAAGAAATATATTTATAGTTCTATTAAAAATGGTTCTTAGAATACTACCATATAAGTTTGCTTACCTAATCTCGTAGGATGCATTTGATACATATAACGTGTGTGTTATATTTCATTCAGAAAATACTTGTATCGAATAAGCTTCAATATAGGTAGAATACCGGAAAAAAAATAAAAAGAATTATCTTTTTATTCTTTTTCTCTGTTTATCAACGAAACTAATTTCAGTAATAAACTGATTGAATGACATGTTAAACGGGTTTTGTAAATAGCTGAGTAACTGGAAAGAAGCGTTAAGTAATTGGAGTAATGTGAAAATACAGGCGAGTACCGAATAGAATCGAATGTTTTAAATATTCGTATGTTGGCTAAATTTTTATTTACACTTATTTTGTATAATAAGAACCATGATAGAATCAAAGTAGAAGAGAACAGGAAAAAGTATGGAAAATATTTTTCTATCGAAGGTACACAATTAAAAACAGCGATTTAATTTTTAATCTTTTTACCGTTGCTTTCAATAGTTCCAACTGGAAAAAATG
>CM068316.1:17330589-17343089 GCA_034766995.1 Acanthacorydalis orientalis | reverse complement strand
TCATAATTTTGTTCTGGTATCTACTGCATCGTGTGGTCGTGCGTTATCTTGCAAAAATAAAACTTTTTTACGATTTACAAGTGCTGACTATTTTTGTTTTAATGCATCGTGTTCTCTCGTTAGAGTTGTTCACTATAAATGTTTTCCATGAGTGTTTGACCCACTCGTAGATATTCCATGGTGAATAATTCTTTTTGAAGTCCACCAAACACAGAGAAGAAGTTTTCGTGGTGTCAACTTTCCTTTAGGACTTTGTGAAACAGAATCGCTTAATGAAAGCCAGTGGCGAGTACGTTTGTAGTTGGAATAAATAATTCATTTTTCATCAGTGGTCAAAATTTGATTCAAAAAGTTCTCTAATTATAGTCGTGAAATAAGATATATACAGATTATAAGACGCTGTAATTTGTTATTGGGAGTTAATTCGTGTGGTACCCATTTACTTAATTTCCACCTCTTTACTATTTTGTGTAAATGCTTCCGTATTGTTTCATCATTTACTTTGAACAATTCTGCAAGCTGTTGACACGTTAAACTGGAATTTGTTTCAATCATTGTCTCCGATTCGTCGATATTTAAATTTGATGGTCTGCCTGATCTGGTCTCGTCTTTAATGGATTCATCCCCGGTAGAAAATTTTTTAAACCATCTCTGGGCCATTCTTGATATAACTATCTTTTCTCCAAACGCAGTACATTTTTTTTGCAGTTCCTGTAGCGTTAGTCCCAAGTTTAAATTCATAAAGCAAACATGCACGTATTACACTATTTTTTACAGATATTTTTTAGAGTTAGAATTATTTTTCAAATGAAAGTTAACAGTTCGAGATTCATTCAACAATTAACAGTAAATTACATGCTAATATTACTGATAAATAATTCTTGGAATTTTATCTGATAATAAGTGTTAAAAATTCTTCGAATTATTGCACGTTATAACAACGAAAGAACTTTCTTGGTTACCTAATATATATATATATATATATATATATATATATATATATATATATATATAAAATATATATAAAAAATATATAAAATATATATATATATAAAATTTGGAATTGGGTTCTTGTACATTATTATTTTCATCTATACCAGTATCATTTAAAAAGCAGTATTATTTGAAAGTCTCAGTCTGTATTATATTTCTTTGTTTTTAATATATATTTTATTAACTGTTAAGAAGTGTATGATTTAATAATTTTTATTTTATAAACCCAACTTATGTATTCATATTTTATTACAGTGTATGTAGTAATTAGGAAAATAAGAATACAATCTCTTTTTGGTTTTAAACATTATTTTTTGCAATATCCTCTAATACAATTCGTCAGTTGCTAAGTAACAGATTCGCTTAATATAAGTAATTACCTCCTAACTTTTTTTTTGAAATGATTCAAATATAAAATTGAAGCTTACGTTTTCTAATAAATTTAACACTATCTTATGAATACGAATATTAAATTTTCTTAATTATTACTGTGTAGATAATACGCTGTATGTTTATATATGTGTGTGTGTGTGTGTGTGTGTATATATATATATATATATATATATATATATATATATATATATATATGTATATATATATATGTAATTTTAAAAATGCTTTCGTTACCTTTTTAAGCTCATGCACTGGATCAAACCTTTTCATTGTTCTGTGTTATTTTATTTTTTTTATATTGAAAATTACATGTGTACGTTTTTTTTCATAAAATCATCACTTACACATCGAGGCTATTTTCGTTTTGTACTAAATATACAACTTTATTAATTGACAGAGAAATTTATCAATTAAGGGGGAACGTCTCGTTAATTTAATTTTTCAAAATAGATTGATTTTTTAATAATTTTATAACATATTTAAAACCACGTGCACCTGTTTGAATTCATATAGAGTCCATCTTTATATTTGTTTCTTTACACGTACTTGTTGAACACTTTAACAAGTCTAATTTAGGTGGCACGAAATATTTTAACCGAATCAGGACATTGTGAGCTGTTGAACGGTTGCTAGGTAATCGGTTAACATATTATAATACTTCACTAAAGCGCTAACAACAAAACGAGAACTGCATTATTGATTTCCATTGCTAGTGTAGACATCTTAACTCGATCAGTATTTTTTTGTGTGTGAATAGTAAATCACAGATGATTTACTCACTAACATTGTAGCAATTAAAACAGTCCGTCTCTATAAAAATCGTATTTCATCTCGTATTTCACGCGTTGTTCTTCATGGATACAATCTGATAAAAGACCGGTTATCATTAACGTGCATGATGTGATACTCTAAGTAGGATCTACTTCGTGCATGACAAATGATTCTTCAAACATTTTGTACTTCGCATGCTTAACAACAAAAGATCACATCTCTTTTCGTTTTTATTTTTAATTTACTCTCGTGTGTGTGTGAGTGTGTGTATATATATATATATATATATATATAATATATATTAGGTTGGTAGAAAAATAATTGCGGTTTATGATCTTCACACTCATATACATTTTTTGATTTAAGTGGTCCAGAACTATTGAATGACTAACACCTAACTTTTGTGCAAGCTCTCGAATTGTTGTGCGTAGTTCTGATTCAACTAATGCCTTCAGTTGGTCGTTATGAACTGAAGGAGGACGCCCGCGACCTTCTTCCTCTTCAGAGCTCTCGTCCCCAGTATGAAATTTTTGGAACCACCATTGTACCATACGTTCCTTAACAGTATTCACACCAAAAGCATCGTTTAGTTTACGAGATGTTTTCTGCTGCTTTACCACCTGTTTTGAACTCATACAAAAAAATACTCTTATTTGCTTCTTTTCTATCTTTAATTCCAGAGCCCAATATGAATCAAAATTAATAATAAAACCAAAGTCGATGTTACCAAAATATAGACCGAAAAATGCACTTTAAAACGATATTAACATGAATACGATGAAATGGCACTTCCTTTGAAAAAAATAAGGTTAGAATTCAGAAAACAAAAACTGCAATTATTTTACTACCAACCTTATATATAGAAAGAGAGAGAGAGAGAGAGAAAGGGCAAAAGGGGAGAGGCACAGGTACATATTTCCAAATTTATTTTTGTTTTTTTAGGAAAACCTATAGTGGATGTATTGCAAAGTACAATATTTGTTAAAATTAAGGTTTTCATGTCCGGTACATTATAACTGCTCGGTTTTTTAATCTACGATTGTCATTTAAATGCAAACTTCTAACGGAGATAATTTAAAATTATTCGCTTGCCACTTAAGAACAGTATTCGTTGTGCGCTTAATATTATCAGCAATTATTTCGGTTGAACATTAGATTAGACTGAGCTGCTTGGCTGATTGCGTCGTTCTTTAAGTAAAAGTAAAATGTTTACTTCTAATGATAGCAAATAGAAATAAAAAAAAAGCTGAAGTAGCAATATAATGAAAAAAAATTTTTTGTTCATAAAAGTAAAACCTGTAAACATATTAAACAGAAACAGAGTTTTTCAATTTCATAGTAATTAAAATTATTTTAGTGATAATATGTAAACTTTTCGAAATGTGTATTATTTTTCAATTATAATTAATGATTAGTATGAACCATGCTTATGTGATGATGCGTTTATTAAAATGTTAATAGATGAATACAGAAAATATATTAACATCTTTTGAAATTCCAAAATTAATAAGAGACAAAATAAAATTCATCTTCAAACTTCAATCTCATAGGAGGTAAATCGAACATTATTTTGTACATCATGGATAAAAAAAGTTACAAATAATTATGAATAAATCAAAATATTACTTAAAAAGTATTATTTAATCATAAAATTATCATGACTTAATAGAAGATATTAAATTTGATTATTATGATAAAGTGATTTAGGAAGAATCGCTCTAATTACACTACTTATTAATATAAATATAATAATTTTATATATATATATATATATATATATATATATATATATATATATATATAATAGGTATGTATGTATGCATGTATGTAGGTGTATGTTTAAAATACGCCAAAAAATAAATACGTGTAATGTATATTTAAAATTATTAATGTGAATAAATCACTTAAAAAATTTCTCAACACTTTGAAGTCTTGCATATTGTTAAGTTATCCTTAATGGATTTTCGTTTTGACATTCAATGTTTTCATGAAAAAAAAATAAACGAGTCGAAGCGAAAAAAATCCACTGTGCAAAAATTGTTCAGTGTAGCAACATAATAAACATAAAATTATGTGTGTTTATATTCGTCAGATCACATGAAAGACGTATTTTTAAATTTACTTAAAGAAATATCAAAATATTGACATCATTAACGTATTTGACATACATCTGAATAAATATTTAAATAGTCAAATAGATAACTCAAGTATTGCTGTAACGTTGTTGCGATATTTTAGTTTACGAGCGCTCGAAAACAAGTTTCTATCAAATTAAAACCAGAAATTGTATTATTCCCGATTACATTATACACCTGTGTATGTGTTTGCGACATTAATATGCTTTTAGACATTCTTCAGTATTTTAATACATTTGTAAATAACACATTATTATCACAGTTTTTCTTTCTTCAAATCGTGTTTATTTCTATTTTTAGATTATTGTTATTTGTAATTTAATGGATAGTGTATTGTATTCTTTTTTATTACATTAACATTATACTTCAATTTCACAACTTTGCAAACGTAAGTAAAATTAAAACATTAAAAAGTGAGAGGAAGTCGTTACAAAGAGCCGTTGAGCGTCTTTACTGCCATGAGTTCGATTTCGACCTTGTAATATACTTTTTTTTTTCTTAAACCAATTAAAAAAATTGTTTAATCATTTTTTTATATTAAAAAATATTTTTATTAACATACTGTAACGAATATAAACCATTCATTAATTTTCTGTATTTTAAAAATATTTATTATTTAAAAAGTATATTTTAATATTGCAACAAAACAATAGTATTTTCAAATTAAATATCTATTTTAACAAATTTTACAGAATATTTTCTAATTCGCGCATTTCTATATTATTTTAATCTTTCTCAGTCTTAAGACAAGAACTTCTGTCATTATCGTTCGGAAAATTCATATTAAACTTGTATTTAAAATGTATACCGGAATACTTTTTTAAATTATTACAAATTAAATGCCTTATTTTTAAACTGACGATTTCTTAAATCAATTATCTACTATGATAGTATATCAACTATTACTACCGTCTTCTCAAAAGGCGAATATATTTTTCAGTTTTCTGTTTAAAAATTTATAAAGTTTCTTTTTATAAGCTATAACACATTCATGATATAATTCATACATAAAGTTGAAATAACTATTAGTTTGTAACTTACACATAAAATGTATATTACATATTCTACAAAGTTGCTGAATAATATATAAGATGAATATTTTATATTTATATTATTTAAAGAGAAAGAACTACTTGTTTCGCTATTATATTTTTATCATGTTTTAAAATATTGGAAGTATATATAGTGGTAATAATTGAAAATATACAAAATGCAACTTTTCATACTTCTCATATTTTACATTATGCCTTTATAGTCATATGTAATTGAATATCGTTTTATTATTTACAATTTATTTTATTATTTAAAAATTAATGGAACGGGAGATGTTGTATTTGAAACTTCATTGTAAATTAATTGACTAATAATGCAAGTATTAATTTGAATTGAAGACATATTTAAACATGCATACATTTTATATATCCATATATATATATATATATATATATATATATATATATATATATATATATATATATATATATATATATATTGCCAATTATGTGAATGATACAGATATTAAATTGTTATAGTTAAAAAAAATGTTATATTTAAAGAGAAATAATTTATCTCTGAATATATAAGAACAGCGAATTCTTTCAAAATTTATTCACCACAACAGTTGTTAAAAAATTATACGAACACGTGTAACTTAGTTCTTTAAATTAATTTCTTTTTTTAAACAAAAACACGCATACACAAACAGAATTAATTTTTGTGATTTTAAAGTGGGTCTTAACGGAAATAGGATAATTAGCAATGCAAATAAAACGGTTGTAATTGTTTTGTATGTACACTTATTATCTTGTTGATCTATTCCTGGCGATCTGAGTCCTATTGGATCATTCAAGTGTCTATGTTCGTTGATAAATTTCGGCATGTGTGCCATTTTAAGATAATTATAGGTAATTATACATGTGACAGGTTATTTATTACTGCTTAAAGGTGGCACACGCGCTGAAACTAATCAGAAAAAATAGAAACTCGAGTGAGACGAAATGACGAAGACCGCAAGAGAATGAAATGAAAAATTAAATTTAAAAAAATATATTACTTATAATTAAATTATGAGATTTCAAAAAATATATATTCAGATATGATTTTACTATTTGATTAATTTATACACAAGAGCTTGGTATGAATGAAATCCACGATAAAAGCAAATAATAGAAGGAATATGCATAAATTAAGAGGAAAAATTAGTAATAATAAATAAAACACAATTAAAGACCTGGGATAGTTGTAACAATGAGAAATATAAAAATGAAAAACAAATACCAAAAAAAAAAACAGTAATTGTATTCGAAAAAACTAAAACCCAAAGAAACTTATAGAGTTATTGTTTAATGGAATAATTTTAAAACGACTAATATTTTATAAATTTTAAGTACACAAGTATTAATAATATATGGCATAGTGTAAGCGAGCTAAAATGATGAAATGTATTTATTTTATATTTAATTATTAGCAAGTGTTAAATATTTCATAATATTTTGAGAACTTGATATTTTTCTTACTCTAAATTAAATCGACCCCAATTAGGGCAGAGCAAAAAGAGTGTAGGCCGAAATCATATTGAAAAATGAAAGCATTAATATTCATTCTGCCATATGATTTTCGCTCCAAAGTTTCGCGTTGGTTTGAGTTAACATTTAAAGTTTACTAATAAATCAATAATTTCCAGAGTTTGTACTCTAACCATTTGTTGAAATATGCCATGTTTAATTGACGGTAATTAATTGAAACTTTCGAAATTGGAAAAGCTAGTAAAAACTTCATTTCGTTGGCAGGTCATTATTTGTTATATTTATTAGAAATTAATAATTTTAATAGATTACTACAACTATATATATATATATATATGTATGTATGTATGTATATATAGTTATAGTATTGATGTTATTAGTAACTATTATTATATTTAGAAATGAATATTTTAAATTGAGTTTCACTTATTGTATATAAAATGAAAATTAATTAATTCTTTTCCATTTAAGTGCTTTATTTGTATTACAAAAAAGTACTGCAGTTAAATAATTCAACATTATTTTTAAATATATTTAACAATAAACAAATGAAAGACTGATAAAAAAATGGAGATATTCAAACTGTTCAGTCACATAATTTAAAAAAAATTGAATGGAAATACAAGGTTTGTGAAATTTCATTCGAAAAAAAAGATTCGGATGTAGATAAAAGTAAATACATGAAAACAGAAAATAGTTCAATCATTTAAAAATGATTAAGTTAAATAAAACTGCATCGAGGATAGAAATTGACAGCAATAGCATCAATTTATTATCTGTCAAAAACCATTTTAACAATGAATATTTTTATCCTAGTGGTGTTTTCGTCCTTTCGGATCGTTTAAGTGTCTAGTCTCCATTACTAGTTACAAGTTCGTGTGCCATATTCAGTTAGATTTTACAGATTGATATTAGATTTAGTCTCTAATATCTGCTTGAAAATGTTACACCTGCCGAAAATAGAAGCGAGAACACACACACACATGATCCAAAAAGACGAAGGCTATCAGGACAACGGATTAAACAGGAGAATATACAATTATTATAAATTTTATATTTTTTTCTTATACCAGGAGGCTCTGGCCTTCAGTCGCTACGCTCACAAACGCATAGGGGCTCCGCCCTCGCTCATATCGCATATATTAGCTCAATGTCGTATTAATAATATATATATATATATATATATATATACGTATATATATATATATATATATATATATATGTTAGTATGTCTATGTAATCACTCTCACAGTTAAATTGCGACATGATGTATAAAATCACATATTTCATTGCAGTTTTGTTATTATACCAATGTCATAATTTTTCGTGTAACTTCGGCTGTCATCTTTAATAATGATTTAATACAAAATCTCGACATGTTTTTTGTTCATTTTTTTGTACGAATCTTTGTATATATTTTGAAATTTTACTGAACACATATATATATATATATATATATATATATATATATATATATATATATATATATCGACATTATCTGTATTGTATTCGTAAATAAAATATTTTCAATACTGCACCGAACTATTTGGTGAAAAGTAAAATTTTATGTTGTTCATCATTTGGTTTATACTCTGATTAATAAGAAATTATTTTCATTATCACGTGAATAACGTAAAAATTGTAAATATTATTGTTTAAAATAGTTTCAAATGATATATTTCGCTTCGTAAACATAATATTAAAAGTTTATATTTTGTAAAAAAAAAGATGTGACAGAATTATATTTTAGGCGATATACAGCTACAGCTTTATAATATAATCGTTTTATTTATAATAATATCTAAATTCAAATATACTACTACTCATCCTTATATCTATTCAATGGATCGTAAACATGTATCTTTGTTACATGAAAGTTTTTTTTTTATTATTTAAAATGGATTAATAAAGATAGTTTATTAAAAAAATAAAGTTCAACATGTCTTAAAAATAAATGCACGCATACATATCGTTTTACCAGTATTCAATACATAAATCATATAAGGTATAACAGTCTGTAAATAAGCACCATGAAACCTTTCTCTTTTTCAATTTGTTGTACGGTAGGGATTCTAAAAAATAATTAAAATACTTATTTCGTTTTTTAAACCAATTCATGTCATCAGTTGAAGACATAAACGGACGTTATTATTCATAATGTTTTTATAAAATTAGAATTTTGTAATAGTGTGTTTTATGTATTGAAATTATATATATATATATATATATATATATATATATATATATATATATATATACATATATATGTATATATTACTAAATTGCCGTAGTTTATTTTTCAAATAACTAAACACTTTTTATTATATTTATTTAAATAATAAACTGCATCTTTAAACTAATATTCTAATGTAAGTGAAAGTCATTTAGCCAGAAATAATTTAAATCTTCAATTCTTTTTAATTATAATATACTGTTTTTAAAATGTATTTTCAGGTGGTCTGAGATTAACTTTTTAAATAATGTACTGTTTACTAAAAGTATGCTGTAAAAACGGTATTATGTTATTATTCTTATGCATAACTGCAACATTAGAAGTCTTTAATATTAGTTTTTTTTTCAGTTATAGTTATTATCTGAAAAGTAATAAAGTCATATCGGTAGTATCTGGTAGGTTTGTCCTATCTCTACTCTTTTATTTGAAAAAAGATAATTTCTCATAAAAAAGTCAATAGTGAACTTCAATCTTAGCGTTATATAATAAAAACATACACATATTCATTCAATAAACACATTGTGAGACCAGTTTTAAGTAATGTAATGAAGAATAGATAATCAAATATGCAGTGTCAAAAAGGTAAAAACGTTTGATTATTAGTTTGTTACCATATAACTTCAAAGTAATCATTTTCGAACCCACATATAAGCTTTGCATTTTATATTTTAAGCCTTTAATCAAGTGGTCAATAATGGTATTATCGAATAATTTATGACAATAAACAACAAGAAGTTCGATAGTCATTGTAATCTCTTCTTTCATACATGCCTTAATTTAATCACCTAGATATCGGATCAAATAAATCGTTGTACGAGTATACTAGTTTGTGAAATAACCTGTTTAACGCATAATTCGCGTTTTCATATTTTATCTGTATTTTTAGAAAGGCGCCTTACTCGTAATTTGTTTTCACTATATACCAGATATTTTCTGTAAAGGGATAAATCCAGATATAAGACAATCCAAGAAATCGTTTTCTAAGCAAATGTTTTCCCATGCACTGTTTTCCCTTGGACATGTAAGAAGAATGGCAGTCCCATGTGGAAGTTGATGAAATATGAGGCACAGAATTATTTATTATAATTAAGTATGAAAGTGTTAGACGTTCGAGAAGATTTTAAATGTAAAAAACTAGTAATACTCATACAGATTCAAAATAAAATACTTTTACTCCATACCATAATTCTAACTATTTATTCAGTATTTCATCTCAATCTACTCTTTAAAATGAGTTTTGACATAAAGTTTAATGAGCGTACATGACTTAGAAGAATTCAAGTGTTCATATAAGATAATCAAAATGTAACAATTGTTATTACCGTGTAATCTTGACTAGTACGTTTGCGCCCTTTCCCCTCCATTTCTCACCTCGCAAGGAAAGTGTAAGATATATGAAAATAATTGTAAAATTAGTGTTATATATATATATATATATATATATATATATATATATATATATATATATATATATATACACATTTTACCCAAAATTATAGTTAATTTACTGAAGAATTCTATGTAACATAGTTTTTATAGTTAAATTTATTTCGAAGATATTCAAATTGTAATATTTTATACGGATGTACGTCATACAGAATCATTTTATAAGTTCTAATTCAATTTATTGACTTATTATTTGTCAATCAATCCCATTGACTATCCAAATTATAAATCCACCGTTTGTAATCATTTTACCATACATTGTAAACTTATTTCATTTTAACGGTTCACCAAGGATTAAAAAATAAAAACAGTTCGAATAAAAGTCACAAAAAACTTGTCAAATATTAGCATATTTATCGATTGCCTGATATACGACATGTTTAATACATAGATCTGTGTGAATAAGAAACATGTAAATGTGGTTTGATGTTTGAGAAAATTACAAACGAGATTTGGATTAGGCTTTACTGCCATCTCTTACGATCTCATCGGTTTCGAAACGTTACGCACAGGTGCATTCTCGCGGTGTATGTAGAAAAGTTGGTTTAACGAAATGGGTCAATGTCAACGTGAGATAGCAGGGCAACAAAACGTGCTCGCTACCGGTGGGTGAAAGGAGCATCTGTGAAATGCTCGTGCATCGAACCGAACGGACAGTACACACGTGTATTTTTATTTACATGCCTAAAATAAATATATCTGTATATATATATATATATATATATATATATATATATATATATATATATATATATATAATTTTCATTTTTGCTATTCTTTATAACTCCTCGACTTATCTTTTATTTCAATTATTTTCTAAGTAGCACTGCCTGAAAGATTGTTACTACAACGTTGAAAGATTTGTTTTATTGTTTAATTTTAATTTAGATCGCATTCGTTTCATTTTTATCAAAAGTTCATATCCAAACTGTACGTTATGTGCATGTATCGAAATTCAAATTGTTAAAAGTTCCATGCCAGAAAAATGTCCGTCTGTAATGTAGTAATACAACGAATTATAATTTTATCGTATAGAGGAAATTTACAAGGTAAACAATATACCTTTGAAAGTTAGAAACGGTGTTTATCATCGTTAATACACACATCCGTAGACGGAAATGAATGAATTAGTTTTCTTTTTGATGTTGCCTTAATATGAAAGGAAATTTTAATCCGCGTTGAAGAATATCAGTGAGTGTAATTTTCATGTGTTACGTAAATAATAGATTAGTTTCCATTTATTATATGTGTGTGTATATATATAAATATATATAGAGAGAGAGAGAGAGAAGGTGATTCAATTTAGGCTTCCACATAGATGCATTAAAAGGAAGCGCAGGGGTTAAGGAAAATCATGTTATTTTTTATTTAGTATTTTAGTTCAGTTCAATACTAAAATACAATTCTTAAGTTGAATCTTTCTCTCTCTCTCTCTCTCTCTCTCTATATATATATATATATATATATATATATATATATATATATATATATATATAAATATATACAGACACAGAGAGAGATAGAGAGAGGATGATTCAATTTAGGCTTCCACATAGATGTATTATATAGATGGCGCAGGGGTGAAGAGAAATCATGTTATTTTTTATTTAGTATTTTAGTTTAGTTCAATACTAAAATACAATTGAACTAAAATACTAAATGGTTAATAACAGGTTTTTTTTTAATTTTTGCGTTTTTATCAATACTTTTGTGGAAGCTTAAGTTGAATCTTTCTCTCTCTCTCTCTATCTATATATATATATATATATATATATATATATATATATATATATATATATATATATATATATATATATATTTAACGCATTAAATATCAGTCCGTTAAATGTAAAAATGTCACCAGAAATGACTGCATTTTTTTTTTGTTTTTGATAGTTTCTCGTAATTGAGCCTTTAAGCAGGCAAAAAATTAAACTCATATCGTAAGTATAGTTGCAAATGCAGTCAATTCTATAATCTAAAGAATTTTACAATAATTACATT
>CM068316.1:17320589-17328089 GCA_034766995.1 Acanthacorydalis orientalis | reverse complement strand
AAAGTTGTTCAATAATTTATATGTGTTAAAAAAAGATTTTGCAAACACGTAGTGAAAATGAATAATAATTTTTGATTTTTATATGAATTTTTCCACTGCATTTCAAAATTTGTACTTATTTCACAAGGTCTAACGAAAAGGCTGACACATATTACCGAACCATTCGTTCATAACGTGAACGAATGGTTGAAATCCTAAGATACTACAGAATTTTTAAATGTATGTATGTATATATATATATAGAGAGAGAGAGAGGTTATATTATAATACGAATGCACTCATATAATAATGTGGCAAAAATATTTGAGAAATCAAGAATAATATCTTCTTAACCTAAAATTATTTTTAACTGTCGCCATCTAATTTTTATATTATGTACATTTTGAAAATATATATTAGGCTTGTTAAAATTCAAACAATTTAAAAGACACAAAAACTATAAATATTTTCTCCACACGTTTTGCTATTTAAATTTGCATAAACTCGTTTTGCATTTATTTTAAATAAATGAATAACCTAAAGCATTTTTATTTTTTATAAGAGTATAAAAAATAACTGTTTGTGCCAATGTTATTATTGCCAGTATTTAACAGTCGAAATCAGTTGCAAAAATTTGTAAGTAATGATTTTCAAGCGTTTTCTAAATAATGTTGTATATGTATTGTTGTTGGTACTAATTATATATATGTATATATATATATATATATGTATATGTATATATATATATATATATATATATATATATATATATATATATATATATTAAGATAATTAATACATCGTCTTCAGATCAATTTTTCATATTCCATAGTTGAAGTTTTATAGTATCAGAATGCAAACTTATAGCCGTTTTAAATTCGGAAAAGGGGTGACATTTAATCTAAATGCATGAACTTTTAATTTACGTAAGAGGTTTTGAGGTTAATTGAATCACAAATTCATATTAGTCTCGAGATTTATAATTTTGGGTTATTACAGTCAATTTTCCTAAATTTCTAATTTAAATTTTAGCTTACCTTCTCATTGTTTTGAGACATACTGAAATTAGATCGAAGGTACATGCACTAATAACACAAATTATGTTGATGTGCTTCTGGAAGGCATCAACCAAAATAATGTGTTAAATGAAGCGATCATATTAGATGAAGAACAGTGCCAGTGTATTTAAGGAAATACTTTTTTTAATACGTTTCATAATTATTAAAACTTGCGTATGTATAAATATAAAATATCTGAAAAAAGTATTATTTAAAATACAATTACATTTAATCTATCGTCAATAATATATTACAACATAAAGTGGTATTATAGAACTTTCAATCTCGTATATTTTTTCAAGTATTTAATCACTGGGTTAAATAAAGAGACAATTGTAGTAAGATTCAACGGCGGATTACCTTGGCAACTATAGACAAAAAAAAAACGTTTTCGTCATCCGGGCACCCACATGCTTCAAAGTGCATGCTTGTAATGCACTGTTATTAATTTTGCTAATTGCATACGGGAATGCATTTATAAACCTTCAAACTTTATACATACATATATATATATATATATATA
Source organism: Acanthacorydalis orientalis (assembly GCA_034766995.1). NCBI lineage: Eukaryota > Metazoa > Arthropoda > Insecta > Megaloptera > Corydalidae > Acanthacorydalis > Acanthacorydalis orientalis. Next base: position 17,326,529 of record CM068316.1, on the reverse strand, counting down.
TATATATATATATATATATATCTTTGTGTGTATGTCTGTAACTGTACCGATAGTGGGATCTTTGATTTGTCGTAATTCGATTCAATCCTTGTAAATGTGTTTGATAAGGTCGATTTAGAATTCTTCGCTCTTTATTCTCTTAAACTGTTCTATGGGAATAGTGTTAGACCGTGTCGAATGTTTTTTTTTCCAAAGTCGATGAAGCCCAAACAGAGCGGTACATTTTTTCCAATACCAGTTTGTTCTTATATACATGTACGAAGAATTTCGTATAGAAAAGAGGATGTTACAAAATCGATAAACATGAAATTATTTTTAGTTTACACATATAAAAAATATGTAAATTGATTAAAAATATTTTTATGCGCCTTTATTGACCACTTAGCGAGACTTTTAAAAAATACATATGGACGTGCAAATAGAACGACGTTCGGTTATAACGACTCTTTTACCGCGGACAGGTCATTTTTTTCATTTAGTTTCGAAACTTGTATTAAATATTTAATTTTTCTTTACATTTTAGATGTTCTTACTATTTTTATATCACCGCATATTTATTTATGAGGTTAATTATTTTTTTTTGAGTAAGTTTCGTTTTTTAAACGTTATATTTATTAATATTTATTCATTAATTCAATTCAGCATTTTTTCTAAATTTTCTGGTATGTTGATAGGTAGTTTATTTTTTTATTTAATGTAACTTGGGTTTATTTTTTCCTATATGTATATATATATATATATATATATACACACACACACACACACATACATATATATATATATATATATATATATATATATATATGTATGTATGTATGTATGTATGAATGCTGAGGATTGTTAGTAATTATTTATACCTTCTGGAAGTTTGTGGCACTAAAAGTTTAAGTCAGAACATTTTGTGAATGCCAAAGGCGAGCTTTGCGTCTGGAATTTTTCTTGTAAGACCACCACAGAGCAATAGTCGTCGAGTCACGCGAGCCGCACTGTTTGCTCGAACCCACAAATGTAGTTAACAACCAAACAGACGTATTTTAGCAGTCGTTGTGTGTTACCTCATTTGAAATAAATTCCAGTGAAATGAAGACGCAAAGCTCGCTTAGCTCGTAAACCGCTTAGTCTTCGGGCATGTCTCTTTATTCTCTGTAGCCCTTAATATATTTATGTATAAAAATATTGTTGGTGTAATATGACTCGACGGACAGTTTACCCTATTGTGTTTTTTCTTCTCTCCATTCTTTGCGATCATTAACATTATTCACACCGTTTAACATTGTTTATCGTTATTTTTTTATTTTGGAAATAAAAACAGAATATCCTTCAAATAAATATCATTTAAATTTAGACAATGGAAATGTGACGTCAGTTGAATATTCACGAGTAGAGCGAGGACATCCGTCTCTACTTTCAAGAACCGTATGTGAATTTTTCAAACCAATTTTAAACCAAAACTTCAGACTAAATCATATATGATTGTTATTTTAACATAAAGAATACAGTTTATTAAAAAACAATTATGCCGAATTTAATATATTTTATTTGGTTAATAATTCAATGAAAATGTTATAAAAAGGACATTTGCCTCGTTCTATTTTTAACAAATTTCTTAACACATTTCAACTATTACTAATGAATGTAGTTTTTTTATTCAAATATTGACATAATTTATGTATTATAATGAACAAATTTCTTTTTATCAAATCGATATTGGTCTCTTAGTTTCAATTGAAAATTCTCACTACTATTCCGTACATTAATTTAAATCGTGTGTATTGTTTTCCTATTATAAATATTGTAATAATGAATAATAATTTTTCTACATGCGTAAAAAAAATAAAAAAAAAATTATTATTTTCACCTTAGTAAAATGTAATTTCATAGTCATAACTAAAATCACACCTAGAAATCGTGTATCAAACAGATATTTTGCAACGATACTTATTTAACCACAAATATATTGCAAGTGCGTTAATTTGGTACTATCCAATAGAAAATGAATTAAATATCTGGCGTTCAAAAACGCTTGTAATAAATACACGATTAATTATGTTTTATAATTTGCTTAACCTCGTTTTCATTTAATTATAGTTGTTGATTTTCTTGAATATATACAATAGACACAAAGAGCATTAAAAACGTGTTCGTTTTTTTGTTCAGGTACCTATATAGAGAATATACACTACATTGAAAATCATTTCGTAATATATTCAATTGAAAAGATGTTCGTTTTCGATTAGAATTGATTGAGTTCATTTCGTATGGATTTTTTCAATATTCACGAAACAGACATAAGTTCAAATATTCTGGAAATAAGTATAACTTTTTTAAATTACGTAAAGCATAATATATATATATATATATATATATATATATATATATATATATATATATTCGTATACACACACATCATTTTCAAGATCATTTTGAACATAGTTCAAAATCTATCTGAAACTGGTGAAAATAAAATTGGTCTTAGAAGAAATGAACGTGTGGTTTCCAGAAATTGAAGAAATTCATGAGAAATTGATTCATAAGAAAACGACTTATAAAATATCTTCAGTAATATGTTTGATAAACCCGTATTTTTTAACATATTAAAGTATGTTCATTGCATTTACAATTTATTTATCTACTGGTACTTTTTAACATAGTACAAAATTAGTCTGAAAATGACAAAAGTCAAAACCAGTCGTCGAAGAAACTAATTAATTTATGGCATCCGAGATTCGCACCGAACAGTCATTTCAGAAAATATTTAAATTTATCAAATCGTTCATTAAATGAATCGATCACATTTCAAAAACCACATAAATCACAGAATTTAAATTTTACAGGTTGAATAAAAACTGCGTAACACTAAAATAATAAGATTTTTTAAATATTTTCTTTGTTAATGTTTTTAGGCCTTTAATTTGTTAGCCTTTAATAGTTACTGTCCTATAAAACCTTAATGTATAAAAAAAATCAACGTGAATTGTTTTGATTTATGTTGTTTTTGCAGGGAATAGTATTAAATGCATAATAAATTGTTTAAAAAAGATTTATTTATTATATCTCGCTTATAATCTAATATTTAGGTGCATAATCATATTCGCCATCGGATTCTAGTAGATTTTCTTCCATTTCTTCGGCTGGCCAGTTGAATATTTCGTTTTTAAATGACATGCGGCTCCTCAAAGATTTTTTTCTTTCTTTCACTTTTTTTAAATTGTCTATTTTTTATACTTTATCGAAATTTTTCGATCCATATGCTTTCGCAGACGGAAGTGACATCAGATCTGTAGTATGTTTTAGTAGCTAGAATACGTTTTTTGATGAATCATCTATGAATTCCTCAGTCTCCACCATCCTAGCTTTATTAGCATCGTTTTGAAAGCTCATATATATTAAGAAATCAAATGTCTTTTTCTGATCTTTCGGAATTTTTCTCCCATAAGGTTTAGTTGATAAACATTTTTTCTTTGTAAAACGGAAGCCACCATTTTCAAATTCAAAAATCTCTTCAATTTGTACTTCTTTTACTGAAAATGTGATGCTTGATTGAGTAACCATGTTAACGTGTTCTTTTGGCACACATATACGATTAAGTTTTCGTACAGTTTTTTTAATAACTCCGAAATCTTGGACATTAGGCAAAAAAGAATGATCAGGTACGACAGCTAGACACAACGTGGCTAATGTGATTTTTATGTTAAATATGAGACTAACTGCAAAGAACTAATTTTGACGAAAAAAAAACAATTTTGAAAAAAAATCACTTATGTAGTTTTTGAAATGACGGATTCAAATGTATTAACGTCTGTTCATCAAAGAACTAGAAAAAATGTCTGTTATTGACAGTAGGAGGTTTTCTTCTGAAAGATTTTTAGATAAAATTAATTTGATAAAATCATATGACTTCAAATCAAAATTATAAATTCAGACTAATAATAGTGTAGTCTTTTGTAATTCATACCTTCCGGTATTCTCCATTATATCACGGAGATTAATAAAATGTGAGTTGTCTTAAAAGAACAAGTATAATTTGTCAGTCTTAAGAACGCGCGATCATAAACTAACTTAGGCGACTTTGTACGAAAACACTTAAAAACGAAGATAATACACAAACTTTTCGAAAATGACTGTAAATAGGTATTATTTACTAACAAATAAACAGGTAATCATTATCTCTTTTCGTAAATATTATATTCAATAGAGAGATAACACCAAAAAATGAGTAGCCAGTCAGTGAGGTGCGTGGAATTATATATAAATATATATATATATATATATATCATCATCTTCAGCCTCTGTTAATCCTCTGCTGGATAAAGGCCTCTTCCATGATTTTTCATTTTGTTCGATTCAGTGCCTCTCTTTTCCACAGATTTCCAAGAAAGTTTTTAATATCCTTATCCCATCTGTTCATTGGTCTCTTTCTGGGTCTTTTTATATTCCTTGGTTCCCAGTCAATAATTTCTCTTGTCCATCGGTTGTTCTCTCCTGCGATATGTCCCGTCCATTTCCATTTCAGACTCTTATACATACATACATATATATATATATATATATATATATATATATATATATATACACATATGTATATATATATATATATATATATATATATATATATATACATATATATATATATATATATATATACATATATATATATACATATATATACACACATATATACACACACACACACATCATATACGTTTGTGTATATTGCGAAGGACAGGTCAATGCGTTTTTCATATGGTGTTGAGTCTTTTGGTTAGAACGATTATTATTGGTGTTTCGATTTCATTGTGATCTTTCACAGCAGCGGTCAGGTATGCTGCGACAACCAAGTTTGCGGTTGAAAGCACGTGTCAGGTGACCGTCGACAGCCACGTAACCCACATGCTCAGCCACCGTGAGGCGCAGCCCCGCAACCCACCTTTACTTATCCATCGATTCATGTACATATAACACACAACACACAAATCTAGAAAGCAACACCTCCAAGTTTGCTCCATTGGATATCGATATTAGATGCATTGTCATTGTGTCAAGATTTCATATCGTGTAGAAAAAGTATTTACATTGCTCACTTGACATTTACTGAGACAACTCTCAAATATTTGTATGGAAGGGAAACGAATTATCGTTTCGCAATTAATCGCAACTATTTTCTCATCAGCCATATATATAATATATTCTGTATCAGTGTTTTCAAAGATTGTCTAAATATCCACAAGTTATTCGACAAATATTTTATTATTAGATATCAGTTAAGTATGTGTCGTACTTTGTAAATAAGCGCGGTCAAACATGTTTGTTCACTATTTTAAAATAGATTTTTGCATTGTTTGTATTTGTATTATTACTTAATTGATGTGTTTCAAAAATGTTTAACAGCTTCTTGTTTACTTCGGAAAGAAAATTAATTTAAAAAATACTGTATCTCGTCACAAAACATGCATTTATGAACCATTAAATTCTTCTATTTATATATAAAGTAATTATTAATTATTTTTTTAGTATCATCCTGTAGAAAATAACTATACAAAGTTTTGTTCATAGAGAAACATTATTATATTCAGTATTTTCGAGATCAATCTCGGATTAAAACAATTTACAAAAATAATACGTATTTTACCAAAAAATATTTAAATGAGTAAAATCCGAAATATTAAATACAGTTATTTTTAAAACCCAAACATAATTATGCTAGTAAGAAATTAAAAATGACTCCTAGTCGATTTTCGTAAAAACTGTTAAATTGTTTGTACTTTAAAAATATGTAGGTCGGTGAATTTAAAAAAGTTATTACATAATGATCAGATAATCTTTTTACGAACAGCTTATGATTGATTCATTTCTGTAAAAAAATAATTGAAAAGTAGTTCGTAACAACAGATTAAAAGTCTGAATGAAATTTGATTAATATCGATATTTTTTTATTTAAGT
>CM068316.1:17313089-17318089 GCA_034766995.1 Acanthacorydalis orientalis | reverse complement strand
GTGCCTCGTTGATTTATTATAATGTTGCTTTTACATCAGTCAGTAGAAATACTAAATATGTGAAGTAAACCGACTAGTTTTAATAACGAAACTATTGACATTTCTAAATATTTATGTATGTTAAAGTATTTATTGCTAGTTTTTCTCAGCATATAAAAATAGTTACGTAAAATCGGCAAGATTAGAATGTAATGAGGTTTTGTTGTTTCAGCCGTAAGAGCCGACCGGATGCGTGGTGGTCGTAATAAATTCGGCCCAATGTACAAAAGAGATAGAGCGCGTAAATTACAAATGATGCGACAACGACAAATGGCAGTGCAGACTCTCCGTGGCTCATTACCTCACGACGCGGCGACAGGTTTACCGTACGCATCGCCGCCACCTGGCGGTGCATCTCCGTTCGCAAATCTCCACATAAAACAAGAAATCCAAATCCCGCAAGTATCGTCGTTAACCTCTTCTCCGGACTCGTCGCCTAGTCCGATCGCTGTAGCGCTCGGACAAGCCCCCGGCGGGCCGATTCAAGGTGCAGCACCGTTGCCGCCCGGTCATGCTCCACCGGGACCATCCGTATCGAACGCTGGACTTCTTGTGCCCGACGTGAAACCTTGGAGTAATAGCACGACGCAAAGTACAGGCGGCGGAACGCCAACATCGCCGAAATCGTCAGCGTTTCAGTTTGACGGTGTCGCGACGACGAATACGGGGGTCGTAGCTTCCGGTGCGAAAATATCACCGTTGATTCGGGACTTTATGCAAGCCGTCGACGACCGCGAGTGGCAAAACTCTCTGTACGGATTGTTGCAAAACCAGACATATAATCAGTGCGAAGTGGACCTGTTCGAACTTATGTGTAAAGTGTTGGACCAAAATTTATTCTCACAAGTTGATTGGGCGCGTAATTCGATCTTCTTTAAGGATCTCAAGGTTAGTGTTTATTTCGATGAATAATGTATATTTATCAATTAATATTCAGTTTATGAGCTCAAATCAGATTTTAATCGAATTAATTAACAAAAAAAAAAAAAAAACACAGTTTACTCAGTGCAATTTAAAAATATATGTTTTTTTTTTATTTTGTAACTAGTAATTTAAATATTAGTAAAACAGTCGCAAGGTCAATAATTCTATTACAAAAGTTATGCACATGTCAGTGTATTTTATACATTTATTAAAAATCTTATTGCCTTATGTAAAATGAACCCTAATTTAAAATATACATTCCGTTAGTAAAATATTTTTCAATATAGGCATTACTAGAAATGAAATTTATTCCTAAATCTTTTAGAACCATATTTTTACTTTTATTTGTGATTAAAAAATACTTTTATTTATTTTAATAAAAAAAATCATTTCTTCTAAATTAATACCTGCGCTCTTTGAAAAAAAAATTTTTTTAATAATATTCTTTACACTTTAATTTTCATGAGTTATATAGTGACAAATAAAATATTAAGTTTTCATTATTGAGTGATCATTCTTAATATTAATATTCAGTTATCTGTTTAAGAGAAAATAATCATTTCTATAATTACAAATCGCTAAACGTCACGAATAAATTATGAAAAAAGTAAAAGGGATACTTTCTAGAATTTTACAATATTATTATTTAATATTGATTTTATAATCTTGTTCAACGGGTAAAAGAATATATATTTTTATTTCATCTACTAAAGTAATTATAAATGACAACATAGGTATTGAGTTCGACGTTCGATTTCAGTTCGCCGTAGATTTTCTACAGTAATTTATTCAATGTCATTATCAACTATAGTATGCCAAATAGGGATTTGTTGTTTAACGAAAATTGGTGGAACAGAACGTCTTTAACCGTTTGAGCGCCAGGGGTCATTACAAAAATCTTACCGAGTAGTGCCACGCGGCGCGATAGCGCTTGTTTAGTATGATTTCGGAAAATGTCGATCGGCACGATCGCGTTCTTGACTAAGGATGCGTTACAACAGAATCCGAGCGCACCGTAAATTGAGCATCGCGGCTCATTGTAGTGGTTTTTTTTTACGATATAATTTATATAACAGCGCGATCGCGCTGTATGGTACTAAAACGGTTAATCGCAATTAGTATGTGTGCTTTGTCGCCATATTTATTCTATTTTGTGGAATTTCTTTAGAACAAGTTAATATTTTTGCACTTGTAATTGAATTCTTAATACATAATTGTTGTTATCAGACGACATTTTATCAATGCACGGATTCGATTTACTCTATTGTATCAGAATATCTGTCATCAAATGAAAAACATTCTGCTCAAAGTAATTTCCACACTGAATATTGCAAAAATAACAGTTAGACGATTTAACATTTATAAATTAATCATATAAACAGTGCCCCAACATCAATCAAAAACCATAATTGTTTTTCTGTCAGTTCAATATTTTTAATATTTTAAGAATAGTATAAAAATTAATATTGTAAATATGTGTATTTAAATACAAAAGAAACGCAAAAAGATAGCATAACTGAAAAAATAATTTTCTCATTACATGGCAAGATTTTAGATATATAATAGATAGAAGCTTACCGAACAAAATTTATTCTAAATTTGAACAATAATTGTGATTCAAAAATTAATAGAACTAACAGTTAAGAAGGTAAATGCGTTGAAACAAGAAAAACATTTTATAATTTATATATATATATATATATATACATGCACACACACACACACACACATATATATATATATATATATATATATATATATATATATATATATATATATATATATATATATATATATATATATATGATATATATTATTAGTTGACGAATGGCTATTTTATTCCCTCATAAACAATATATAGTTTTTCTGATCAAAAATTTTCGATAATTGATCATTGATCATTTTTAATCTGAAAAAAGGTGTGGTTTGCGTAGAAATGGAAAATTCATTTTGGGACACAGTACCAAAAAACTATTATTTTGATATATATTCATATTGTAAACGCCAATACTTAAGTTTATTTCAATAAAATTGGTCAAATGCAAAGGCGGTGTGAATTTTTTCAATATGTCAATAAATGGTATTTGAAAACAGGATCATCTCTAAAAAAATCCTGAAGTCTATATAAACTGTATTGATAAACGAGTAAAGTGTTAATGATTTTGGTTAATTTTGTCCAAAAAAGTTTCTGGTTTAGCTCATAAACGTCGATATGCTCTTTGTAGACATTTTTCAATACCAATATCTCATTTTCGATGTTGGTTATACTTATTATGCATTTTAATCTTCGTTTTTATTTATTTAAAATAATTTTTTTTTTAAAAAGGCTTTTTTAATTACGTAGTATAATATATACTGATCGAATAAAGAACGAAGTATAATATATTCATTTGTATGAGCTCATTATTTTTTTTTTTAAAAAAAGTTCATCAGACTTTTATACATCAATTTATTTAAGTTGTACTTCATATAAAATATAAATCAAAATTTTTACAGCCTGAGATTTGTTTTATTAGGTATGTGAAATAAATCTCATAAAAATCTATTATTTCATTATTCGTATTCAAGTTCATTTTATGTTCTCAGTTTTGTGTAATAAATGTAATGAAAAAGTAGTAGACACGTTTAAACAACAGTGACTCTACATGCACGTAAATATAAAACATTTGACCAGAAGTGCTCGTTATTGGACATTGAACAACGACGTATGTTCAACAAACATTGTTTTGCATTCAGTTTTGTGCGGTCAGCAAAAATCTAATACGAAGCTGACTTTTGTTTTCATGAAGAACGCTGTTTTAGCGCATTGTCTATCCACCTACCGTTGATTTTGTTTCCTGGTTCGTCGGCCATGACTGACAAATCTAATATAATCAGCAATTAATTCGACAAACAAGCTATTTTCAAAAGCACGCGACAAAAATATTCAGCGAAGAAAATGCAACCGCTTAGAATTCTATTCCTATTTCTTCAAATTACATAAAAAATTATATAATCTACATAAATTAATACTTGCACATTTAATGACAGTGTATTTATACCTGTTGCTTGTATTGTTTATATTTATTTCTTATAGGTGTATTCTAATCAGTCGTATAGTTCTTTCTGGACAAGAAATAGTGTTTTAATTACGTATTCATCTATTAAATCGAAACATAATAGTAAATAATAATTATAATAAAATTATCTATTGACGGTTTTATTATATGACTTCGTTTTGTTATTCAGCGATAAAAATTATGTATTTTTTTTTCGAAAAACCCGTCAAATAACATTTATTCTGTGTATATAAAAGACCACATTCATATTTTATGATTATTCCTAAAATGTTAATAAAAGTGACTTTATTCATTTTCAGATCTTTTCATCAAACTGACACGTGATAGGCTAATTCAAAGTACAAAATTATCACAAAAGCCATTGGAGTTTAATGTTAAACATAAATTTATGGTTTAAGTATTCTGTATTATTGATTCAGTCGTAATCGATGCATATTGGGGTTAAATTTTAAAAAGTTAAAATTAGATTTGTTATATATATATATATATATATATATATATATATATATATATATATATATATACTATATATTGATCTTAAATTAGAAATTTAAATGAGCAAATTTAATAGACATTTTAATAATTTATACAAATCTTTTAGAGACAAGTCTACATCGCGCCATAAGAAAATATCTTGTATGGCTGTTATGAAATATTAAATTTGAACTTATTTTAATAATAAAATTGAATAAGAGAAATTCTCTGCATTCACGTTCGCAAATAATTGCAAGAAACTGACATTGACGTAAAAAAGATTCTACGAATAGTTAATTTGAGCAATGATTGTCATTCTTTAATCAGTTTCTGATAATTTAAAACGAACAATCGGTTAATACCTAGTTACTATCAGTTTATGAATCATTGTTGCGTGTATTAAAAGACCAAAATGTTCACAAATTTTGGTCACTTGTTTTGTGGTCTAATTTTGACATTTTTTTATTGACTGTAACCGACTGTCTATACTGTATGTATATATAT
>CM068316.1:17253089-17308089 GCA_034766995.1 Acanthacorydalis orientalis | reverse complement strand
TAAACATAGTATCGTAAGAATTAAAGCAGTTGTGTGTTCTTGTTAAAAAATAACCTGATGTTAGCTTCTCATTGTCCACTGATATTTTTTTATGAGTATCAGCCTAACACACAGCTCCAGTAAATAGAATATTGAAAAAATATTGACCCAGAATGTAAGATCTTGACCAAAATGAAGAACCGGTGACTTTACTATTCCACTGTCACTGTTATTTCAAATTAATGTATTTGTTCCAAAAATGAGGACTTGAAATATTGGTCAACAGTAGAAGCTCTTTGTTGCACATAATCAGTGGCTTATTCGAGGGGAGGGGTAAGGGGCTCTGGAACCCTCCAAAGAAAAAGGGAAAAAACACTAGAAAACAAAACAAAATCATCTCGCGAAAATGCATCTATATACTCAGAGAGATTAATGCAACTACTACTGAAATAATTCAAGAGTTTTGTAAAAAGAAAAGAAAACTGGATTTTATTCTTTAAATATTTTTTTGTAATCACCTAATGAATTTTATTGAATTCGCGTTAAATAATTTTTTATCCGTTCTACTAAACCCCCCCCCCCCCCATCACAATATTAAATCATGAGTGCACTACTGCACATAGTATACCATTTTTAACTTCAGTATAACACAAAAACTACAAGAAAAAAAAATCATTTCGTCCAAAAAAATCACTACAGTACTGAAAACAAATTATGTTTGAAAATGATATGAACTTTTCAATACATAGGGTGCTGTCGCTGTTAGATATATAAGTTAGTTACCAGTTACCAACAGCATCGGAATATCACTATTTCATTCTTCGAAAACTATATTTTTAATTTATTATTCTCAATATTAATACTTCAAGTAAAAAAATAATAAAAAAAATCTTCATTGCTTCAGAATTTATAAATATATATTGCTTTGAGTAACATATTCGTTTTTATCCTATAACAAAAGGATATTTATTTTCTTACCGCCACTGTACTTCATAAAACTAATGAGATGTACTTTGGTATCAAAAAAATTTTTTTTTCAAAAAAACTACATACTAGAAATAAATAAAAAAAACTTTATTAACTTTGATAGTACTATTATAATTTTACAAAAGTATTATAAATGTCTAGTTTTATACAACCAATAAATTTTCAGTTTTATTCATTTTTTTTAACTTAATTTTAAAATTTCTAAATCAATTTTCGAAAATCAATCTGTGGTATTCATTTTATTCATTATAGATTAGTAAACAAATCGTTATATTAATCACTTGGCTTCGATTGCATACGATATTATATTTCATTAACATTTAATATCATATCATCTACACGTGTCCCCACATGAAAACCTGTTCCAGAAACCATGCTAATTGTAATATCTTCATATGCTATTAGTAATTTGATTTTATAAAATTGTTTATATTTAGAACAAAAATTCTCTTATTACCATTTCAAAAAATAATAGAATACTTTCCAAATATTGATACTTTCTGTTGCCATATTTTTAGAACTTCATAGTTCTATAAAATATTTCACAAACAATGATGACCGTTAATATTTTACAATATATAACAGATAAGAAGAATGTAAACAGTTAAAACAAGAAAAAATAATATAAGAAACCTGCACATAAAAATGGAGTATTCGATTGAAATAAGATGAAATAGTTATAATTTATATGAAATATTACACACAAAGAAAAAAAACAGTATAAAGACAAACAAAAAGTAAATATTAACGCCAATTATATGTTGTGTCACAACATTTGTTCTAATTGGACTTGACTAACAATTTCAGCAATAAAATAATATGATTTAATTGAATAACAGTGTTCGTTTCAATTTCATAATAATGAAAACACTTTAATAAATCAATTAATGAAATACCTGATTAGAAAATGTATGCAAATTACATCTTTTAGTCATTTGATCTCTGAAACATGACTGGATGGATTTAAATGTAGAGGAAGGACGTAAAAGACTGGCGAAATACAAAGGTGCCGTACATATGTATATATATATATATATATATATATATATATATATATATATATATATTTATATATATATATATATAAAATGTTATAGTTATTACTATTAATTTTTTTTCTATTTCGAGTGAACATGAAGTATACAACAATGGTGTAATTGAAATAGTAATTGCAAAATTATATTCTGTAATGGAATAACTAGTTCAATGTTATTATTTTACGACACACTATAATATTTTTACAATTAAAAAATGTGACAATAAAATTTAATCAGGTACTACGCTGTATTTAGAACAAACTAGTACATTTTTTTTTCTGTTAATGATAAAATGGAATTTATTTTATTGTGTTTTCGTATATTAATACTTCATGTAAGTGTTTATTGTTGTATGTAATAATGTTACATACAATTCGATCACGTCGAGACAATTTGAATCGTTCAGAATGTCATTTTATAGTTTTTAAATCGATTTTGAAATGTTATCCTGACAGTTAAATTGGCACATTCTCCTAATTAATAATCCTCATTATTCGATTATTTTTTTAATTTCTCACATTTCATAAACAGGAAAATTGATATATTGTAATACCATTATATATTATATAATTGAACAAGTATTGTTTTCTTACAAATTGTAAACCTCTCCTTTGTTTATGTGCGGTATATAATAAACCGATGATCTTTAGTTGATTTCTTTTTGTGTTTATTTTGACTTCGCGGTGATTTTTAATTTATATTGCCATTTTGATATTGATATTGTTTATTATATTTGATTATCCTTCACTGCCATATATTTTAAATATTTAAAAAATATAACAGAACTATGCAATACAATTAATTCCATCTTTTTTCGATAAAATATCTACCAATGTACCAGATTATCTGAGCAAAGCTAGAGATTCGAGCAGATTTTTGTGATGAAAATTGCTTTATTCCACATAATTAATTTCTATTCTTCTTGTATTTATGATATGTTTCCCTTCTGTTAAAATATTTACTGATAATAATACTAGTCTTTTACTAAATTAGTTAAATAAAATTTTTATACCCGTGAAGATAAAATAAATAAGTCAGTTTTATAAAATATAAAGTACTTCGTTACATAGAAAAATCAAATTTCAAATGAAATATAAAAACAGAATTAAGCTTCTAATTTTTAGATTTCCATTCGATCTATTTAACACTATCTCAAATTAACTTTTTCGTGTACGTTTCGATTTTTAAGAAGTAACGATTTTTTGCAAGTCGATTTTTTAGGTTAAACATACTTTTATATGAAATATTTTCATTATAGTAGTGTCTCTAATGCCACTGATTAGAATCTTACACAAAACTTCAAAGGAAAATCATCTCGCGTTCAGCCTGAATATTTAATTTTCATGAATTTTAAAGAAAAACCTTGTATCAAAATTTTGACTATATAATATTTATATAACAAAACAATATTGTATCAATATTAAATAATATATATATACTTGGGGGCTTAGCCCCCAGCTCTCTGCTCTCACCCACTTGGCAATTATAGGGCTGGACATGTGACCGAATGAAACAATAAAAAATATTTTTTAAAATTCATGTATGTCTATATATTCATTATCGCAGATAGATTGCAACGTTACTGTTTTATATATGAGATAAACATATTTGGGTGCCATGAAACCTCAACGTCATAAATAAATAAGTCGTCTACATAGAATGTTTTGTGGATAATTCTGATTATATATATATATATATATATATATATATATATATATATATATATATATATGTGAATATATATATATATATATATATATATATATATATATGTGAATATATATATATATATATATATATATATATATATATATATATATATATATATGCGTACGTATGTGTGTTAACTTCGGCGTAGAAAAGAAATCGTTAGGAAATTCCATAATTTGCACTGAAACATATCTCTAAAAATCAAACAATATTCACACTTTCCAAAGTAAATAACAGTGTTATAATTGCTAGTGGGTTGGTTGTTAAAGTGAAATTGTTTGACGGAAATCGATGCTATGTTAATGATAAAAATATTTACAGAAAGCAAATTTGTAACATTTACCATAAAAACAAAATTAAATAATCTGCAAATGTAAATAAATTTTTGAAACTTTTCAAACATATTTGAAATATTCACAATTAAAAAAAAAATCGTAACATAATTTGTCGACATTGTAAAATGTACAATAAATATATTTATCTTGTGAAACGTATTTCATTTCCGTTTTTGTTATAATGATGCATGTGTATATATATATATATATATATATATATAATGTGCATTCATTTTATTGTATATTTCATAAACATGTTTTCTTTAAAATAGTTATTATAAATTTTATTTGAAGTTTAAAAATTCATAATTGTTAAAAATTATTTATCGAATACCATTTTCCACTCTATATGTTTTTTTTAATATGTGGTATATTTTCATAGAATGAATAGAGTAAATGTTATTAAAAGAATGCAATTATATCGAATTCATTCATTTTTGTTTAGTATAGAATTGATCAAGTATATGTTCAAAAGAATGACCGTCATAGTAATAATAGAGTACTGTAGCTAAAATAATATGTGTAAGTGAATTGAACGCCCCCAAACAACATTTTTTTATGAAAATATTCAATTAATGTTCAATGGAAATTTTGATATGCATATAGGTTCCCATCAAAACGCATCAGTGTCTTAAAACAAACAGTAATATATTTTTTTTTTAATATTTTACTTATTCATTATTAGTTTCATTGTGTTATTTAAGAGTTTCGATATCAAATCGATTAGTTCTCTGAATTAATAAATTTGGTAACTGAAAAAAAAAACTATTTGGATTTTTAAAATCTTTGACTAAGTCAAAGTAGTTTGAAAATTTTTAATTTTATTTAATTTATTTTTAATAATTTTTTATATATTAATGAAAGCAAAATATGTTCGTAAGAAAAACGATTGTCATGATAACAGTTGAGCACAATAAGTGAATATACTTACATAAATGAATAAATGCGCCAAAAAACAGAAATTGTATTGACTCGAAATATCCAGTGAGTGGTTGTTATCGGTTTTGATATGTTGATGATATTTTTTTATCGAAATGCGAACCAGCATATCATAATAAGCAGTAATCACTCAAAATGAATATTTTGTTAAGAAAATAAGGTATATATTTATACAAACCCTTTATATATATATATATATATATATATATATATATATATATATATATATATATATATATATATATATATATATATATACAATTTCAGAAACAGTCAATATTTTATTTATTTGTTTTAATTTAAAAACCCGTATATAAAATTAATTAATTTTGTGATATTTACCCAAATAGTTCAAAAATCATCCTACTGATAGTTACAGGGCCTTGTCATGTTTCAAGAATTTCGTATTTTAAATTATATTGTAATGAAGTTTAGAACTACGTTTCGCTATATGGACCCCCTGTAAGACAGGATGATGCATAAGTGACATTTTGATAAATAAATTATCAATTAAAATGTCAGCGAAAGCTGCATTTAGTTCTCTTTAACCTTCTTTATTTATTTAATCTATGTAGTTCTTAGTTTTTATATCATTAATTATTTCATATTATTGAATGCTTGTCAATGTTTATATTAATAAAATATTTATTTATCAAAGTTTCACTTACAATACTGTTTTGTAGGAGATTATACTTTTTTGACTGGATTTGTGTTATTGAAATTCTTAATGTCAACTTTTCCAGATTTTAAATGTTTGTAGAAACTAGTTACCCTGTAATGACTAAAAAAAATATTTAAAAATCATTTTTCTCGTTTTTTTTTTAATGTCTAATGTGTGGAAACTTTAATATATATTTTGAAAATTAAATGTGTGAAATACATACATATTTTTTTAGTAGTCATAAAGAATCTTTATTAAAAACTGTTAAAGAAATAACATTATTCGAGTTTCATACAAACACATCCTTTATTTTATTTCTCTTTAACTTTTTGTCTTTTTGTTCAGTTTACATCGTCGTTTTTAAAACTTGTATATTAGCTTAAATCATATTCTTGTATTTTTATTAGTTGACGTGTTTCTATTTTTATGAAGTAGCGAAATTTGCAAAAAGATGCCATTAACTTAACACTGGGCAAAATGTAAAGTAAGTGAATGCATTAATGACACTGTCGAACAAAAATACATCTAATCTTCATTCATAAAATGTAAGAAAGATGTTTAGCATATTAAAGTGACTTTAAATATTCGCATTAAATAGAATAAATACATAACGGTATTGATGGAAAAAAATCAACTCATTTAAATCCGTTTTGATTATGTTCGAATTATAGTTCTGGAACAGAGCATGTATTGTTATAAGAGTGAAACACGTCGAGTAGTAAGTGTTTTCCATCTTATGATGGAAAATTGTTCATTTTATAAATGAATACATGTATGTCGGCCGACTGGCGCATGCGTGCTTCAGTCACATCATTGTCTTTTAATGACAAACAGACAAGCAGCAGGCGTGGCCTGCACGCTTAATATGTAAAATATATAAATGATGCATTCTGAACGGGTTTGCCATCAATAGAAACACTTGGGCTGCTGTAAGACGTAATGGCGGCGGCAAGAATAGCAGCAGCCACTCTTACTTCTTGAACACTGTCACTCTCTCGCCCGCAGCAAGTGGGTCACTGCTAGTGGGTCAAGAACACTGACAGCAACAACTGCTGCCGTGGGGCGGCGACTGCGACAGCGGCGGCTACTACTACATAATACGTTATGCCGTGTGCGCTCTCCGTGATGCAATGACGAAACTGAGCGGTTACAAACGAAAATGGAAAGTGTTCCAAATAGCTGCGGAGCCGTACATATTACTATATGTACACGCGGTTCGTTGCAGCACGACGCAAACATCATCATCGTCATTATTATCATCATCATCATTATTATTACTAAACATTGTCCCTCTCGCTCACTCTCTCTCTCTCTCTCTCTCTTTGTCTATCGAAACTATATTTAGATGGTGCGCCGCGTGAAAGTGTCTTAGCATTTCTTCTCAAATCTAATTTTATACTGCCCACTTAACAAGAGGGCGTTTTTATAGGAATTACATTTCGTAGCGTATCGTGCATTGTATTATCCAATGTATTAATATAATCTAATTACAAATATTGCCTTTTCGAAAATGTCAAGGGAAATGAGAATTATACAAATCGTAAACATTTGTTAAGATTTCTTCAGTGTATCGTTCGTTATTAATTAAGTTCACACGTACGTTATTATTAAATATCGAATATATATTTGTATCAATAGTTAATATTATGTGAAATGTCGCCCGTTGGAAACATTTATATAATTAGATTTAGATACGGTCTCTTTAAAGGACTCTATTCAAAATTATAACACTAACATATAACGAAACAAAATCGAAACAATGTATTAATTGCTTATTTCCAATTAATTTTTATTTGGTATTATATTGGATCATTTAAGTGATATTTTCATATTTTTTTTATATTAATGTACTGGAAAATTAGTTAGTTATAAATCCTGCAAATAAAGTATATTAATTTAACTATTTAATAGTTAAAATAACTACACAATTCAATTAAAAGTAGACTATTCGATCATCATTTTATATAATAAATATATTAACAGAATGTATATAAGCGGTCATATCTCGATCTTTTTTCTGCGACACATTCACATACACAAAATATTGACATCCACACACCTGACACAGTTTCATAAGAACACCAAAAAAATTGTACAAAATAAAAATAAATAAACGTAAATTAAAGTCATGTTAAAATATACATTTTACACATTAGTTGTGATTAATATAAGTAAATATATTTTGTACGAATTCTACCAAAAAATATGAGATTGGAGGTATTTATAGTTTTTCAATTCAAAAGCCATTAATAGACAGGCTCACTTGTGATTTACTATAAACTAAGGGGCTTCGCCTCGGGGCTCGCTTGCCAATTATAAGTATATACATATAACCGAATGAAACAATAAACATATTTAGGTATCATAGAAACATCGTCCCAAATAAATTAGCCGACGTTATGGATTTATTTATATATATATATATATATATATATATATATATATATATATATATATATATATTAGTATGTCTATATAAACATTCTGGCAGGTAGATTATATTTTGAAGCGTGTTGCTTTATAAATTTTTTTGTGGATAATTTTTTATTTTATATATGTAGAAAGATATATAAACTGAGATGTCTCATTGAAAACTACATTTCTTAGAATCAATTTAATCGTATGTTAGAGCATATTTTATGATTAAAACAAATTGAATTTGTCAACTTACAGATATTTCAGTTTCAATATCGGATGCCAACTTTATCAGCTCGCACATGTTTGATGAACACTAGAAGAGAAGACTGGGTACAATTTGAAACATGTAGAAAAAAATGTGTTGAATCAGGATGATTCTAACTGTATATCTTTAGGAGTTCTAAATAATAGGCTAATTCATTTGTTACATAACAACATTGATGTTTTGCAAGGCCTGCTACGACAAAGTTGAAACATTTTTACTATTAACATCTTGAAGTATTCATCGAGTCTTTGAATTTGTTTATTTTTAAAATTAAAAATCCGAGAGCAGTATCGTGAATCATTAATAGTGTATATCCAAACTTACTGTTATCAATACTGTTCATTTTTATTGTAATTTAATTTTTTTTTAATTAATCTGAATACGTGGAATAAACGGCATGCAAAGGCCAAAAATACGTGAAATATATTTGCGCATTTTTGTTATATTTGACTGTCCAATTTGTATCTTTAACAAAGCAGAATTAATTGTGTTTAAACAAAAATGTTTATAAATTTTCACAAGACCCTGCTTTTAATTTATTGCAAAATACTATGAGAATCAAAATTCGTAAAGCGTTTGATACTTTTTTATCATGTAATAAAAAAAGTATAAGATTTTATATATCTGAATGGTTTTTAAAATTCAGACAGTATCGATTATTTATCGTTGTTTTTGTCCAGCCACTGTTTTATTTATGTCGATGGAATTTATATCGTGACAAAAGAGTTGGCAGGGAAAAAAAACGTATTCGTAGTAATAATTTCATTTAAACATACACCGATTCAACAGTGAATTCGTTTCCAATGTGTGAAACACAATGTCGACAAAGTGCGATTTTGTTTCGAGTCAGACGTCTGATGAGTGTGCGACGTTTTAATGGAAGTACGTCTCCAGTATTCGCGCATCGATTATATACCAGTCTGTGCACAGTGTACATATCCTGCAGCACCAATCAGTGTTTCATTGTGTTAGGTTCAGTTGCGAAAATGCGTCGTTCGTATTGAGTGCGAGACTCGCAGGCGTAGCACGTGTGCGTGAATGTGCGTCCCGGCGCCATATCCTGAAAACGCGTGGCCTACTGACCCACTTCTCGAAAGGATATAATTATAATTACCGCCGCCCCGTTTGTTTACTACGCCTTGCCGCTCCAACACCGCACGTGTCCTTGTGCTATAAATGCACCACGGCGTTTTGCAACCGCCCGATCCCCTCCCCTCCGCGTAATCCCTACGTGTTTTGAATTGATAGCCAAATCTTTTTAATCCTCGTGCTTCATTATCTCGTGTCTGTGATTATGGTAGTTTCTTTCTGTAAAGTTTTTAAAATAATTTCATTATTTTTTTCCTAATAAATTATGTTTCTGTCTCGTTTTTCTTTTTTCGTTTATTTTATGTATGTTTGAATTTTATAGCAATAAACTGTGTTCGAATGAAACATGGTTTAAAAATGTTATCACTATTATTCTGATTCGTATATCCACACTTTACAATAAAAGATAAATAATGAAACAAAATACCAAAAATTTGTATCGATGCCCTAATCGAGTAAACAATGTCAACTATCTATGCTGAAGGCGAAACCAAATTAATATCAATAACAAAATATATAATTATATCTTAAGAACTTGATGAAACATTCTTTTGTAATAACTTGGGCAGTTTTGTCGTTGAGCACAAAAGTAATAATTTACATACATTCCTAAAGTAATATAATTTTTTTTATTTGATAGCAATATAAATTATTTGTAGAGATAAAATCAAATGAAGTAGTCATATGTAACGTATTTTTATTCTGTGATGTGATGTTTAATAAAGAATGAATTGAACATCACCACCGTCTTAATAAATAGTATTCCACAATAATTGAAGATTGTACTTCTAATATATATGTACATTCTTTCTATAAATAAACGTACTGATGATTGAAAACTTTAATTTTATTTAAATTCGATGAAAACTCGAATGTAAAATTAGAAATAATAATTAATGTAATTATTCTAAAGAAAATTTTTAAAATTTGTCATTTATTTTAAAAGCTTTAATTTTTAATCTAATTAAAGAGTAGCGTGATATTTTATGCCTTCGTATGTAAAGTCGTACTGTTCGTTTCGTGTGAAATAATGTATTTTTTATGTTATTTGCAGGTCGACGATCAGATGAAGTTATTGCAACATTCGTGGTCCGATATGCTCGTATTGGATCACATGCACCACCGTATGCATAATAACCTACCGGATGAAATGTCTCTACCTAACGGCCAGAAATTTGATTTATTGTGTCTCGGCTTGCTGGGAGTACCGGCCTTAGCCGATTTATTTAACGACTTGACTGCGAAGCTGCAGGAACTCAAATTCGACATTGCCGATTATATCTGCGTTAAATTCTTACTACTGCTTAATCCCGGTGAGTAGAACGATTCTATCGAAGCGTTATCGATTTGAAATTTTAAAATTACTGCGATTTAAAGTCAGAGTGAATTCTTTAATTGTGATATTATTTATAGATGTATTAAAGTTGAATATTTGTTTATAATTTTGTCATAAACAAAGTTATATCCTCTTGCAGAAGTGCGTGGTATCTCGAACAGAAAACATGTTCAAGAAGGTTATGAACAAGTGCAGATGGCTTTACAAGATTACACGATAACCTGTTATCCACAAATACAGGTTAGTGAATTCGAATTTATTCTTAAAAACGTATCGCGGATCTCGCATCCCGTGATTCGATTTTAAAAAAAGAATCGAACGAACGTCGTGTTTTCGTGTTTCAGGACAAATTTACGAAACTGCTCATGGTTTTACCGGAAATCCATGCGATGGCGAGTCGTGGCGAGGATCACTTATATCTTAAACATTGTACGGGCAGTGCGCCGACGCAAACGTTGCTCATGGAAATGCTGCACGCGAAGAGAAAATAACCTACGGACGGGCAATGAGTCGTCGTGCGTCGTAGCACCGTAGGATAGCTTACTCGTTACCCATCGTTACCAAGCTGCTATACGCTACCTGAGTCAGTCTGTGTTGTACGTGCGAGAGACGTGCGTTTTCGTCTCGAATCCGACTTCGAGTCGGAACGGGATTTCCGTCCCGATCTCGACGGACGAGGGAGCCGGAGGCGATACGTGCGTCCTTGGCCGGATTTCAAACCGAACTCCCGAGCATGTGATATTTTCAGGACGAGCGTTTAGATCCGAAAGAGATCGTTCACTTCCGGTTTATTTTTGCGACAATTCAAAGATGCCTTCAAACGAAGTACAAAGTAGCCAGGGCAGGGATCAGTCAGTGCGTTACCTGTTTGTAGCAGCCTCGAAGAGGTCGGCCGCGTAGAGCTTCGTGTCAGGACACATATTTTTCTAAGAAAACATTTTAAACGAACAAAAAAAAGTATATATACATATATATATATAACGTATATATAACTGATAATCGGTGGATTTTATATACATACGACGAGAGAAATCGTGTCGTTCGACAATTCGGGCATTTCTATCGGTACTTACTATCTAATTTTATAATTAATCATTGGTAATTTAGTTGGGATTATAGATGATAAAAGTTAACAGAAAGAATGTGACTTGATTTGTGATCAACATTTGATAGTCTTCGATAGAGAGTTGTAAATTATATTTAATCTCTTCACTGATATTTTGACATTTTAATTTATTATCTGTGGCACATAACTTCAGTTACAAATTTATACAAATACCGACGGTTTTATTTAGTCGATTTGTTTTCTATATTGTATCGGTTAGCAGTGAGAAGATTAATATTTAATTTTCAGATAATGTAAGTATAAATCGGCTGTTATTTAGTGGTTTAAGATAAAGGTGTATGGAACTTTATATATATATTTTTTTTTTAGATTAACATATAGCTTTATTATAAAATTGTACATGATATAAAAAAAAATATCAAATAGTTGACTGTTTTTGTTTGTTGACAAAAAGTGAAGTTTAGTAGTATATAAGGTATTGTCAAATGATAAAGAAGTTTTATATTTATTATTTTTTTGTTATTGAATATAGACATATTTAATATTAATGTTGATATCACTGTTGTACCAGTCAAAGATTGTTGACTTGGTAATATAAAATGAACTATAAATGTAACATTTGACAATATTTTGATGCCGTCTTTTAAACTCTTGTTAATAAAAAAAAATCCCAACTTAAATTATGTTTTTATTTCCAATCTTTTTTTTTTTTTTAATGTATCGAACATCGATAGAGGAAGATCATTGTTCGTAGTTCCGATAACTTTAACGAAAAGGGAACGTAGCGACGATATTTGTTTTTTAATGAAAGTTATAGTGAAGTTATAATGAAAACGATATGCGTATTATAACTTTGCTGTAGCGGTGATTTATGTACCGGTAAAGAACACATTCGTCGTATTTTAAGTAAAACGTAATAGGAATTGTTTTTCTATAATTAACGTATAAAACTACAACGGTAAATCAATAAAAACATACGTTTTAACAGGATAATCAAGAGTTTAATATGAAATAAATCGTTAGATGCATTAACATTCGACATTTTAAAACTCAGATTAAAAAACAGTACTCACGTTCGAAATGTAGAATCGAAGATATATAAATATATAAGATCCACATGGTTATCTTTTATATCGATAACATACGAACAGACTCGGACACAGTGTTTATTTGTTGCACTGCCTGTCACGGCAGTCGGCCACAATATCCTTGCTCTTCGTTTGTGAAATTGTTTTCGTCTATTCTTCTTCTTCGACGTAGTTTTAAATGACCGAATATTAAATATAATAAATAAGAACACACATTCCAGATGATTGTTTGTTTTTTAGAGTTCTGGAGGGATTCAAGGGCATCGACTTTTGTAGATATTTTTAATTAACTTTTAGCTTAACGTGATATCGGCGTACGAAGAGACGTCCGAGGGAGTGCCGGTCCGGTTTCGTCTCGTCCGAACTTGTAGAGATAGGTTATTTTTATATCGGCTTACCGTTCGATCGGCATTGTGTTCATATTATTAAATCTACTTATTTTGTACATATGTATTTGTCGTTCGGGCTACCGCGGAGCGAAAGAAGACGACGGGGCGCCGGATCGTGGCCGTCGTGTTTTATTTATTTTCGGATCGGCGGTTCCGTCGTCTTCGGCCGGCAGTTTTCCAATTTAGATTAACCTGTACGAGTCTTTGTGGTGATGGACTAACAAATTACTATGTTATGTTATTGAAAGTATATAGATAGTTTAGTCATATTATGAATAGATTTATTATATAAATTAAAAATATTATTATTAATTATTATTATTATTAAATATATTTAAATGTCTATCGAAAGGCAGAGCAAGGCTGCTGTGGTCTGTTACGCCTCACGTGTTGTGTTATTGTTTTATAGATTTAGACTAGGGTTGAAACGTATAATCGTTTTTTAAACGCCTATGTCGGTCATAACGGAAAACATGACATTTTAGTAAACTTTTAAATGCCATGATTGTAGTCATTATTTTCAGTCTCAGATATCATTCTTGAGGCTGTTCAGACAAACTCTATCGAGGGACTGGTAAGTAATTTCAATATGTTGGTTGTTTTAAAATTTAATATTTAGGAATTTGATAACTCGATACAGATATTTCACAATTACAAAACTCAACATTTTATGTGATTATTATTCAGAGTTTTATTCCATACATTAATATATAAATGTGCGTAATAGTGTAGATAGTTTCTATGCTTAGAAATAATGAAGGGTTTATTTAATTTTTATTGCATCTAAGCTTAGTGTTTTAAGTACAGTTCAAATCAACTATATGTCGAGTCTTTCTTTATAATGGCAATCTTTTAATTCTAATACTTATGTATACATATGTGGATATATATATATTTATATATATATTTGTGTACATACACATCCACCAAAACACATCACAGAACTTAATATCAATTAAATTCACAAAATTATATTTTTACAAATAATAAAAATGTTTCAACTATATAATAAATCATTAGTAAGAAACCTTTAGCAGTAATTTTCTTCTAGTGCCTTTTCTTACATAAATGTTACACAGATACATTAACGTATAAAAATTGTAAAATAAATTATTTTTGAATAAACCCTTAATTATAAGAATTGAGTCATCAATAAATATCATAAAAATTATATGTTTGTGATCCTTTTCTAAATTTGAAAAACTAATAATGAATAATTTTGTGTCACAAGTCAAAGTACGTAATAAAGAATATATATTATATATATTTTGTCAATGTGATAAAATGAAAACTAATCATTCAAATGATTAAAATATAAATGTGTATAAAATTTTAATTCAAATAATTTTTTTCCAATTTTTTAAATGTTTTATGCTTTCGTGTCATATATTTGTGAACACAATTTTTTTAATTTGAAAAATAAATCGATTAACGTACTAATTTTTAAGTATACTTTTCTGTATATATGTGTAAAATGTTTGTGTAAAATTTTAAAAGATTAATTCAATTTTATTTTAACTTTATAAATTTATTAATTATTCTTGTAAAAGTTTAAACATTTTACCAATTTTAACTTGTACCTGAAAATTTTTTCATTTAAATAATTACAAATTATATTTTCCTAATGTAGTAATAATCACTTTAATAAACAAAGTTTGATGGAAATTCTTTATCGAGTTATTAAAATAATATTATTTTAAAACGTAAATCGAATGTCGTTCGTTTATTACTTTTAAACGTTTACTAAATCATCATCGGTTTCGATCGATCGACCACGGCGATACTTACGGAATAAATTTCCGTAACCGGCCCCCCGACGGTTGTGGAGTTTCTGTTCTACAGCTGATCATACCTCCGCGTGAAACCAAATAACCGTATAAGCCCCCGCGATCTGTTATTGTCTACTAGGAGAAATCTCAAAAAGTTTAAAAACATTAGTGAATCGTTTTGCACCGTATCGAATAAGTCACCTTGCCTGTTACTGTAAATTTGTTGTTTGTACGAAACGCGGACGTACGAGGTGCACGTGTACCCAGGTTGGCTCGCGTCCACCGCGCACGCAATCAGAGCTTCTCGTAATCGTTACGAAAGAATCGAAACAATATATTTATATATAAAAAAAAAGAATTCTACGTGTGTGTACACATTCTGTATGTGATATACATTGCTGTAAATAGTATTTTAATTGGTGCGAGGAGAAAAGCAGAGTTGCTTTGGAGTTATAAGTGTCCGTGTGTAGCCAGGAAAGCATGTTAGAAATAAACAACCCATTAATGAAATCGTGTTTTATTTATATTCCTGTCCTATTTTTGGTTCCAGTTTCTATGCAGATTATTAAAATTAACTTTTAAATTCTGTTTCAGCTTTGACAGTTGTTTCGATTAATAAAAATTTAATTCGGTGATGCCGAAATCGGGATTCGTTCGATCGTCTCGGCTACGGTAGAAATCACAATTAGACAAAATTCACTAAGGTCTGGATGTGCTTTAATCTACCGAAATTGTACCACGTGGTTCAATCGGGATAATTGTTAAATACAAATGGAAATCCTTAAAATGTTTAAATAATAGTATCGACTGGCTGAATAAGAATGAAGAAAAAAGAAACAGTTAATGAACTAAATAAATAGATAATTGACTTTTCATTTTTAATTGTAAATTTGTTTCATAAAATCTTGTATGACAGTGTACAGATATATTTTATATAGAGTAACTGAATGTGAATCAAAAGTAATTGATTACTTTCAATTTATTTTATAAACTAGATTTTGAAAGAATGTTTTGTAAATATGATAAATTATTTGAAAATTAAATATTTAATTCTTTGTATATAAAACTGATATTTTATTCAGAATGCTTTAATCTTGCATATATATTTTTATTGTACTGTATATAAAATTTTTATAAGAGTGAAAAAAAGCATGTGTTTCTTTCATTTCTGAAATGTATAAGAATTTCTAAATGTTTGAAATATTGTAATCATATCTAACCCTTTGCACTCGAAAAGTGACCCTCTGTCAACACTCGAGTTGCCGCGTGAGACGCCGTGATGACAGAGTCACCTCTCGAGTGCAAAGGTTTAACATATAAGTACAAAAAATCAAAATATAAATTTATTTTTAAACTATATTTAATTGTAATATTTAAATATTCTAATATTAATACTGTTCATATCTCTATTAGATGTGATTAATATACTTAAATAATGAATATTTTATATAAATGAATTTAACACTCGAGCAACAGTTATATTCTTTGAATCCTTATTGATTTACATTACATAAAAGTGGACAGTATTTCATTTTATTAAATTGTTATAACATTACTTTTGTGTCACTGTTAATACATAATATGAGAATTTACATGATTTATTGAAAAGTAATTTCATAATTTTATAAAATTGTTCAGACATTATGTTCTTTAACTATTTATTTTCTATAAATGTTTTTCAATAAGAAAGTAGTTTAATTTAATTTAAAAGTGATGGTAAATTTAAATTTATTTAAAATATAAATATAAATTTATTTTTAAACATTATTTAATTGTTATATTTAAATATTCTAATATTAATACTGTTCATATCTCTATTAGATGTGATTAATATACTTAAATAATGAATATTTTATATAAATGAATTTAACACTCTAGCAACAGTTATATTCTTTGAATCCTTATTGATTTACATTACATAAAAGTGGACAGTATTTCATTTTATTAAATTGTTATAACATTACTTTTGTGTCACTGTTAATACATAATATGAGAATTTATATGATTTATTGAAAAGTAATTTCATATTAATTTTATAAAATTGTTCAGACATTATGTTCTTTAACTATTTATTTTCTATAAATGTTTTTCAATGAGAAAGTAGTTTAATTTAATTTAAAAGTGATGGTAAAACCTAGATAGTGAATGATATGATTATTATTTTATTGTGTGATTTCTTACAATAACATAAAAGTAAATATTTAAAACATGAAATCTTTTAATATCATATGTAAGTATGTATGTATGTGTGTGTGTGTATATATATATATATATATATATATATATATATAATACATATGTAATTAAAAGATTCCATATGTTTTAAGTACTTACTTTTATGTTATTGTAAGAAATCACAATTATAAATATATAAACATTGGAAAAAAACAAATTTACTCTGTTTTAAGATTTTAAAAAATAATATTTAATAAATAATAAATTTTAAAAAATAAATCAAGTGACATAAACATTATGAGTTTCTTAAAGTATTTTATATAAGGAATTATAGTGAATATGAAATTAAAATAATTATGTAATAATTACAGAACTATAATTTCAAGATAAGGTTATGAAGCAAAACCGAATAAAAATTAGAAAAAGTATTCTAATTTACATATATTTGTTTTTAGTGCAAGTGTATTTTATGACTTTTATTATGATTATTTATTAAATACAAATAATTTTTAAAACTATAAAATATAAATACTAAGTATAAAGTAAAAGAACTTACAAGTTGTTAAATTATATTAAATCAAAATATATGTTTTTTAAGTGTAATTTGTAACTTAAATTCAGAAATATAATTCAAAAACTAATCATTATCCACTATATGCATATTACACTTTCAAAAATAAATTATTATTTTTCATTTAATATGTATTTTACATAATGCGGACATGAATTAAAGTCGCTACTTTTAATAAACAAAAAGTACTTGCAATTTGCATTCACTTGTAAATTTCCTTATTTTAAGAGTTGTTATTTATTTAATATGACATTTGCGTGTTAAATGGTGTATGCATTTGCAATGGTGTGGAATAATTATGAAAATAGTTCGTTCTTTTTCTAAAAAATATTCAAATGTAACGAAATATGTATTTTACCATATTTCAATCATGCTTATGAAATGACATCATTTAGGAAATAATCAATTTTGTTATGAGGTAAGGTAATGCATCGAAAATACAAAGTGTTTTCAAACGCAAACATGTTATAGTGCAAGAGTGGGAAAACTGTGGCTTGCAAGACAATATTGGGTTTCAGTGTTATTGTTCCTAAACTTTTATATTAATAATCTATAGTAGTATAGTATCTACCGATATTAGAACATTTTATATATAAACGGATAATTCATATTATTTTTTTAAACATCCATGTGCATTATGTGTCTAAACCTGCTGTTTAAGGTGACTCTACGGTTATGGATAATCCTTAAGAAAGATATGAAACTAAACAATTTTGTTAATTAATGTTACTGAACACAATAAAACCAAATTCGGGACAGGTACTGTGTAAATTTTTGAGAAAAATATCTTTAAAAATGCGACTTAACACGGTCTTAGCAGCTTTTAAATGCAAAAATGAAGACTCAATCAAAGTCTCCAACGGGTAGAGATTAAACATATTCTGCTTTGGTGAGTAGAACTACTATATAGTTGCATTTTTTATTTTGTTAAGTCGGTAGGAAAATAATTACGGTTTTGTATATGAATTTGAAGGTCATAAACTGCAATTATTTTTCTACCAGCCTAATAATTAATATTTTAAAATAATGTTTTCTGTGGCTCTTAAACATTCAAAAAAAAATGTATGAAAAAAATTATATGTAGCTTTTATTATCGAAGAAGTTGCCCACCCGTGTTATAGTATATAAACTGTTTGTTAGAAGTGAAATCAAGACTAAAAAATTCAGTAAGTAAAGTAATTTATTTTTCATTAATTTCAGTTATGCATTATATATCTAGTACCTATCATCATCTGAATATATGTATTAAAAAAATATTTATTTAGTTTGACTACATTTAATTAATATGTGTTATCCCTAAAAACCACATATTTTCTTAAAATATTATTTCTTAATATTAAAAGGCATATTACTCTTTTGAGGATATATATACATAAACATGAACTCGACTATAGTAAATATCAAGGGACATTGCGAGCTTACGGCTAATAATTGTTGCTAAAAAAGCACATTTTTATATAGATTTTCCTTCGCTCATAACTCTTTATTCACACAAACTACTGAGAATGCTAAGGAAACACCATATGATTGTTGCACTACGAAGAAACTACAATAATCAAGACAAAAATTATTATGTGAAAAAGTATAACTCATGTCTTGATATTTTCACTTTTCCTCCCAAACCCATGACAGTGTTATACATGTGACCATCCCATCATTTTATTATTGACATTTAATCAATGCAATTGTCGACGTAATTGATTTTAATGATGCATGTTTATTATACTGTAATAAAATCATGAGGAAGGTGCCAGTTGCGATTTCAAAAAATAATAGTTTTCCATTTAAATAAGAAATACATTAGTACTAATTTACTATTTAAATTATACATTTTTTATTAAATACGTGCATTAATTTAGAACAATTGATATTAATATTATGGGGATGTATAGAAAATAATCATATATATATATATATGTATATGTATATATGAATATACATATATAAATGTACATTTATACATGTATATGTATATATATATATATATATATACATATATATATATATATATATATATATAGATGTATATATATATACATATTTATATATATATATATACATATTTATATAAATATATATATATAAATATATATATATATATACACATATTTATATATATATATATATATACATATTTATATATATATATATATACATATTTATATATATATATATTTATATATATATATACATATTTATATATATATATATATATATATTTATATATATATATACATATTTATATATATATATATATATATATATATATATATATTTATATATTTATATATATATTTATATATATATATATATATATGTATACATATTTATATATATTTATATATATATATATATATATATATATATATATATATATATACATATTTATATATATTTATATATATATATATATATATATATATGTATATTTATGTATATATATATATATATATATATATACATATATATATATATATATATATATATATATATATATATATATATATATAAATATTTATTTATATATATATATATATATATATATATTTTAAAAATAAAAGTTTGCTTTGCTTGTTTTGTAAATTATTTTATAACAAACTTAATAAATATTCAATAAATTAAGAAAACCCCACATGTATAAATTTTAAATGTCAGTAAAATGTATTGAATATTATAATAACAATCTTTCAGTAGTAATCGCTTCGTATGCCTATAAAAAATATAAAATATTTTTTATTATTCAAATAATGTTTTTGTATTGTTAGTCAAATGCAGATGAAGCTATACGAATAGCCAATTTGATATACGATTATTTCAATAGAAATATATGCATATATTCAAGAACATATGACGTTAGTAAATGGATATATATATATATATATATATATATATATATATATATATATATATATATGTATGTATGTATGTATTTGTATATATGTATACATACATAATGTGCATTCAAAAATGAAACAAATAGTAAAAATGAACTGATGAAGTTTATCGTAAAATCAACGAAATTCATTGTGCCATTTTAAAATCATACAACTCTTAACCTTTTGGATTTGTTTAGATGTTTTTCAGGGGTATCAAAAAATGAATGTTTTCACGTCTATGATATTACTACTAAAATACTTCATGATCGATAACTGTAATCAAATATTAAGCCGATAAAAATGTCCAGCAGTTAAACAGATAACTATTAGTTATTTAAATTAAATAAAAATAAATATTAGATAATTTTCCACTAATTATGAATCGAATCTCTTCATTCTAATTTTGATTCACTTCACAGTATAGTTAATATTTTCAGTACAATGAGCTAATTTTATTTTATTTTTTTACACTACTTTACCATACTATTAGACCCATTGCCCTAAATCGTAATTTTGATATTATTTTCTCTTTTATTTCGAACTTTGTTGACGGGATGATTATTCTTTAACTTGTTTCCTATTCTCTGTTATATTAGCAACATCTGCAGTAAATACTTATGTATGGTAACATCGTAAGTGTTAACAATTATCTGTAAAATTCGAGCACGTGGTGTTAACATAATTCAAAAGTGTGTTGCACATATTATTCGAGTGTTGAAAAATCACTTTGTTCATATAAAACTGGTTTGTGTAGGGAATATTATTAATAGGTAAGTTTCTTATTTAATATTACGTTGATTTTATCCAATTATGATAATACATTTGTTAAGTTTTGTAAATTAACATTCTTTTTTAGGACGGGTAAACAAAATGACGTTACTATAGAAAGTAAGTCAAATCGCCGCCCATTTGAATGCTAAAAACATGTCATATTGTAAGATTGCTATATCGGGTAGTTCTGTAAAGAATATTAAAAGAAAATGTATTACGGGATAGATTTGAACCCGAAACGTAACGGCGCATGTGGACGATATCGTGTTAGACTGAACCCTCTTATAACGCGATTAATTCGTGTCGCGTTATATAAAACTCAGAAGTACATAAAAATCAAGTTGATTCGTTCTGCATTATATGAAAACTGCATTCTCAGAGCACCATATTATGATGAATCAGTTATGAAATAAAATTTTATAGATACAAAATGCAAAAAATATATGTTTACATATTTCAAATTATTTTTATTGAATTCATTTAAAACAAATCATCTACTGATTTACACCCAAAACAGATCGCACAGGCAATGGCAGCAACAGCGGCAGTTCGGCGGCGCCATTGAATAAAGAATGTCACGTGAGCACGTGAGAGCCAATAACATTGTCGAGCCTGTGCAATCTGCTTTAAGCATTAGTTTTGATAAAAAAAAAACAGCACTGCTGCGTCGGTTCGTGTTCACAGGGGAATTCCCTGACAAGTGAAATTGAAAAATGGTCATGTACGTACATGAAACAAACAGGGGAATTCCCCACTAATTTCAGCCGTAAAAGTCTAGTAGTAAAATTCATGCTGTAGGGAGACTGCTTACGCTTATTAAGTTGTATTATATAGAAACCGTATTATAAAAGTACCGCGTTATATGAGGACTCTCAAGTTTTACTCCGCGTTATGAGAGGATTTACTGTACTACATCAAGAAATGAGAGAAAATCTTGCAGTTAAAACAGAAAGTTTCCTATTAAAGTCTTGACTAAACAAATTCAAGATGCAGGCATTAAGGTATTCCAAAAAACTGTTCAACGACGATTAGATGAAGTAGGGATGTTCTCCAGAAAACCTGCTTGGAAACCTAAACTCACACCAGCCATGATCAGGAAACGTCTCGAATGGGCAAAAAAGTATAAGAATTTCACGATTAATGAATAGAAAAAGGTAATTTACAGTTAACTACTTCATTATCACTAATTTATAATCAGAGTTTTGAAATAAAATGTTACTATTCTTCCTGTTTCTCAGATGTGTTTTTCTGACGAATCAGTTTTTCAAGTGATGACTGAAATATCCAAATTTGAAAGATGAACTGCAAGTGAAAAAATTCATCTTGACTGTAGTGTTTCCACGATTAAACATCCTCAAGTCCTTAAAGTCATGGTGTGATCAGTGATCAGAATCAAAGATCCATGACGTTTATACGCAGTGGAAGATACCATGAAAGCCTACGAATACCAAAAGGATTTAAAAGTACAAGCACTTTCGCAAATGAAGGAGTGACTTAAGGAAGACGAACGGCCTATTTTCATGCACGACGGGGCACCGTGCCACAAAGCCAAGGTTATACGTAAGTTTTTAGACAAAAATAATGTGGTAGTTCTTGATCGGCCAGGGAATTCGCCAGATATGAACCAATCGAGAACACTGGAGAGTTTATGAAGACTGAAATTAGTGAAACTGCTCCTACCACAAAAAGAGAACACATAGAGATTCTTATTAAAATATGGCACAGTAGCCCTATGATGAAAATGAGAGTAAGAAACTGTATAGAGAGTATGCCTCGTCGTATAGAAGCGCTACTGGTTGCTAAGAGTGGACAACAAAATACTGATTTTCGATTGTCAATGTTTATTCTGTTATAATAAACGTTATAACATGCAAAACATTTGTTTTTTTATTTCATAATACACAATGTACGCAAATATTAGAAAAAATCTTGGCAACAATTGCATTTATGTCGAGTTATCACATCCAAAGCGAACAAATCATTGATTTTTTTGACTAGGTCTAATAATTTGGCAAAGTACCGTATATACAAGGGGGCAAAGCCCCTTTCTTGCTGCGCTCGCCCTCCCTTAACAAATAACACATTGACAAATTATACGCACACATAATTTACATAAAATGTAAATAGTAAAAATGTTATCGGAAAAGTACAAAATTAACAAAATACGATGTTAACACTAGAACTACCAACAGTTAAGACGAAGCCATTTCTACCAAGACCAGTCAAAATGACTGGTCTTTAAAAAATTCGTGAAAATAGAATATTTTTATATTCATTGGCTTATTAGTTTTTTACAAAAGGAATTCCATGTTATGCAGTACATTTTTGGTATTACATATTAACCCATTTGAGACCATGTTCGCTAAATGAGGATTGGCACATTTTATCACTTGCACATCAATAAGAATAATAAGTATAATAGAGAATATATGCTTTGGTAAAAAAAATAAATAAAATAAATTTTCATTTCAAAGTTGTTATTCTTATGGTATAAAGTAAATTATTAGGTATAAAAAAGTATAATTTGTCACATTTCTTACAAACATAGTTTTTCTTTTGAATGCATTTCCCGCATACATATTTTTTACATACATTACAGCTACAGAGACATCATTTTATTAGGTATTTAATCAATCTTATGTATGTGTAAAAAAGTATAAATATCTGTTTCTAGTTATCAGTAATACTAATTTAAACATAAATATAATTACTGAAAATTGATTATTAGAATTTCAGTCACGAACAACGATCAGGAATTAATTTAAGTGGATGTAATTTAAATCGAACATTATAAACGGTCTGAGCTCAATACTATGAAAATTAATTACTTATTATTAACAACATGTCGATATGAAAGAAAATTTAATTGAAAAATTATCTCTGCTGATAAGATTTCTTTTAATTTTCATTTGTATCATAATAATAAATAGTGTTGTAGCAAGTTGCTGTTCACAAATATATTTAATACAGTAATAACTAAGTTCTTAGATATAAAATTGTTTTCTTTTCGTATTAGCGCAATAAAGTAATTTATTTTTTTTATACAGTACTATTAGTTTTGTCTATCAATCTGTCTATATACACGCACAAAATCATGTATATATATATATATATATATATATATATATATATATATATAAACTACCTACACATGTTTTGCAGTCAGACATTTTATACCACATACTTACTATTATTTTTATTTAAGATCTCTGATAACTATGGTCAGTTTTTATACATGATCCCTTCATGACCTTCAAATGGACAAGTGAAATTTAGAAAGCTACGAAATTATATCATGAACTATCCATTTAAATATTTTTTAATCCTCAGTTAACAATGTTATTTAACATAGTGGTGTACTAAAATATATATTTGTGTATATATGGGGTCATAAATTGATGACTTTTTTTTAAAAAAAAAATTGCCTGTCCGTAATTTATATTTTCAATTTTATTACATATATATATATATATATATATATATATATATATATATATATATATATATATATATATAATGATTCAATTTTGTCTTCCACATGGAAGTGTTAAAAAGAGACGCAGGGGTTAAGAAAAGTCGTTTAACTTTTTATTTAGTATTTTAGTTCAATTAAATACTAAAATACTAAATGGGGGATAACATGTTTTTTTTAAATTGTTACCTTTTTTTAATACTTTCATATAGAAGTCTAAGTTGAATCACCCTATATATATATATAAGCTGCCTACACATGTTTTGCCATCAGATATTTTATACCACATACTTACTATTATTTTTATTTAAGATCTGTGATAACTATGGTCAGTTTTTATACATGATCCCTTCATGACTTTCAAATGGACAAGTGAAATTTAGAAAGCTACGAAATTATATCATGAACTATCCATTTAAATATTTTTTAATCCTCAGTTAACAATGTTATTTAACATAGTGGTGTACTAAAATATATATTTGTGTATATATGGGGTCATAAATTGATGACTTTTTTTTAAAAAAAAAATTGCCTGTCCGTAATTTATATTTTCAATTTTATTACATATATATATATATATAATGATTCAATTTTGTCTTCCACATGGAAGTGTTAAAAAGAGACGCAGGGGTTAAGAAAAGTCGTTTAACTTTTTATTTAGTACTTTAGTTCAATTAAATACTAAAATACTAAATGGGGGATAACATGTTTTTTTTTAAATTGTTACCTTTTTTAATACTTTCATATAGAATTCTAAGTTGAATCATCCTATATATATATATATATATATATATAAACTGCCTACACATGTTTTGCCATCAGGTATTTTATACCACATACTTACTATTATTTTTATTTAAGATCTGTGATAACTATGGTCAGTTTTTATACATGATCCCTTCATAACCTTTAAATGGACAAGTGAAATTTAGAAAGCTAGGAAATTATATCATGAACTATCCATTTAAATATTTTTTAATCCTCAGTTAAAAATGTTATTTAACATAGTGGTGTACTAATATATATTTTTGTGTATATACGGGGTCATAAATTAATGACTTTTTTTAAAAAAAATTGCCTGTTTCTGTAATTTATATTTTCAATTTTATTACATATATATATATATATATATATATAATGATTCAATTTTGTCTTCCACATAGAGGTGTTAAAAAGAGACGCAGGGTTTAAGAAAAGTCGTTTAACTTTTTATTTAGTATTTCAGTTGAATTAAATACTAAAATACAATTGAACTAAAATACTAAATGGGGGATAATATGTTTCTTTAAATTGTTACCTTTTTTTAATACTTTCATATAGAAGTCTAAGTTGAATCACTCTCTCTCTCTCTCTCTCTCTCTCTCTATATATATATATATATATATATATATATATATATATATATATATATATATATATATATATATATATATATATATATATATATATATATATATATATATATACATATATATATATATATATATATATATATATATACATATATATGTATGTATGTATGTATGCATGTATGTATGTATGTATGTATGTATGTATGTATGTATGTATGTATGTATGTGTGTGCGTGCGTGTATGTAGCACTGAGTTAACAATTACAAATAATTAAAATCGAAATGTATTACTATTATTTAGTTCAGTATAATTATTAAATACTCGTCAATACTGACCAAACTATCAGCCATTATATTCCATATAGGCATTTAAAGAAACCGTATATACAGTATATTTATTCATACATTTTTATATTAAAATTCGTATACATGATTTTTTGAAAAAATTAATTTGAACTTTTGTTTGCTTAACGCGGTATTTTTCAAATTTATGATAATCGCGAACAACTTTCTAACGTTTAGTCTTGCCGATGTACCTCTTTTTGATAAAGAATAGCTTAGGGTAATTTTAAATATATTATTTTATTGTTACTACCAGAAAAAAAACCTTATTAAGTTAAAACTTATTGATTTATTAACATAAAAGTTATACTATATATTTTAAATAATAATTAAAAACAAATTCAAAAAAGAACAAATCTAAAAATGATAGCGCTGAGTTTTAAATATATATATATATATATATATGAAGAAAGTATATTTCTAATAATAACGTTTTTATTGGAAAGCAAACTAGTTGCACCTAATACTAATAGGGTGCATTTTTGATTTACATTTATATTTTAAAGAACAAAATATTGTAGCAATAAATTCATTTTTAAAAGATAATATTGTATATTCTGTTATTTATAAACATTAGTGTATAGCCCGTCAAAACTGATCGAAAAATAGAAAGAAACATTGAAAAAAAAACTGTTTATTGGTTTGTACAACATAATATATTTAAACACAAAAAATACCTAAGAACAAAACGTAATCAATTAAACTTGAAACCTATGAGCTGTCAAAGTCAAACATTTCTCGTCACTTTGTCCTGAGGACAAAGTGACTAGATATGTGGGTTTTTATTATTAAGAAGATTACTCGTAAAAAGAGAAATATATGTTTTTGTAAATACATGTCCTAAATATTCTTACACAAAAATTTAATGTAAACACCACCATGATGTGATTTTCAGATACATCATTCAGAAAATACATTTTCAACTTCCAATCAGGTGTTTTACTTGGCATTAATAAAATAATGTCACTCGGAAAACATATCGATATTCCTAGAGGTGCATTTTATTATTTGTTAAAGATGACATTGTGAATAGTGTTTAAAATATTTGAATACTCAACATAGACTGATAATTTCACTCTAAAAAATCTGAATAGAAGACGAAAGGAAATACATTTTTTTTCTTATAGATCTGTCGCTTTTAGAGAGCAAACAATTGCAACCAAAATGGCAATATGAAATGTAATGTTTATGAATAATTAACTATCCCAGTTAGAATCTTATTGGAAATTGTGTTTGTGCATGTAAGATATATTATATACAATGAAATATTATATGTGTTAAAATAGTTACAAAATACAACAGTACCAATAAAATAAAAGACGTTTTTTTGGTTGATGTGAGAAATAGAGATTGTACATTTCTTTAAAAGTCAGTTTACTCTTTCTGCCTCGAATAGATAAAGTTATCAGGATCTCCTAAAAGATATGGATTTAAAAGCGTTAAAATAGTTAATAATATTGTTATAATTGAAAATCCAATAAGATCTTTAAAAGAAAAATAAGGGTGAAAAGGGTAAAAATTGTATTTAAGGGTGAAAATTGTATCTGAACGCTGCATTTACAATTTTCATTGTCAACAAAGATATTTACATAGGTATTACATTTTAAAAAAATAAAAAATTCTAAATAATGGAGTTCTTTCAAAATGTATTTTATAATTAATTGTTTAAATATATATTAATTGACAATATTTTACTCTCTAAATGGAGTAGGCAGTGATTTTCATTGATTTTCTATGTGAAAAAAAATAATAAACTTATAAATAGTATTTTCAATCTCTCCCTCTCTTTCTCCGTCTCTCTTTCTCTCTATTCTCACTCTCTCTCTCTCTCTATATATATATATATATATATATATATATATATATATATATATATATATATATATATATGCCACACCGAAACAAAAGTGTTGTTCAATGCGTTTGTCTGCTAGAAGAAAATTAAAATAAAAGGAACAGAAATAGAAGAAGTTACGAAGTATGTCTATCTAGGCCAGCTTATCAGCAAAGATGGATCATTCAATGAAGAACAGGAGAACAAAAATGGGATGGAGCTCATTTGGACGAAACGCGTCGATATTTAAATCAACAATCCAACTCTGCCTGAAGAAAAAAGTATTTGATCAATATATACTACCAATCCTTACCTGCAGCAAGGAAACATGGGTGCTTGACACCAAAATCATTCAAAGACTCCAAAAAACAGATACGTATGGAAAGGCTTATTAGGAATAACAAGAAGAAATAGAAAAATAATAGAATGAATACAAAAACGGACAGGAGTCATAAATGTAATATAAGAGTAAAGAATCTGACATAGAAATGTGCAGGACGTGTTGTAAGAAAAGAAGACAACCGATTGACAACAGAAATTATCAACTAGGAACCAAGGAATGTAAAAAGATCAAGAAAGAGACCAATAAAGAGGTGAGATAAGAAAATTAAAAATGTTATTAGAAATCC
The DNA here is from genome assembly GCA_034766995.1 of Acanthacorydalis orientalis. NCBI lineage: Eukaryota > Metazoa > Arthropoda > Insecta > Megaloptera > Corydalidae > Acanthacorydalis > Acanthacorydalis orientalis. The sequence goes on along the minus strand of CM068316.1, from coordinate 17,278,999 downwards.
GCGGAAAAGAGAGGCATTTAATTGTATACAATGGAAAATCATGGAAGAGGCCTTTATCTAGACCAGTGGATTGACGGTGGATGATGATGATATAACATATATATATATATATATATATATATATATATATATATAAACATTACAGATATTTACTTGTTGATAGGATGTAATTAATTATGTACAATTTTTGAATCTGGTGTTTGTGACATTATAGTTGTCATGCATAAATATCGAAAAATATGCGTGTAACCTGAGATAAATTTGTATCAATTGGAAATATTCGGTTTCCTATCAATAAAAAATTACGAAAATACAATTTAGATGATAATTTGATTGCAAATGGGAAGTCATTGATATTTAGATATAGAATATCATATCGACAATGTTGTCAATTTATACTCCGTTCATTAAAAACTGATCCTGTAATTATTAATATTTTGTAAGCGTTTTGTTTTCGTTTATTGTGTTCCATAAACATTAAAAACGCAATAAACGAAATTAAAATCATTTTCGATTAAACAAACACTTTTAATAAAAACAGAACAAATTTCTCGTACGTGCCTTAAAGTACCATTGAGAGATTAACGTTAACAGAATAAAACGGAAGGAGCAGAATTAATATGACAGATAGAATTTGTTACAGTAAAAAAAACGTGCCGCATCCCCGCTGAAATCTTTGTGCGTACTCCCACAAGTATGCGAACCGAAGGAATATTGAGAAAATTTAGCTTTTTTTTTGTTATGGCCTTTTCGTATTAGTTTTGAACTACACTTAATTCGAAAATATTTTATTCCAAAATCTATTGAGTTTTATATATTATTAGGCAATGATTGTTCTGAATAAATTTTTCTAAGATATTTCAAATAGAATCAGTAATATTGCAATGTGATACACATACACACACACACACACACATATATATATATATATATATATATATATATATATATATATATATATATATATATATATATATATATATCATCATCATCATCTTCAGCCTCTGTTAATCCACTGCTGGATGAAAGCCTCTTCCATGATTTTCCATTTTGTTCGATTCAATGCCTCTTTTCCACAGATTTCCAATAAAGTCTTTTAATATCCTTATCCCATCTGTTTATTGGTCTCTTTCTGGGTCTTTTTATATTCCTTGGTTCCCTGACAATAATTTCTCTTGTCCATCGGTTGTCTTCTCTTCTTGCGATATGTCCCGTCCATTTCCATTTCAGACTCTTTACTCTTCTTATTATATCTGTGACTCCTGTTTGTTTTCGTATCCATTCTATTCTCTTTCTATCTCTTCTTGTTATTCCCAACATGCATCGTTCCATACTTCGTTGTGTTGTTTGGAGTCTTTGAACTATTTTGGCGTTAAGCACCCATGTTTCGCTGCCGTAGGTAAGGACCGGTAGTATACAATGATCGAATACTTTTTTCTTTAAACAGAGTGGGATTGTTGATTTAAATATCGAGGCGTTTCGTCCAAAAGAGCTCCAACCCATTTATATATATATATATATATATACATTTGTTTTATTTTTTTTTATTTAGAGTCATAAATAAATTAAAAACGTTTAATATATTATTTTCTCAATATTTCTTTTCTGTTAATACCACAATTCAAACAATATTTAATCATATTTGCTAATGTTACAAATAAATAAATTATTCTCAGGAAATTTCATTAAAAATGATTGTTTTCTTGATATAACAATACAAATAGTATGTCTTACTAATATAAAATAATATATGAAGAGGATAAAATATAAAAAAAGATAAAAAATGGTGTTAAAAGTAAATAGCGACATGCCTTTGAAAATAATTTTAATATTCTTTTATTATTTTGTAATTTTTTAGCGACTTTATTTGTATTGTACAAATATTTGATATGAATTTATTCGACAGTACATGAATTTATTCGAATGTGTTAAAAATATTTGTAGAGTCAGTTATTGGTATATTAAGTGTCCAAGTGACATCAACAATTGTATTTAATGTGAAATTGTTTATCAATTATTAAACATTTTTTGATAATTATTTGTTTATGAGGCATTTTTCTTGATGAAATCTTTCATAATGCCTTCAATTTTCTTAAATAATTATTCTTCAAATTTTACAATTTACTCGATTATAATAAAAATGAATAATTATTAGAATGTTCATCGTAAAAATAAATAATTTCATAAAACTTGTATAGTACATATTGTAAAATGCCAATGCATGAAATATTAAAAGCATTCTGGAAGTCTTCAAACATAAAATCATAAATAAAAAAATAACGACTCTCTTCGAAAGGGAAAAAACTTATCAGTACTATGCAGCACTTTTGGAGAAGTTGAAGGCAACGATCTGGGAAAAACGTTCCGCAATGGCCAAGAAAAAAAGTGTTATTCCCCAATGACAATGCACCGGCTCATTCAAGCGCTGTCGCTGAAGAAAAATTTTGAAATCCTTCCGCATCTACCGTATTCATCTGATTTGGCTCCATCGGACTTCTATCTGTCTGTTTCCGAAACTGAAATTTTTCCTAGCTGGAAAACGATTTGGGTCGAATTAAGAAGTGATATGAAGGGTATGGTCGAATGAAGGATCGACGAAGAGCCCGCAAACGGCTATTTTGAAGACTTCGAAGAAACTGACTTTCGAGAAGGAATCGTAAAGCCAGAGAAACGTTGGGTCAAGTTAGAGGGGATCTTAGATGGGATTATGTCGAAAAATGAATTACACTTTGAAACTGAAGAAGTTATCTCTAATATCGAACCAAGTTACTGTTCAAACCGCCCACATATTGATGCAGAATCATGATACATTAGAAACAAATACTAAAAATTTTGGATGCAATTTTATTTCTCTCTTAGAAACAATAAGTTTTCAGATAGGCACAATAGGTGAAAATCGAGTGAAGTGTTACCGGATGGATTTCTTATAACAACCCCTTTAAATTATAAAAAAGACAGATTTATATGTATCTCAAAATCCAAGAACACTCAAGATCACACAAATATATCCCCTTTAGATCTCTATAATTATCAAAAGAAGACCTTCCTCTTAACACTGCTCTCTCTCTCTTTCTCCACACACACAGACAAACACACACACACACACATATATATATATATATATATATATATATAGAGAGAGAGAGAGAGAAAGAGACAGAGAGAATAACCAACAGTAATCAATAGAACAAGTAAAATCAACTACGTGAAATTTAATTTTGTAATGTATTTAAAATTATCATAATTGTATTTTAAACACTATAAGTAACAGGAAGTCACGAACATTTTAAAGAAACGATGCATGAATAAAAAATTCATTAATTTTTATTTGACTTGTAATTGATATTTAAATACATACACATTATATATATATATATATATATATATATATATATGATGGATAAATACATAATTAATTATATTGAAAGTGTAATAAATTAGACAGTGTACATTAATTGGACACTTTTCTAGTTTAAGTTCAGTTTAAAAATGAAAAACGATGGTTTCTCGTTTCACAAATAGATTTAACCACAGTTCCAGAAACTACATTAGTTTTCATAGATGGTTATTTGTGATTTATTGAAGTTCTCTTAAAATATCTCTAGGTAATGCAGATGTTGTCATATAATAATATCAAGTTAACATAATTTCATGCGTATTTTAGAATTTAAATATTATTTGCATTATATGTCACTGAGACTAGCAGTGATGAAAACAGATTTTAAACAAAACGGTTTGAAAACAGAACTGAAAACAGATTTTAAAATCGATGCATTTCGAAATTGTTTAATTAATAGTGTGAAACTTCTTATAGATCTCTATTACCATAAAAAGGGATAAAAGTTAAAATTAAAGTCAATTACATTTTACAATAAATATTAGCATATGGATCATTTAACACAATACAGAATTATCCAGAAAGTTTCAAATTTCACTGAGCGGTTTCAGTGCTATACTTTTTTTAGTGGATCTATTTTTTTAAAAAATGTTAACGATTGATATATCAAAAAATAGTCCAGAACAAATATATTGTTTCTGTATTAAATAGTACAGACACATTTTCAAGTATATCCATTGTACTTCATTCAACATTAAAATCTTTTAATTTTTTTATACGGACACTTATAATTTAGTAAATGTATTTTTTTTTGTTCAACTTCATATATATATATATATATAATTTTTTCAAACATTTTCCTCCTACTTTTGTACATGCCATCGAATAGGACTACATTAACTAATTTAGAATACAAAGGTCTGTTCGATATGTACTCTGAACTTCTTTGAATTTTATGACTTTAGTCTGAACTTGTTTTATCGAACAACTTAGAGTAAGTTCAGAGTAAATCATATGATCACTGTCAACACTTTATTTTTGTATATTACGTTCAACTTGATCAATTTCGATCAGATTCGTCAATTAATGTTGGACAATTGTCAACAAATTTAATTTTGTACATATTTTTATCGCACAACAAATCGTTTTCAAAAGTGAGATTAATTCCAAAATATATGTTTGACAGTTCAAATGTTACCCTAACAAAAAGCAGGAGTAAGTTCTGAGTACATATCGAACAGAAAAGTGTAAAATTTCTTACTCTAAGTTCAGAGTACATGTCGAACAGACTTACTATAAAATATCTTTGTATGCACTGAAAATATGAAAATATTTATATAAAAACTGTCTTATGGACTATTGAAAAATCTAAAAAAAAACTTTTTTCTTAATTAAACGAGTCTAGAGGGGAAAAAGTATGAAAATCTCTGATCACAATACACTATGGAACTGGTTTTATAATTCATACTTTTGTCAAAAATAGTGTACTTATGATTGAAGAATCCAATGAACTCCATCATATTTCTTTTTGATTTTATGTCTTTAAAATATTCAAAATGTTAACAATTGTGAATCACTTTGATGACTGTTCAAAGTAACTCCATCTCAAAATCTATGATTTTAACATGTACAATGCACTTATTTTAAAATTGTTATAATTTAATTCGATAAGAAACCACTCTAATGGGAAGTTATTATTAAAATTAATCAAAAAATGGCATGAAAATGAAGTACTTTCAAGGAATGGATCTAAAAATTGCATTCAGAACCGAAAATAAAATATAATAATTAAAATATAAACATTCGAAAATGATAAATAAATTCGATCAATATGTCAATCGTTATATTATAAATTTACAGAAACCTCTTTGATTTTTAATCAATATTTATAATAAATTACACTTACATTTTGTCGAACTGAGAACATTCTAAAAATTTCTCTTTAAACTTCACACATGAAAAAGTCAATAAATTCATCCAATCACTTTGACAGCCACGTGTATAATAACTAGGTTATAGACGATTTTATCGTTAAAATAGATTAACTGTAACAGTGGTGGCTGTTTTAAGATATACTGGCGAATTGAAAAAAAGATGTCGTTAATCAAAACAGTCTGTCCGTTTAAAGTTTAGAGTAATCCCGTTTCACAGTAAACTGAACAAATTTTCAATTAAACGGAGTGACTTTCTCCAAACTGATTTAATCAGCCACGAAAAACTGACTCCATCTGTTGTTAAATCCTCAGCGTACGAATCACCAATGAAAACTATCGTTCAGAAGTTTTGAAACTTTTAATGCCAATCGGTCGAAGGTTCGTCCAAATTATCGAAACATTGTAGTTAATTGCTTCTGTTTGAAAATTCCCTGGCTCACAAAGTCGTTGTTTCTGGAAGTTTTTAGTTTCCATAGGTGTCTTAATTCTTAATTACACCACTCACTCACTGAACTTGTCACCTTGTGACTATTTTTTAAACTGAAACTTAAAATTAAAAATGAAACATAAACATTTTGATGAAAACGTCAAAAAAAATTACTGCAATCAACTTGGGACTGTCTCCCATTACCACAAATGAAATACATTTTGAATAATACACGATCGAAAATTAATAACAGGAAAATAAATGTTTTTTAAACTAATTCGAATGATTCTTAGACAGAATTTTTAATATTACTCTTTAACTATACGCATAATGTATTTCACTGACATTGTAATTCAAATATATGCTTTTCGTTGATTATTGTAACATCAGCACATTCCTTCTAAAACCATATCAATTGACTTTAGAATTTCTTTCTAATAAGCAATTTTACAGTTTTACGTCTTCCTTTTAAAAAAAGGAAACTTGGTTGTAAACAACAGAATATACCAACTGGCGGTGACAATGCGAATAAGTATGTGAGAATATTCGCTGTATGTGCATTATGTAATTTTTAATACTTTTTTTTTAATTAATTAAATTTTTTTTTAATAAACTGAAATGCATCCACAGTTTGAAAGGTCAATGAAATATAGTGAACCCAGTATATTATACAAAAAGAATTTTTGTACATTTTTCGTTGAAAATTTCTAGAATTTTTTATCATTTCTTGAATAAATAATAGTAACTTATTATTAGGTTGGTGCAAAAAAATTGCGATTTTTATCATTTTAAGTTAGCGCCGATTTTTCTAGTTACCGTTATCTTTTGTTATAGTCATGTGATGCATCATTGTAAACAATGAAATTAGCAATACTGATTTCAGCTTATGTCTATTCGTTTCATTCTTTAGTATTGTTGGATATAACCTCTTAAATTAGTCATAGAAAAAAGAGCAAATTAGTGCGATTTTGTTGTATGAGTTTAAATTGGGATGTAAGGGAACAGAAACTGCTCGAAATATCAAATTTGTTTTTGGAAAAACGTTAATCAGTGAACGTACAGCTCTATACTGGTTCACAAAAATTCCGTAATGGAAACGAAAGCCTTGATGATGAGGATGGCCGTGGACGTCCTTCAGTTATAGACAACAATAATTCAAAAAACATTACTGAAGCGGACCCACGCAAAACAATTCGTGAGGTGGCATAAGAACTCAATGTTGATCATTCAACAGTTGTTCGACATTTGAACCTAACTGGAAAAACAAAAAAGCTGGACAAACGGGTTCCGTATGAACTAAACGAACATCAAACATTTCGGCGATAAGAAGTCTACTCTGCGCTTCTTTTGCATAACAAAAATGTTCCTTTTCTTAATCGCATTGTCATATGTGATGAAAAGTGGATTCTCTACAACACTCGGAAACGTTCATCATAGTGGCTGGACCGAAGAGAAGCAGCAAAACAGTTTCCTAAACCGAAGCTTCATGAAAAGAAGATTATGGTCACTGTTAGGTGATCGGCAAGTGGCATCATTCACTACAATTTCTTAAGTCCTGGTGAAACAATAACATTAGAAAAATATTGTCAGGAAATTGAAAAAATTCATGAGAAGTTTCATCGTTTGCGGCCAGTATTATTCAATCAAATATGACCGATTCTTCTTCATGACAACGCTCGACTACACACCTCACAAATGACTTTAAAAAAATTAAATGAATTGAGTTATGACACCTTACCTCATCCACTTTATTCTCTGGACCTGTTTCCGACAGATTATGATTTCTTAAACATTTGAGTAATTTCCTACGAGAGAAGGTTTTCAGGATCAAGCATCAGCTCAAAACGTTTTCGATGAATAAGTTAATTCCAGTACTCCAGAATTCTATCTTGTAGGAATAAATAAACTTGATTCCCATTGGGAGAAATGTGTGCAGGCCAAAGGTATTCAATTTATATATATATATATATATATATATATATATATATATATATATATATATATATTAGCTGATATGTGTCCTTATACTCGATACGTAAAAACCGCAATTATTTTTGCACCAACCTAATACATATTTTTACTAAAATGTACAAATTTATAAAAATATTCTTTATTATAAAACCAAACGTTCGAAACAATTAACGTATTAGAGAGAGAGCGACGATAGTTTAGAAGAGCATGATAAGTAAGACGCCAATTCAAATGTTTCAAGACTAGAAAAAAATTGAAAAATATTATTATGTTGGTAGGAAAGTAATTGCTTTTTTTATACGAATTTGAAAGTCATAAACCGCAATTATTTTTCTACCGACCTAATATTTATCCGAAGCGAGAGATCTCGTTTCTTTATCTGTAACTGGCGACGAGATTGCGCTCGGCTTGTTTTATTATACAAAAAAAATAGCTCATAATAATATCGAATTAATTTTATGCATTGTCAGTATGATTTATGAATCTCGAAATTTGAGATATAATGAAAAAATGACAGTGAAAAGTAATCTATACAACGATACAAAATTGATCAATAGGTTTAATTTGATATTTTCGGGTTACACTTATCAAAAACATGATTTGATCTTACAATTGATCAAAAAACGTCTAATAAACTATTTAACAAAAAAATAGTAAGACGGTATGATTAGTAAAAATGTAAATAAATGAGCTTCGAACTATATATATATATATATATATATATATATATATATATATATATATACATATATACATATATTAATAGTAAATACAAATATGAATGTAAACGTTTTTTTTTAATTAAAAATAGGCGTTAAAAAATAATTCCAGTACACTTTTTATTGTTTACGAAATAACTCGTTTGTTGTAGGTGAAAAATATTTGTTATGCACAACAACTGTTCATTTTGTTCTATTTTATTCACTTATTTATTTTTGAAATTTCATTCACAAAACTATCAACGATGTCTAATTGAGAAATCACCGGCCATAAATATAAAATGTACTTGTTTTACACAGTTCTTTTTTTAAATACAAACTTTTTTCACTTTTTGTCACCTTGAATCCAGTAAACATATACCCAACCCTACCTAGATAAAATCAGTGTGTACCTGTGAAGTAATTTCATAAATGAATAAACATTCAATACACTCTTCTCATTCGACTTTGAAATTTAAAAGAGAATATTTATATTACTTTAGAGAAAGCGGTCGGTTAATATGTTACTTTTTATTTCAATCTTTATCTTTCTGTTTATAATTTTATTAACAATGGATACGTTCAAGCCTCATGGATTTCCTCCTGGTGAGCAGTAATAATTATTTTTAATTATATATAAATATATATATATGTATTTATATACATATATATATATATATATTGATATCTGATTAAAGGTCCTCCATGGTTACCGATAGTTGGTAACTTTTTATATGTCCGCAAAATGGTTTCAAAATTGGGATATTATCACTTGGTATGGCGACATCTTAAATTAATATATGGTGACGTGGTCGGAGTTCGTGTCGGTAGGGACAAAGTATTAATTATATCTGGAGTTGAAGCGATTAACGAAGTTTTGTCTAGAAAAGAATTCGAAGGCCGACCGGATGGATTCTTTTTCAGATTTCGAACGTTCGGAAAAAGACAAGGTAAAAACATTCAATTTAAACGAAACTTCTTGCGTTAGTGTCAAAAATAAAAATGTTTACTTTGTGTAAAGAAATATTATATGTGTATATATATATATATATATATATATATATATATATATATATATATATATCAAAGGCAGATTAAGGGGGTAATGTGGATAATTGGCAATCTACGATTTTATTTGCAATAATATATAAAATTTACTCTTTATTTTATTAATAATTAAAACATTTTCTTATAAATGCGAATACACTTAAGCATTTTTGAATGATATTGAAATAAGATCTATGTATGAAGACTAGGTAATGAACAAAATATATGAACGTAATTTTTTATAATAATAAAAACCCACTTTTCTGGTCACTTTGTCCGGCGGTCAAAGTAACGAGTATCTATGGTGATGAGAAATGTTTACTTCGTCATCTCATAGGTTTCACATTCATTCATTAAGTTTCGTTCTTAGGCATTTTTTATGTTTAAATATATTTTGTTGTAAAAATCAATAAACAGTTTTTTTCTTACTGTGTTTCTTTCTGTTTTCCTGTCAATTTTGATGGGTTATATATTATTTTACAAATAAATTCTCAGAGCGCTTAGGTATAGATTTATTTTCAAATCATTACTTTAAGATGACGGTATCGTCATGGAAATGTTACAAAAGTAATAATCCAAAGTGTTCAATAATCAATTATCGAATCTTTTTGAGAAAAATATTTTCTTGTCGTTTGTAAAATATAGAAAAATTATTAATAAAAGTATATTTAACCACAATCCAAAAATTCATAGTGATGTGTATATATATATATATATACTAGGGGGGTTCGTCTTCTGCTCGCTGCGCTCATCAACCTCCGAGTTCGCTGCGCTCACCTACTTGTGTTAATTATAAGCCTATCATGTGACCGAATGAAACAATAAACATATTTTTAATATATATATATATATATATATATATATAGTATGTCTATATAATTATTATCCCAGATAAATTGCAACATGTTGTTTTATATATGAGATAAACATATTTGGGTACCTTAGAAACCTTAACGTTATAAATAAATGACTTGATGTCATCGAATTTTTTATGGTTAAATATTATTATTATTATATGTATATATATATATATAATATTTATCCATAAAAAATATATACATATGTATGTATATACATATATATGTATATACATATATATGTATATTTATATTTATATATATATATATAATGTATACATATATATATACATATATATATATATATATATGTATGTACATATATATATATATATATATATATATGTATGTATATATATGTATATATATATATATATATATGTATGTATGTATATATATGTATATATATGTATATATATATATATATATATGTATGTATATATATATATATATGTATGTATGTATTTATATACAATTATATATTCGCTAACCAAGAAAGTTCTTTTGTTGTTATAACGTAAAATAATTCCAAGAATTGTTTATACTTGTTATGAGAAAAAATCCAAGAATTGTTTATCAGTTATATTAGCATGTGTTTTACTGTTAATTTTTGAATGAATCTTGAACTGTTCACTTTAATTTGAAAAATAATTTTACCCTTAAAAATGTTTGTGAAAAATAGTGCATAATGTGTTTGCTTTATGAATTTAAACTTGGGACTAACGCTACAGAAACTGCAAAAAAAGTGAGTACTGCGTTTGAAGAAAATACAGTTATATCAAGAATTCCCCAGAGATGGTTTAAACAATTTTCTTCCGGAGATGAATCCATTAAAGACGAAACCAGATCAGGCAGATCATCAAATTTAAATATCGACGAATCGGAAACAATGATTGAAACAAATTCCAGTTTAACGTGTCAACAGCTTGCAGGATTGTTCAAAGTAAGTGACGAAACAATACGGAAACATTTACACAAAATAGTAAAGAGGTGGAAATTAAGTAAATGGGTACCACACGAATTAACTCCCAATAACAAATTGCAGCGTCTTACAATCTGTACATCTCTTATTTCACGACTAAAATCAGAGAATTTTTTGGATCAAATTTTGACCACTGATGAAAAATGGATTATTTATTCCAACTACAAACGTACTCACCACTGGATTTCATTAAGCGATCCTGTCCCACAAAGTCCTAAAGGAAAATTAACACCACGAAAACTTCTTCTCTGTGTTTTGTGAACTTCAAAAAAAATTATTCACCATGAATATCTACGAGTGGGCCAAACCCTAACTGCAAACATTAATAGTGAATAACTCCAACGAGTACACGATGCATTACAACAAAAACAGCCATCACGTGTAAATCGTAAAAAAGTATTATTTTTGCAAGATAACGCACGACCACACGTTGCAGTAGAGACCTGAACAAAATTATGAATTTAGGGTGGGAGATTCTCGCCCATTCCCCGTATTCCCCTGATATATCCCCATCAGATTATCACCTTTTTTTATCTTTGGACAATCATATGTATGGTAAACAGTTTAATAATGAAGAATTAACAATGGAGGTATCCACATTTTTTGAAAATAAAAATAATCAGTTTTAAAAAAAGGGAATTTACAAATTATCTTCTCACTGGAAAAGGGTTGTTCCGTGCGAAGGTGGATATTTTGATGGATAAAGTTATTTTATGTAAGAATCAAGTGTTTTTTTCTCAATTCACAAACGACAGAACTTTCTTGATTACCTGATATATATATATATAATATATATATATATATATATATATATATATATATATATATATTTGTGTCTCTTTTTATGCGGTACTTTTTACACGATTCTATGAGTTTCCATGATTTTACCCCCATATAAAAAGAGATTGAAGTGTACATAAAATCAAAATTATCCATAAGAATTCTATATTGCAAAAAACAGTCTATCTGTGATGTTTATATAGACATACTAACATATATATGTATGTATATATATATATATGTATATATATATATGTGTGTGTGTGTGTGTGTGTGTGTGTATAGTATATAAAATCAAAATTATCCATAAAAATTCTACATTGCAAAAAACAGCCTATCTGTGATGGTTATATAGACATACTAACATATATATATATATATATATATATATATATATATATATATATATATATATATATATATATATATAAACGACTACACTGCGATATATCTGTGATAATAGTTACATAGACATAATGAGTTTTAAAAAATATGTTTATTGTTTCATTCGGTTCATGTACAAGCTTATGATTGACAAGCAGGCGAGCGTAGCGAGCAGGGGGCAAAGCCCCCTTGTATATGTATATATATATGTGTGTGTGTGTATATATGTATACATGTATATATACATATATATATATAAGAAGAAAAAAAGAGAAAAAAACAGTGTTACCTCGTCAACAGATCAGTTATTTTTCCAAAGGAAAGACGAGTAACGACAGCCTTTGTATGACAAAACATTGGTAGTAAAATGTTATTTACCACCAGTGTTTTAATACTTTGATTTACCTTTTAGAAAACTGTCTCAACAAATATCTCGAATTTGTAAAAAATGACTAAATTGTTTTTATTTCGTTTTAATCGTTATCATATATATATATATATATATATATATATATATATATATATATATATATATGTATGTATGTATGTATGTATGTATGTATGTATGTATGTATGTATGTATGTATATATATATATTGTTAGCGTGCGTGGGAAAAGGGTGCGTTGATACTAACACAAAATGGATAACAATTTATTTAGAAACTATAAATAACAACGGCGATGGATAATGCATCTGTACAAGCCAGAGGTAAATCACAATCCGCGTCCACACATATTACGTCCGTTGCTTGGTTCTAATTTAGCTTAAACTATCAGTGTTTATTATTAACAACGACAGCGCGTTTCCACGGCAACACACGAATAAGGAATCTAGACTATCGGCTTCAGGCGTCGTCTAACAATATATATATATATATATATATATGTATATATATATATACGTATATATGTATATATGTATATGTATATATGTATATATATATATATGTGTATATATATATATATATATGTATATATGTGTATATGTATATATATATATATATATATATATATGTATATATGTATATATGTATATATATATGTATATATATTTATATATATATATATATATATATATATATATATATATATATAAATGTATATATGTATATATATATATAAATATTTCAGGAATAGTTTTCCTCGATGGTACATTATGGCAAGAACATCGTCGTTTCGTTGTTAAATATTTACGTCACTTTGGATTTGGTAAACGTGAGATGGAGTATCATATAACTGTTGAAGCACGATCGCTGATTGAACATTTAAAGAAGCAGATGACCAGAAACGATGCTATCCAACTGAATAACATCTTTGAAGTACATGTACTGAACGTTTTGTGGATAATGCTGGCCGGTAATCGTTTTGAAATTGAAGATGCACGAATTGCACGCCTACTGGAATTAATGCACGAAGCGTTTCGTTTGGTCCAAACTACTGGCGGTTTACTTAATCAGATGCCATTCTTGCGATATTTAGCTCCAGTAGCATCGGGATATTTACCGCACGTTAACATACTGAATAATCTATATCAGTTCTTCGAGGTAATTTCAATTTTCAATCGTGTCTTTTTTATATACACTTCAGTTTTTATCCATTCGGAAAATAATTGCAACATTGGCGAATAACTTCTTTAGAGACAAATTTTGAATAGTTCAGTTGTTTAGAAGTACGTATATATTGATATTGTTGACGTTTACATTTTTTTTATTTTATCAATTATGTAAAGGAAACTGTAGACGAACATCAAAGGCAAAGAGCTCCGAATGCACCACGAGATTACATCGACGCGTTTATTGAACAAATGGAGAATTCTATTGGTAATCCAGATTCTTCATTTACAAGTTAGTTGAACATTTAATTACATATTTAAGTACGATTTTCGATTAGTCATATCTTTTTTGTTGTTGTATCACATCTGATAAGTTTGTTTTTAACATCTATTATTCCCTGTTTCGGTCTCTGTCTATACATATATCGCGTAAGGAGTATATATATATATATATATATATATATATATATACATATATATATATATATATATGTACCTGCGCTCAAAATCTATAAGAGTAAAGTAATTATTTGTTACTGCATAGAATAACATAAGGAGGTTCGATTCTATTTTCAAAAAAATCAATGTAAAATCAATAAAAAAATTTTTCTCGCATTTACAAGTTAGTTAAACATTTAATTACATATTTCAGTACGATTTTTGATTAGTCATATCTTTTTTGTTATTGTATAACATTTAATAAGTTTGTTTTTAACATCTATTATTCCCTGTTTAGGTCTCTGTCTATACATATATCTCGTAAGGAATATATATTTATATATATATATATATATATATACATTTATATATACATACATTTATATTTATATATATATATACATTTATATATATATATATATATACATACATACATTTATATATATATATATATATACATACATACATTTATATATACTCGTATATACATATATATTTATATATATATATATATACACATATATATATATATATATATATATATATATATATACATCCCCGCTCAAAATCTATAAGAGCAAAAATAATTATTCGTTACTGCATAGAAGAACATAGAGATTTGATTCTATTTTCAAAAAAATCAATGTAAAATCAATAAAAACAATTTTTTCGCACGAATGAATGTGGAATATTAATTGAATACCATGCGTAACACGTATAAGTTTTTACAGAATTTTTAGTTTTAAATAGTTTTTCGAGGTAGGAAAAATAGGGTCAAACCCTTTCGAGTTACGGGAGTTTTGACCCTAGTCTTAAATGAATCATTGATATTTTAAATAACAGGGTATTATCTGCTTCATTGTATTACAAACTTACTCATACAACTATTATAAGCAAATACTTGTTAAATAATAACATTGCTCCACGAATATATCATTATAAACAAATATTAAGTGTAAGTCACTGTAGAGAAAGAATTATGAATATTTTCGGTTTCTGTTTTACTTCTTCTCAAAATATACTGTAAGTCAAATATTTTCTACTGAATTTATAATATTTTTTTAATGGATAGTACGTTTTAGAACATTAGTTCAGTGGATCTGGTTGTGGAATAAAGGACAATCTAATCCTGGTTAAAGGATGGTGGGAGTGGGGTTGTATTATCAACAGGTAGAAAGATTAAGAGAGATGTATACTCACAGAAAAAGGACAGACTTTAATTCACAGTTTTCATCATGTGCGACCACACCTGTCAAAATAAACATTTAAAGAAAATATGAACTTAATGGAAACATTTAATAATTCTATACATTATTTACACCTCGAATCTGTCAATCATCGCCTATTTAGATCCGTATACACTTTTTTGCGATAAAAAAAATACACCGGAAAAAATGATATGCTATTTTCTGAAATATTCTCATATAAATGAGATATTAGAAATCGTATATAAAATTTAATTGATTCTAAATCTAAACGCTTTTATTGTAGTAAAAAGCGGAAACTAACGGCAGAACTCCGAGGAGTTAATATTTCAAATTAACCTTTAATGTCTAAGCATATTTTTGTTGTTCAATAAGACATGACTTCTCGAATAACTGATGTGATATTTATTAACATCTACAATACTATTTTGAATTGAATTTCATTTCAGAACAGCAATTGTTATCAGTCTGTTTGGATTTATTTTTTGCCGGTGCAGAAACCACAAGCAACACGCTTAATTTCGCAATGCTTTACATGTTACGGTATCCTAACGTTCAGACTCTTGTACAAAACGAAATAGACGTTGTAGTTGGAAGGGAGAGGTGGCCAGAGTTGCATGATCGAGCGAATTTACCTTACACTGAAGCAGTTTTGATCGAAATCCAAAGAATTAGCAATATTGCTCCATTAGGTGTGCCACATCGAACAGTTTGTGATACTACGTTACGTGGCTACTGCATACCTGAAAATACAATGATTATTACAAATTTAGCAGATTTACATACAGATGAAAATTTGTGGGGCCCGGGAGCAGCGACTGATTTTCGACCCGAACGCCATTTAAACAAAGACGGTAGTCTGTGTCGACCTTCTGAAGATATTTTTAAACCATTTGGGTTTGGTAAGTTTTCTTCTATTTATTTAATTAATACAACGAGTGGGATTAAAAATCAATAATAATTATATGTTTTCGATTCTTTGCCTATCGAATGCATCACATGTGAAATACAAGACGTTAGTCTCATATACTTGTGCATCATGTGTGGTGTATATTTTAAAAAAATAAACTTTATTGATACGGTCACATCGTATCTACAATCTATGATCAAATTCAATCTTAGAACCTTAACCCTTTCAGCGATGAGTTGTATGAAGTAAAGCTTTAGCTGTGCACTACCCACTTTTTAAGATGTCTGAATAATTTTGAAGCTTCGATACAACGTATATTGATTGTACCTAAAATAATTTGAAAAGTAAAATGGAAAAACTTTAACAAAATCATTTATTTCATTGAACATTTGTATCATAATCCACATTAAAAATAGTAAATTATATGTTTTAACTCGGGAATTTAGTAAGTTAGTTTTGTATGGTAAATCTCGAAACAGGGTTCAATATAGACCAATGTTACACTTTTTGAATTCATAGCATAAGTCAGTCCTGATATCATGTCATGCGCAAACAGCGCATCTTCGCCGTGAAGGACGTTTGTTATTGTCTCTAATTCTGTAGGACGAAGGGAAATGTCTCTCCGTTAATCGAAATGGAAGGTCATCCGAATGAAATTTTCCTCCTTTAGCCTCCGGTCTGCACGGTGAATATTTTTGTAAAATATAAAAAAATCATTCAAACATATATTAATTATTAAAAATCAGTTTTTTTAGCAGTTTTTAGTTTAGCTGACAGTATCTGAGGTCTCTGTATACAAGGGTGGTCTCAGAAGTACCCGACCCAACAAAGAAAACACAAAAATTTTGGAAAAAAATATATTTATTTTTCAACATAATCTCCTTTCAGCTCTATACACTTTTCCCAGCGATGTTCAATAAGTTCGATACCCTTTTTATTATAAGAACTGTCTTGCTCTTCAACATACCCATTAACTGCCGACATCACTTCTTCATCGTTGGGAAATCTTTGACCACTGAGCCATTTTTTCAAGTTTGGGAACAGAAAATAATCCGAGGGGGCTAAGTCTGGCGAATAGGGTGCATGAGGTATCAATTCAAACTTTAATTCATTAATTTTGGCCATTGAAATAACGGATTTGTGAGCTGGTGCATTGTCTTGATGAAACAATACTTTCTTCTTAGCCAAATGCGGCCGTTTTTGCTCGATTTCTTCGCTCAAACGTTGCAATAAGTTCGCATAATACTCGCCACTGATAGTTTTTCCTTTTTCAAGATAGTAAATGTAAATTATCCCACGCGTATCCCAAAAAACCGACGCCATGACCTTGCCTGCAGATGAAACGGTCTTCGCCTTCTTTGGAGCCGGTTCTCCCTTTTCAGTCGATTGTTTTGATTGTTCTTTTGTCTCGGGTGTGAAGTGATGGACCCATGTTTCATCCATGGTTATGAAACGGCGCAAAAATTCTGCTTTGATGCTGTGAAACTTCGCTAAACTCTCAATTGAAACATCTTCACGACACTGTTTTTGCTCGAGTGTGAGCAAACGCGGCACCCATCTTGCATACAGCTTTCTCGTGTCCAAATTTTCAGATAATATGCGATGTACCGCACTTTTTGAAATGCCTACTATATCTGCTAGCTCACGCACTTTCAGTCAACGATCATCCAGTACCGCTTTGTGGATTTTCTTCACCATTTCTGGAGTCGTCACCTCATTTGGTCGACCACTGCGATGCTCGTCTTGGCAGCTCGTACGGCCTCATCTAAACTCTACTACCCAATATTTCACTGTTGTAAACGAAGGAGCAGACTCACCCAGAGTAGAATCCAGTTCAGCTTTTATATTGGTCGGGCTGAGGCCTTTCAAATAAAAGTATTGTATCACGTAACGATGACCAATTTTCTCCATTTTCACAAATTCACTGAAAACGTTCAATATTGATGGCTGCCAAACAAATGCTAAACACCGTGGCGTCTTCAAACTCGAAACATATGCTTTATAGATTGTGTACTTTCTAATACAGTGATATTTTTCAAACAACTACCGCCATCTCTAGGTCAGGCCGGTTACTTCTGGGACCACTCTCGTAATTATTATTTCACTTATTGGTTCCATATTATCTTCTACCGTAATAGACGTCTCAATATATCCCAAGGGAGTCCTTCGAAAACATAAAAAACGTATTCATTTTTAGAATAATAAAACGTGTTGACATAACATTTAAAACGTTATTGAGTCAGATTTTTTTAATTATAGGTCGGCGCCGTTGTTTGGGTGAAGGTCTTGCTAAATCAAGTTATTTTCTCTTTTTCACGATGGTTTTGCACAACTTTAAAATGAAAATATCACCAGACTATCCGTTACATCCGCCGTCTTCAGATCATTACGATGGATTTTCGTTATCGCCTAAACCGTTCCATGGAATTTTAATATCGCGTACTTGATTTTCGGTTAAGTGAAATATGTTTTTCAGGAAATTTATTAACACGAAATAATTTCCGTTATTTATCGTATTTTTTTAATTTTTTATAATTATTATTAGGTTTGCAGAAAAATAATTGAGGTTTTTATGTCTTTCAAATTGATATACATTTTTTTAATTTAAGTCGTCCAGAACTATCAGATGACTGACGCCTAACTTTTGTGCAAGCTCTTGAATTGTTGTGCGTAGTTATGATTCAACTAACGCATTCAGTTGGTCGTTATGAACTGAAGAAGGACACCCGCGACCTTCTTCATCTTCAGAGCTCTCGTCCCCAGTATGAAATTTTTGAAACCACCATTGCAAACCACTATTGCATCGTACGTTCCTTAACAGTATCCACACCAGAAGCATCGTTTAGTCTAAGAACAGTTTCTGCCGCTGTACCATCCATTTGAAACCTGATCAAAAAATTGCTCTCATTTGCTTATTTTTCCTCATTAATTCAATAGCCTAATTTGAAGTAAAATTAATAATGAAACCACAGTCGATGTTACCAAAGTACAGACCGAAAAATGCACATTAGAGTGATATTATCATGAACACGATGAAATGACACTTTCATTGAAAAAATTAAACGTTAGAATTCAGAAAACAAAAACCGCAATCATTTTCCTACCAATCTTATATTTTTAAATTAATCTTAAAGAGAAAAGAATTCTCTACCCAATTTATAAATTATACAATATTTTTATTTATTTTATGCATATCTAGCAATGAATAAGAATATATTTAATAAAATTATTTATTACTTTTTTAGATTATATTACATGAATATTATTTCTTTAAAGAAATTCATGTACATAAACAAGTGCATCTTGACTGTTTTTTCGTTTAGTAAACAAAAAAAAAAAATTCATTCAATATGACACCAGTCAGTTGAACCTGATCCATACTTGTTGATTGTAACAGAGATATCTTTATTCTCAATATTCTAGATTTCTTTCTATCTACATCTAACCTGACAAACAATAATTGATAGCTGATAAATTATAGTCTAAAAGTTCTGTATTTCTTAATTAAACTTGTATGACTTGAAACGAAGTTCATTTTTAAGATCAAGATGACATGAACTTTTAGAAATTTCATTTTGTAAAGGTACTTTTTTAATGGATTTTTCAAATCTCTACACAACTCTGCTTTAGATATACATTATTTTCTGTCAATATTGATTTTTTTTGGCATTTTTATTAACTCTGTATTTTATCAAAAATCGTCAGTAGCCTACTACATTCATTAGTGACATAATTCTGAATATTTAGTTTGGTGATCTGAATATTCATCTTTGAATATAATTCTCAAATCTCTTCAAAACATAAATAATCCCAAACATTATTTACCTTATAACTACTCGTTAAGTAGGATTTAAGCAAACATATTTTCTGTTATTCTCAATTCTTCAAAATCATTGTTAAAATTATATTAAGAAAAAAATTTCAAACATTCATATCTGCACAGTTGTTTACCAAAAAAAACTAATAATGTATAAAAAAATAATGAATATGAAATGTGTACGGGTGGATACTGAATACAATGTATCATCAATAAAAATGTTATAAAATTGCTATTGATCGACTTTCATTAATCTTTATATTAAATCTTAAAAATATGATCTGCTCATATATATTAAATTTGATGATCAGGAAAAAATAATTAAAAAAATGAAGAGGGTAAACACAAACAGATAATGATATGTGGTTAACATACACCATGGTAACGAATGCGAACAATTCGAATAAAATATGAAAAAAGAATAAAAATAAAAAAAATATAAATAAATTGGAAATAGATACATCATATTTTTTATTTTTTTTATGGTTGGTGTGAGGATAGAAAATTAATGTATAAACTAGCTGACATGCCGCATATTCTTACCCTCTTGATAATAAAAGAATAAAAACAAGAACAATGAGTGTTTGTCTAGATAATAATCTATAAATAACAACATTAGTTAAAATTTGAAATAAGTTACAAATTTCATCTCCTATAATATTTTATGTTCTCTTAATATATATATATATTTATACATATATGTATATATAAATATATACACGTGTGTGTGCGAGAGAGGGACATATATGTATGAGAGTGTGTGAATTGTATATATATATTTTTGGCACGGTAGAAACCTATATATCTACAGTACTTATTTAATATATATATATATATGTATATATATGCATATATTTATATATATGTATATATATATATATATAATGTATTAGATGATATATTCGTAAAATATAATTAATCTGTTATGCAAAGTAAAAACAACTGGAACATTTGATACACAAATAAATAAATGTAGTATTTTTATGACAACATCACCATCTAACCTCATTGTGTTTATGTGTTTTTTATATATATTATTTATATTATATATATATATATATATATATATATATATATATATATATATGCATATATATATATATATATATATATATATATATATATATAAATGTATAAATGTATTAGATGATATATTCATAAAATATAATTAATCTTTTATGCAATGTAAAAAGAACTGGAACATTTGATACACAAACAAATAAATGTAATATTTTTATGACAACATCACCATCTAACCTCATTGCGTTTATGTGCTTTTTATATATATTATTTATATATATATATATATATATATATATATATATATATATATATATATATATGCATATATATATATATATATATGCATATATATATATGTATATATATGCATATATATATATATATATATATATATATATATATGTAAATATATATGCATATATATATATATATATATATATATATATATATATATATATATATATATATTTATATATATATATATATATATATATATATATATAAAGTGTATTAGATGATATATTCGTAAAATATAATTAATCTTTTATGCAATGTAAAAACAACTGGAACATTTGCTACACAAACAAATAAATGTAATATTTTTATGACAACATCACCATCAAACCTCATTGTGTTTATGCGTTTTTTATACGAAGAAAATGGTCACTTTTCACAACACATTCGCTGAAATAACTGTTGTAGCTGCAACACACAATGGCTTCATCTAAAATACGATTGATCGGTACTCTCGCCATACTCATTTTAAATGACATATTACTGACAAAATTACCAATACCCATCAAATAATTAAATAAAAGATACCTTCGCGTGCTTCGACACAAAATAAACTACATAATTTTGTACTTACATTGTATTTGAAATATGAGAGTTCCTATTATCAGATAATTACAAAAAATCAGATAATCAGATTTACATATCAGATATTATCATCAAATATTATAATCAGATTTACATATCAGATAATCAGATAAATACAAATAATCAGATATTATCAGATAATTACAAGAAATCATTGAAAGTAATTTCTAAACTCAGTGTTTTGTTAACACATTGTTAACAAAACACTGAGTATTAATTGTGTCGAGTTAACTGAGTATTAACTTGAATATTAATTAAATAAAAATCTGTATTGTAGTCGAAAATGAACGGGTGGGAAGGGGTAGAATTCGATAGCTATGACTACACCCGTCTCACGTTAAGGATTTTCTTATTGTTTTGATTTTTTAATTTTTTTTTTAATTTCAAAGCTATGTGTATAATGAAAAGAGCGAAACGGTTAATATATATATATATATATATATATATATATATATATATATATATATATATATATATGTAACATAATAATTTATACTGATAAGACAGAGAACATGAATTTATTCTCTCACACCAACCATAGAATAATAAAGTATAGCTAGAAGAAAATTATAAATCTATGTCGAATATATATATATCTATATATATGGGGACTGCCGCCGGGCGACCAGTCCCCTAATTATTACCAGGGCGAGGATGAGGATCGTGGGGGTGCAAGGTTCTTGAAATAACAGTCACAGGAATCGGTATCGAAATGCTTTATTCTCTCCAAACACAAACTCGACAGGCCACACGTGTGGCGAAACCCGAGGCTTAGCAAAAGCCGAGAGCGTGGCGCGTCCTGCTTGTTAGGCGTGCTAGCCGGAACCAGAGAGTCTTTTATCTATGGCCGGAACTCTCCTCAAACTGAACTGGACCTGAACTGACTGCTAATTCTACCGCGTAGATAGCGCGCGGCACGAGCGTCTGTTTGCGCGCTCGCTGGTGGTGGCTCGCGACGCTCGCTGGTGGTGGCGAAGCCCCCCCATATATATATATATATATATATATATATATATATATATATATATCTTTCTCTAAACATATTTTTCGAGCGGTAATTACTTTAGCCATCGAAGCGCCCGCAAACCCCAATAACCAACCAACCTAAACATATTTTATTTAAATCCAGTTTTTCGCACTGGGCGCATGAAGAATGTTAAACGCTTAACAATCATCCTAAACATTATATGCTTTTTTTACATACCATCCATACGCGACAATTACGCGTGTGCAAAGTAAGTAATATTAACAATTTTGATACATAAAGAAACGCGTTGAAATCTTACCTATCAAATTTATGTAAGTTAATTGTATTTAGAATGAAAATAGCGACTCTGAATAGTGAAATAATTATCTATAAGGGAAAAACACTTATTAATCAATTTGATATAAAATATTATTTAAGTCAATGTTTCTATCATTTAACGGTATTCCTGCTGATGAAATTACTAATACTGTGATTCTGCAATATTATCCATCTTCTAAGATGTCAGTTTCTGATAATGTAACATTTTTCTTGTATTTACAAACAAATATTTAACAGTAGTGCATGTCAGTGTATGTGTATAGTGTGTAGTGTATGTCACCATCTTAATTATTCTTTTTTCAAACAATTCACTTATTGTTTATTCTGCGATACTCTAAATTATTTTTGTTAAAGGAAACAAAAACATTTGATTTTATTTACAAATCAATTGACAAACTTAAACAATGAGTGTTTATTCTACAACCTCTGATTGCATATATAAATTAAAGGTGAAAGATACATTAAGGTCAGTCATAAAACATTTGTGTGTTTAAACCAGGAGTTCTTAACCTGTGAAGTGTGTCTCCCCTGGGGAGGTGTAAAGGGGTTAGTGGGGAGGTGCGATTGTCCTCTATAAAACAAAGGTAAGAAATCGATTGGATTCCAGGCATGACATGCGATTAGTTTTTTCTAAGATTCTGCCCAAAGTCCAGAACAAGATCTTGAAGATGGCGATGGACAAGCCTCTCAATTATCCTACGTCAGCGCTGTATAAGCAGGCGAACGTCTGTACGGTTGCCAAATTCGTCGAGGATGCTAGCTGGAGGTTTTATACAAGTGAGCTTCGGGGAAACCCGTTGCTTGAGCAGATGCCCAGAGCGAGAGTGATCCCTCTGAATAGGAGGATCGGTTACAGCAGACAACGCAACAAATTTGTGCAACCGTACTATTTCACATCAACGCCGCAACCAATTAACGCGCGCCGATGATAATACCATGATTCGAACACACAACCATCGTGTTATTCTATGATTTGTTAGGCCCCAGCGTGGGAGGGGGTAGGGTAGGAATTGGAATGGGTGAGAGGATGGGCTTTTGCCTTCTACATCTTATCTTCTTTTGGGTTATCTACCCCTTTTTGCGAATGACATCCAGGTTTTTTGAAATTTTTCCTGGATTTGAGCACGAAAGCGCGATAGTCTACTAAGCCGTAAGCCGATATTAAATTTAATAAGATGACTCAGGCTGTTATCGGAGCCCTAGATGCCCCTAGGAACGGCAATATATAGACAAATCTATGTCGTATAAGCAGACTCGCTTCATCTAAAATTCATGCAAAAAAAAATCGTCTAAGATTCTACCCCGAATATTGGTCTCATTGATTAGAAGAAGTAACAAGTTTCATCTCATTTAATGACACTGAAAACTTTAAATGACTTCATAATCATGGTGAAAGACAAAAAGATGTTCCTGAAGAACAAAATTTTCTTTATTATTTCTGTATATCTGATGATAGAATGAATAAATATATAAATAAATTTTCAATGTCAATTATGTAATTTATCAACTATTAATTGCTTTCGGAAAAGAGGTGTAATGTGAATTTTAAGTTTACTTTCGTGGGAGGTGTGAGATTAAGAAGGTTAAGAATCCCTGGTTTAAACTAACACAAACGATTAATGAAAATCGCATCAAGTGATAAGTGATAAGTTTTGTGTTTCTAATAGACATTTCCATTCGTTGATAGATTTTTGTAGAAAATAAAAAATTATAAAACGTTGATTGTTTGTTGTCGAATCATCAAAAAAGCCACTTTTTATATGTAGATCCGATATTGTCTTAAAATAAAGAAAAATAGATCAGCTTCTATGTTTCAATCGTCGATATTACAGTAATATTTTCAAATATACCTCTTTATTAATTAGATATGTTATTGATTTGATAAATGTATAATTTATTGATGATTGTTGTGTTATTTTGTTATGAATTACTTTTAGTACTTACTTGCAATAAACTGTACGATTACACCATTGCATCTTGATGTGTGCATTTCTTAAACTCTTTTCTTATTATTCAAATGTTTATTGTCACACACTGATTTGATCCCCTCTCTTACTTAAATATAAACGTACTATACACAGAAATACCCTCTCCATACCCGTGCACCCATATATTTTATAATTGTACACGATGCACTAAATTGCCACTACCCACTTTCTCATAAGTCGTTTTAGACTAAACACAGTTGTTTAGTATTTATTTGGTTTAAAAAAAAATTAAAAAAAATCAGTGCTGAACATGGTTCCAATTGTATTAATATGTATTATTATAATAATTCTATTCATGTTGAATGACGTATTAAAACCTCGTGGATTTCCTCCTGGTGAGTTCAAATATTTAAATTATTCGTTCGTATAGAAAAA
>CM068316.1:17238089-17245589 GCA_034766995.1 Acanthacorydalis orientalis | reverse complement strand
CAACATTTATTACATCACATTATTTTCATTCGTAACACTACATCATCGCTCACATAAATTCAAACATAGCTAGTGAACAATCGAAGGGATTACTTCTATGTGCTTCAGTCGTCACATACCAGCTGAAGTTACTTTTTGATCATAATTAAGTACCGGTACGATGCAGACAACGTTCCCTTAGGCCTTATTCGCACGAGCGTTAGAAAAACGCATCAGCGCGCGCTTTTTTTCATCTTTTCAATAAAACATATGAAACTCAGTGTTTATTTTCATATGCCGGCGTTTATTTAACGCACGATAAAAAATATAGAACTTGATTCATTTCTAACGCCGAGCGTTTTGCGTTGAAGTAAATAGAACATATGGAAGAGGGTATTTTCATTCGCATGGGCGTTTAAAAAGCGCCGAATGACGCCGAATTTGTTAGTCAGTTTTGCCTGCACGTTGGTACCGATTACAAGTACAACAGATAACGGCAGACAGCGTTTACGAAAATGGCGGTATTTGATACTGGACGTTTTGTTTTGGAGGTGGAATCGAGATCTCTGTTATATAACAGAGGTTTACCAAATTATTCGAACAGAATTTTGAAGGAGGACACGTAGATGGAAGTCATTTCAAAAATAATCCCAAATTGGGAAAATATTTTAGATAACAATTCTCAATAATTCATTAAATGTTTCAATTTTTATACTTGAGTAGCTCAAAAACATCCGGATACAACCTTCAATCTTCATAAATAGTCACAAACTGTCCTTTCAAGTATCGTCGATCATTCAGAGGATGAACACAGAACTTTTGCATATTTTTTTTCGCCTTCTTAAAATACATACAGCTATTGCCAACAACTCTTCTGAATTCATGCGTCCAGAGACAATGAAAAGAAGTGGTTTTTAAACGCTCATATGAACACTACGAGGGTGGTCCCATAAGTACCCGACCCAACAAAGAAAACACAAAAATTTTGGAAAAAAAATATATTTATTTTTCAACATAATCTCCTTTCAGCTCTATACACTTTTCCCAGCGATGTTCAATAAGTTCGATACCCTTTTTATAATAAGAACTGTCTTGCTCCTCAAAATACCCATTAACTGCCGACATCACTTCTTCATCGTTGGGAAATCTTTGACCACTGAGCCATTTTTTCAAGTTTGGGAACAGAAAATAATCCGAGGGGGCTAAATCTGGCGAATAAGGTGCATGAGGTAGCAATTCAAACTTTAATTCATTAATTTTGGTCATTGCAATAACGGATTTGTGAGCTGGTGCATTGTCTTGATGAAACAACACTTTCTTCTTAGACAAATGCGGCCGTTTTTGCTTGATTTCTTCGCTCAAATGTTGCAATAAGTTCGCATAAATACTCGCTGTTGATAGTTTTTCCTTTTTCAAGATAGTCAATGAAAATTATCCCACGCGCATCCCAAACAACCGACGTCATGACCTTGCCTGCAGATGAAACGGTCTTCGCCTTCTTTGGAGCCGGTTCTCCCTTTTCAGTCCATTGTTTTGATTGTTCCTTTGTCTCGGGTGTGATGTATGGACCCATGTTTCATCCATGGTTATGAAACGGCGCAAAAATTCTGCTTTGTTGCTGTGAAACTTCGCTAAACACTCAATTGAAACATCTTCACGACACTGTTTTTGCTCGAGTGTGAGCAAACGCGGCACCCATCTTGCACACAGCTTTCTCATGTCCAAATTTTCAGACAATATGCGATGTACCGCACTTTTTGAAATGCCTACTATGTCTGCTAGCTCGCGCACTTTCAGTCCACGATCATCCAGTACCGCTTTGTGGATTTTCTTCACCATTTCTGGAGTCGTCACCTCATTTGGTCGACCACTGCGATGCTCGGTCTTGGCAGCTCGTACGGCTTCGTTTAAACTCTGCTACCCAATATTTCACTGTTGTAAACGAAGGAGCAGACTCACCCAGAGTAGAATCCAGTTCATCTTTTATATTGGTTGGGCTGAGGCCTTTCAAATAAAAGTATTGTATCACGTAACGATGACCAATTTTCTCCATTTTCACAAATTCACTGAAAACGTTCACTATTGATGGCTGCCAAACAAGTACTAAACAACGTGGCGTCCTCAAACTTGAAACATATGCTTTATAGATTGTGTACTTTCTAATACAGTGATATTTTTCAAACAACTACCGCCATCTCTAGGTCAGGCCGGATACTTCTGGGACCACCCTCGTACATTTGCGAGCGTTTTAAAAGCGCTAGCGCTAACCCTGAACGCAACGTTTTTTTTAACGCTCGTGCGAATAACGCCTTATATATTTGGATTGTTTTATATAATTTCGAATTAAATTTTGCTTGCGCTACGATTATAACGAAAATTTATTTTCAGAACAACAACTAATATCGATCTGTCTAGATTTGTTTTTCGCGGGCGCAGAGACAACAAGTGCTTCACTTGGATTTGCCTTACTTAATATGTTACGATATCCTGATATTCAAACCCGTGTTCAGAATGAGTTAGATGCAGTGATCGGAAGAAACAGATGGCCAGAATTACGTGATAGAATCAATCTACCGTACACTGAAGCGGTTTTAATCGAGGTTCAAAGATTTTGTAACGTCGCACCGGAAGGTATACCGCGTCGAGCAACATGCAATACAATATTTCGAGGCTATCGTGTCGATGAAAATACAATGCTTATTCCAAATCTTGTCGACTTACATACTGACGAGAAACTATGGGGTCACAATTCGAAGCGTTTTCAACCAGAAAGACATTTGAATAAAGATGGTAAACTTTGTCGGCCATCTGAAGATATTTTCAAACCGTTTGGATTTGGTAAGCTTTTAATTGATATAAATATTTAAATAATAATTTAAAAATAGTAAATAGGTGTACCATTTTTAGAATTTTCATTTAATATATAACGTTTAATTTCATATTTAACCCTTTCCACTCGACTATCCTCTCTGTGAGGACATCGCAAATCTAACAAACAATATTATTTTCTTTTATGAAACATGAATTAACCCTTAAACTACATACTATCTGTATGAAACACACGAAACACACTGTTGTTGTGGTCACTTTGACCCCAACGTGCAGTTGAAGGGTTAATAAATGTATTTTTGAACTTTCATTCGAATAAAGAAATTATTTTCAATGGTATATCATTTTATTCAAACTTATTTGTCACTTGCTATTTTGTTAAAAAATATATTCGAGTTGCTGTGGGTCAGGTGAAAAAAATCTCCGAGTGCAAAGGGTTAATATATAATGAATGAATCTTTCACCACTTCGGTTATTTTCTCCTTTTTATAAATTACATTTTTAGTTTTTTGCTATATTTATTTTATTCTTTTTCCTGATTGAAAATTTAATATTTTTTTTATATTCCAGATGAAAATAAGACAAGTTATTTAACTGATATCTTTAAATCATTTCTTTCATTTTATTTATTAAAGTCGCGTTACTTTAATTTTTCATTTTAAAAGTTATACTTGCAGCTGCGAGTTCCAAATACATCTTTTTAATTATACAGTCTAATTTGTTTCGGTAAAACTTTACATTTAATTTTCTATAAAATGATCTACTTTTTTCTGCATTCATACTAGTGGCGCACTCAGGTGGAGCACGGAGCCCTAGCACACACCCCAAAGCTCCTATATACATAGAGAGATTAATATAATCCCTTATCACTGTCCTCTGTGTATACACTGAGAGATTAATATAACCACGCTTGAAGTAGCTCAAGAGCTTCGTAAAAAGAAAAGTAAACTGGATTTTATTCCTTAGATAAATTTTTATAATCACCTAATGAATTTTATTGAATTCACATTAAAAAAAAATTTATCCGTTCAACTCTCGACTCCCCCCCCCCATTCAAGATTAAATCTTGAGTGCGCCACTGAGTTACACTATTGTAAATCAGTTAAAAAATATAATGAATATTTAAAATTAGTTTCACTTAGATTGTTTGCAATTATTAAAATTCTCTAATTCACTAAACTACTTAAGATAAAACCATAATGCATATTTTTCATTAACAGTCATTAAAAATAACTGAGATAAAATCATAAAATAAATGGCGAATCAATAAACATCAGTAATGTAATTTCCAATCAATATGATGTAATTTCCAGACGTATGACATTTTTAGACTGCAGAGGATTTTTATAACACTTGTATTATTACTTTAGAAGCTTACTCTTATTAGTAATTTTATTTATTTTATGTTTTATCTAGAGATTTATCAATCGGACAAGTGCATATGAACTCTATCATATTTATAGGTAAAACGAAAAAGCTGTACTCTTTCCAAAAGAAATAATTAATTGAATATAATTTCTACAAACTTGAAAATATTTTTTCC
This sequence comes from Acanthacorydalis orientalis, assembly GCA_034766995.1. NCBI lineage: Eukaryota > Metazoa > Arthropoda > Insecta > Megaloptera > Corydalidae > Acanthacorydalis > Acanthacorydalis orientalis. Next base: position 17,241,238 of record CM068316.1, on the reverse strand, counting down.
GACAATTTTTTAATTCTTAATACTATTTTTAAAAACTGTTCTCTAAGAACGATGAATTCCCAAAGTCTTTTAAAAAATTGTTAACATGATTAAAAAAATGAATATTTATTAAATTAAGTGGAGAGAATTAAAAGATGTCCAAAATTTTATACTCTAGTTTTTCAACTTCAAGGCAATGATTTTCTGATAGTAATTCCACGTAATAATTGTAATTCCAGACCATAAATTTAAAAAATATGGTATTAACTTCATAAAGTATCTTAAATATCTTATAACGTAATTGGAAGAAACGTGCATCCTCGGGTTATTTTGCAAAATCCATTTTCATCATAAATAACAATTTTATTTAACAAATCCAATCATATTTTCAAAAATAACTCAGAGTGAAAATTGATTTTTCACATCCATTGTAATTCTTTTAAGAGTATAGAAGGCAGTGTAATTGGTCCTCGGATGTTTATTTTGTCTATCAGTGGTCTTTCAAATATTATTAAATCAAATAAAAGACTTTTCGAGTGACTATGTACTGCGAAATTTGCGGAAATTCGATATCTAATAACTGACTCTGTTTACAAATAAAACCAACTTAAATGTTTCATTTTACTTTATCGTATGTACATACAGTGGCATCCGCTTATTATGATCACTTTGGGACTTTCAATTTTTGATGATAATAACCGGATGATAACATTAAACAGAAGATGAAAAATTTTATTACTGAACTCAATTTATTCTTATTGATGAACTGCAGGCGTATAAATTAACTGAACAAATTCATTACCATGAAAACAATTTATTAAATATTTAGCATCTACATAACCGAGAACAGATCGAGTGAATATCACACTGATGCCAGACATCGGCACGACAGTGTATCTTATTTTTATCTTATCAAGATAACCATAGCCACCCTAGCAACCCTAACAGCATAGTCTTTATCTATGCTATCAACTAAGTAAAAAAGTAACATGAGGCGGCGTTATTAACTGTTAACATGTTGTAAAAGAACATTCAAATGTTTTACTACAACAATTATGAACAATTATGACATTTGTACAATTTATATTTATCACAAACTGTACACTTAATACAACAATACATATTTATATATGCTACATTCTTTATGTTTTTGTAAACAACATAAAATTTATTTGAAAAACTTATCAAGTGTTTTCTGTCGTTTGTTTGCGTTTATTAGCAATATCCATTTGGTACGAATTTGCTAAGAATTATTATAGTTTATCTCCAAGTGTAATTATCAGAATTGATATCAATAGCCGAAATTTGATTATTTTTAACGAATTTCGTATAGTGTTTTGGTACCGACTGGTTATGATAACAATAGCCGATTGATGACATTATCCGTGATTATAATAACCGGATTTCACTATATATATATATATTTATTTATATATATATATATTTATATGTATATATATATATATATATATATATATATATTTATATATTTATATTTATATATATTTATATATATTTATATATATATATATATATATATATATTTATATATGTATATATATATATATATATATTTATTTATTTATATATATATATATATATATATATATATATATATATATATATATATATATATATATAGATGGATATATATATATATATATATATATATATATATATATATATATATATATATATATATATATATATATATATATATATATATATATATATATATATATATATATATATATATATATATATATATATATATATATATATATATATATATATATATATTTAGATATATATATATATATATATATATATATATATATTTAGATATATATATATATATATATATATATATATATATATATTTATATATTTATATTTAGATATATATATGTATTTATAGATATATATATATATATATATATTTATATATATATATATATATATTTAGATATATATATATATATATATATATATATATATATATATATATATATATATATGCACGTTAACGCACGAAATTAATAATATCAATAATTAATTTGGGTTAGATACATAATTCATAGATATTCTTACTTCTTTGCAGGTCGTCGGCGTTGTTTCGGAGAAGGTCTAGCAAAGGCAACAATGTTTCTATTTTTCACAACGATCTTGCATAATTTTAAGCTTGAAGTATCGCCAGATTATCCTTTACTCCCTCCATTTTATGATTATAACGATGGAAGCTCATTAGCGCCAAAACCATTTTATGGGAAATTGATACCACGATATTAAAATTATTTAAGAATACTTCAGGAATTTATATACTGAGGATAAACTAATGATATAGACAGATATAAAAATTAGAAAAGATTCGTTTCACATAAGCGCTATATTAAGTAGTACTAAAGAAAATATACCTGTTTGACAAATAAAAATGAAATCAGAAATACTTAAAACTATTTTAAAAAAATACTTTTTTTGTACATCCAGTTACATCAAAACAAAAACACTCATTTTCCTGTTGATATTTTTATTAATAAGTCTGAATAAAAATTAAAAATATTTTTATTAAATAATAACTCTTTCAACTAAGCTTTAAATAATTGCTGTAAATACTATATGCATTTAATTTATGAACTCCATTCACTTTGTACTTTAAAAGTTCTTTTAAAAATTTAATAGAATTTTTTCTGGCCATAAGTTAGAAAATCAAATTTAGTACATACTTCTAAGATTTATTTTTTTCCTTTATTAATAACACACAAACGCCATAGCAAACACGCTGGAAATATTACCATGAAAGTAATTGAAAATGGACATTTACTGCTATCTATTGGCAAAACTTGGAAAACGTTGCTGTTTGAAAAGGTTTATTTATTAGTTAGAAGATAAGTATATTTTTCAAATCTAAACCTCCTTTTATTAGGTTAAAATAAATACAATGTGACTAGTAATATTAAAAGATGCCATTAATAATTACTTTAAAACATAAATATATTCTAATGTTGTTGGTAGTTTGTTTCAAACTATAAAAATACATGTTATGTTTCATTTTACAAATGATTTCTTTCTTCGTCTCACAAACCACATAATTTATATCCGATCAAAAATATTCAATAAATTACATAAATATATGTATTGTGAATTTATAACAGCTGACAATTTCAATAAAC
>CM068316.1:17185589-17230589 GCA_034766995.1 Acanthacorydalis orientalis | reverse complement strand
GTAAACACTTTCTTTAAAAATAAAAATATTAAAAAATATGTGGTTGAATGAGGACTAATGAAATAAAAATACATGTAATAAAATAATCGAAAAAAATTGATTAGCAGTGGTTATTGTAATTCAGTAAAACTAATTATATTCTAAAATCATATTATCAGATTGGTGCATAATTAACGATTGTTTTTTTTTATTCTAAATTTATACAATAATGAAACAATAAAGTACACTCAAAACATATTGAAGCGATCAGTCTGGAGCACAATCGTCTTCTACTTCAATAGCTGCTTCCCATTTACTTGGGAAACGATAAATTCCACGGGTAAACAAGTCACGTTTCTTCGACGCGATCCACGCTTTGATAGCGGCAACAAGTTTATCCAAATCGTCATAGACTTTGCCCGTCTGCCAATTTTTGAACGAGCAGTTAACATGGTAGATCTGTAGGTGCTTCGGTGGGAGAGTATGGCGGGTACTCGAACAAGTCCTACCCCTTATCGTCGATGGATTGCATGACTCGACCTTCGCCATGCGGTCGAACGTTTGTTAAAGAAAGGGATTTGGCTCGTTTTTCTGAAGCAATTTGATAAATATGCGGACCTTGCTATTATCGTGAGGAACCCATCCAGCTATTTTCCACACATTGAGCTTTTTGAGACGCCTGACGATCGACATTAAATTGTTCGACCAGCATCTTTGTTGCCGAATTTTCGTCTTCTTCCACGACCATATGAAGAACCTGATCATCAAAATTAGACAGACGACTTCTTTCTTCCTCCTCTTGTAAGCGCATGTCGCCAGATTTGAAACGATTAAACCATTTTCGAACTTGACTTCCATCGATCGTTCCTTGAGATCGCCAGATGACTGTGCTACACACATACAGTCCATCCTTTTTCGAAGTGATAAAGCATGATATGACGAAAATGAAGGTGGTTATCGACACACACTTTTACTAACTAAATAGTAAGGAATATATAAGAAGAAAAAATTAAAACAAAATGTGATAAATTTGTCAGAATTTGCCGAAGGGCTAAGGCAAAACAATCGTTGATTATGCACCAACCTAATATAATTATATTATACGATAGTTATTAGATCTAGAATTTAAAACAATAAATGTTCAGTTTTAAAATGAGTACATTTTGAAAATTTATTTATAATTAAGAATTACAATACATGTTTATCGTTAATGTTGTTATTTATAATTTCGTAGCATAAATTAAGTAATTATGAACTGTTTTCGAACAATCCATTTTTATTAGGTTGGTAGAAAAATAATCGCGGTTTATGACCTTCAAATTCATATACATTTACAACTTTTTTGATTTTCGTAGCTGTTTTGAGTGGTCGAAAACTGTTGGAGGTCTAACGCCTAACTTTTGTGCAAACTCTAGAATTGTTGTGCGTACATAGTTATGATTCAACTAACGCCTTCACTTGGTCGTTATGAACCGAAGAAGGTCGCCCGCGACCGTCTTCATCTTCAAAGCTCTTGTCCCCAGCACGAAATTTTTGGAACCACCATTGCACCGTACGTTCCTTATCAGTACCCACACCAAAAGCATCGTTTAGTTTATGAGCAGTTTCTATTGCTTTACCACCCGTTTTGAATTCATGTAAAACAAATTCTCTTGTTCCTTTTCCATCTTTCATTCAGTAACCCAATTTGAAACAAAATTAATAATAAAACCAAACTCGATGTTACTAAAACACAGATCGAAAAATGCACTTTAAAATGATATTAACACGAACACGATGAAGTGACACTTTCATTGAGAAAAATTAATTATTAGAATTCAGAAAACAAAAACCGCAGTTGTTTTCTTACCAAACCATAATATGGCAAGATCAACGAAATTCCATTTTATTATCTACTCATTATATTTTATTATTTATCATATCTGATAAATTAATGACCATACAGCAAAATATTACGAAAAAAATTGCCTAGTATAAACAGTTAAGATTCGAATTTTTATTAGATAAATCTAAATATTTTATTAATTAATTTTTTTATTAAATAAATTCGAATTTTTATTAAATCATACATAGAGAATATTTAAGAGTACAAATCGTTATTTTTAAATTATTTAAATTAAAAAATATATATACTTCTGATTCAGTATCAAAATAAAGACAACAAAGATCATAATTTGCCGGTTAGCGCCGTAAAATAATTATACATACTCGTATATGTATATATATATATATATATATATATATATATATATATATATATATATATATATATATATCAGACTAGCATTAGTGTATTTATGAAATCAGTGCCTGTGATCAGTTTAGTAAAATTTTTAAAGCAATCCTTCAAAAGACTGGAAATTGAAAAAATGTTTACGAAAAGAATATAAAAAATAAATAAATATACAAATATAGTAAAATATAATAAGTGAACTATAATTGAAATGTAGTAGAATAGTTAAGTTTTATATACATTACGTTTAAATTTTCTTACTAACCTGTAAAAGTAGTGTGAGATGGGACAATGTACACGAGATTAACTAAGTATGTATATCTCAATAAAGAATATAATATATATATATATATATATATATATATATATATATAATAAACTAGGGGGATTTACCCCCTGCTCCCTGCCCTTGCTGACTTGTCAGTTACAAGGCTGTACTTGTAACCGAATGAAACAATAAACATATTTTTTAAAACTCATTTATATCTATATAACTATTCTCGTAGATATATTGCAACGTTGCTGTTATATATATATATATATATATATATATATATATAGCTGATTTAATTTAAGCTTCTACATGAAAGTATTAAAAAAATCGCAAACATTAAAAAAAACATGATTTTTTTAATGTTTGCGATTTTTTTAATACTTTCATGTAGAAGCCTAAATTGAATTACCTAATATATATATATATATATATATATATATATATATATATATATATAAGCTCAATAAAATAAATGTCATAAAAATAATCAGTACACATAAGAACGACCGTGATAACGATTATACACCTAAAGAAATTATATATTAAAATATCATGCGATAAATTACGATCCGTACATTACATTTTTTTATTATCATGCTTATGTACATAAATCGTGTTCAATACATTTATCATATTTTTTATATTATATTGAAATAATTTATCATATTTACAAACTGAATATTCTTATTAAATTTTAGATATTTATTTGTGTCTATGTATAAAAATCAAAAAATGATTATAATTTCGCCATATATATGTATATATATATATATATATATATATATATATATATATATATATATATAATATACACGAATATATCCAATTTATCGTCTTTCTTTCGTTTTATTTTAAAATTTCATTTTGCCAAGTTATTAAAACTTTTGTTAAAAATATTTTTATTAAAATATTCCGAACATTTATTATAATTTTTTTAATGATTTAAATCTGCGAGGTATTCGGTTAACATTTTTTTATTTTTAAACGTTATTCGTCTCTTCAATGAATTGTACTTTTATAATATTTCTTCAATAAATTATACAATGAAAACGTATGTCTTACTTTTTGCCCTAAAATAAGTCAAATATTTTCATTGAAGTTTCATATCTGGGCTGTTTGATGGCTAAACGAGAAATTTTATTCGTTTTCCCTAAACATTTTTAACCATGTTATTCACACTCTTATTCTTATCTTACTTAAATGTTCCACAATTTTTTTCTAATCAAAATGATCAATAATTGATTATTGATTATATAATACATAAACGCAATTGTTATGTAACTGCATTTCGGTAGTAACTTTAAAAATTATTATAGTCGAATCCTGCAGTTTGTATACCAGCTGATTGTTTTTCATACCTGACTCGTGTTTATTATATTTATTATACATTCATAAAAACTGCGTATATATATATATATATATATATATATATATATATATATATATATGCGTGTGTGTATGTTTAAGATTTCTCGATAGTTTTCATTTCTCGAGAAAAGAAAAATTTACCTCTTATTTCTCAAGAATTCTTATTCCGTATAAATAACATTTGCCAGCTTAAATTCAGTTTAAAAGGTTATATAACAATGAAATATCACTCTTTAATACTGAATTCGTATATTTTATTCATTATTTTAACACAAGATACAATAAAATAGATAAAAAGTGATTGCAAAACAAAATTTAATGCGTTTATTGTTCAACTTTGAAATAATTTTTCAAATAACATAACGCACCAAAGTGATATTGGACAATCGATTTCTCTTCTTTGTAATAAAATCATTAGTAACAGAAAAATTACCTTCATTCTGTGTAGACTTTTATTCTAGACAACGCATCACTAAGTAGTTCCAGATTTGTCGTTCTTGTACCTGTTATTTGATATATATATATATATATACATATATATATATATATATATATATATATATATATATATATATATATTCTGGAAAAATGTGAAAAACAGATTTTATTTTTTTATCGAGAAGAAACATTATATATATATATATATATATATATATATATATATATATATATATATATATATATTCTGGAAAAATGTGAAAAACAGATTTTACTTTTTTATCGAGAAGAAACACTATATAATATATATAATATATATATATATATATATATATATATATATTCTAGAAAAATGTGAAAAACAGATTTTACTTTTTTATCGAGAAGAAACACTATATAATATATATATATATATATATATATATAAAATAAATGTCATAAAAAACTATAATGTCATAAACTATATAATATATATATATATATATATATATATATATATATATATATATATATCATAACATGAAAACTTTTGAACTTTTTAAACATTTTTCTGACATTCATTGCTTAAATTTTAAACTCGGTTTCTATACTTGAGAATTTTGAAAGACTAACACTTACAAAAAATTGAAAAAATCAATAATTAATAACATCGTTCATTAGTTGTTTCCATAGTTGTATATATTGGATTAAATTTGGACGGAAATGTGTGAATCTTATTTAACTGAAGAGATAATATATAAGTAGACAGGACTTCATAAGGTCTGCTGTGTTCTGTTATGTCCGCAAATGGATTAAATAGTTTACTGTTTCCAATTAACTAATTTACTTTCTTGTAAAATGTTCTACTTAATTATTTTCAGTTTAATTTGCTTTTAAGGTCCAGCGTGGTATCCGTTAATAGGAAGTTCAGCAGAATTCAAACGCCACGTAGTGCAAGCATCTGGAGCACAGTACCTCGCTGTGCAGTCTCTGTGTCGTGAATACTCGACGAATATTTTAGGTCTACGTTTAGGTGCTGATCTTGTAGTTGTGACCAATGACTACGCAACAAATCGTACCGTTTTCAAAGACCCGGCATTCGAAGCGCGTCCTGATAATTTTTTTACCCGATTACGCTGTTTAGGACGTTTACGTGGAATCACCTGTACGGAAGGCAAATTATACGTGGAGCAGAGAGCTTTCGTGCTACGCCACTTACGTGATGTCGGCTTCGGCCGTAAACCGATGGAGTTGAAGATCTCTAAAGAGCTGAACGCGTTATTATTTGATCTGAAAAAAATACCAGACGGACACGTTGCCGATGTGACAAAACTGTTCGGACCTTGCATTATGAATGTGCTTTGGATATTCACAGCAGGTGTAGATTTACGCGGTCATCCGCGCTTAGAAAAATTTCTTGCACTAATGCAACGTCGGACTTTGGCTTTCGATATGACTGGTGGATTACTAAACCAATTTCCTTGGCTACGTTTTATAGCCCCGGACGCTGTTGGATATACATTAATATCCAATATTAATAAAGAATTAAAAGGATTCTTACAGGTATTCTATTATATAAATTTTCAATTTTCACTGCAATGTTTCCTCGATAACTGCAAACACACCAAGTCTAAATGTATATTTTTTGACTAACGAATAATTATTCTGTTATATAAATCTATAATTGATCTATCTAAGAATCAATGAATAATATATACTACCGCTCATAAGTATTCAGGCACTTCTCTCTCTATAAACCAATATCCTATATCTCGGGTATAAGTAATTTATATGCTTACTTATATATATATATATATATATATATATATATATATATATATATATATATATATATATATATATATATATATATATGTTTACTGTAATGTTAAAATACACATTATTGAAAAAAAAACATTAAAAATAATTTTATATTTAAATATTAGACTCCCAATGTGACTACTCTTATTTTTTATGATTTCTTGGCATATTCGAAGCATTCTATTTATAAGTTTTTCCAATGTTCCGGGTTTTATTTTTCTCCATTCTTCCTATTTTACAAAGATCCTACTGTGATGTTAGACACGTATTTTGAACATTTCGGTCGAGATCGTCCCACAAGAGCTCTATATAGGATTGACATCGGGTGACTGAAGAGGCGAAACCGTCATTTTGAGATGTTTCTTTATTTCCATTTTATAAGCTTCAGGAAGCTTATACACAATTTGGACGTGTGTTTGGGATCATTGTTTTATTGAAAAACGAATTCGTTCTCAACAATCTTGCTCCAGAAGGCAAAGCATGTTTTTTCAATATATTCTTATAGTGTTCCTTGTTTAGTTTTCCTTCGATTCTAACAAGATCCCCTAAACCAGTGCCCGCAAAACAGCCCCACACCATCATAGATCCTTCGTCATGTTACAAGGATAGAATTGCACATTGATTTGCCACCTGCTCTCCAGCTGATCTGCGGTTAAAGACACGTCTCCTTGAACCAAAAACTTAAAATTTTGATTCGTCACTCCTTAGAACATTTTTCTAATTAGTGGTGGTCACGTTTTCGTGTTGTTTTGGCAATTCAAACTTTTTCTTGATATTTATTAGTAGGATTGGAGGTTTTCTTACAGCTATCCTTCAATACAAACCAGCCTTATTTAACCTTCGTTTAACAGGCGAAACACTGACAGGATTTTGTCGACTGTCGTTAACTTGTACCGTTATTTCTGGTGCTGTTATGCGTCGATTACGTTTGTTCATTGTCACTAATCTGCGTTCTTCTGATGTTGTTATTCTTGAGCGCCCGGTTCGTTTTTTGTTTACAATACTCTTACAATCATTATATTTTTTTAATTATGCTGTCTGCTGTCTTACAAGATAATTCTATTTTTTTTTTTGCTATTTGACGGTTACTTTGCCCCAACTTATGCCGGGAGATTATCATGCACAGATTTTCTACTGAATGTTCCTTCACTTTAGTCATTTCGATAAAAAATCAAAAGCAGAATTCCAATCTTGTTATTTTAAACGCTCCACTTATTTCGATGTTATTACTTGATCCTGACAAGATTAAATGATTGTAAACTATATACCAAAATGAAGAAATACTTCTCTTATCACAAACTCAATAATAACATATTATCTAGAAAAACCTAAACAACATCTGTTCTTTACTTCACCGCTAAAATTTCCCGGACCGACTTTTTATGAAAAGCCTTTGTTAAGACCCGAGTGTGTGTATTCGGTATCAGAAGTGTGGGTTACTTTAAAATCGCAGCTGGCCGGTGCACACCAAGACAGATTGCATATGTGTAGTGTTGTATATGTGTAGTAGGCTAGTGTTGATAGATAGGAAGGGAACTATTTTATGTAAATTTCAATAAATATTAAATAAGACATATGTACAAGTATTTTTTTATATAAAATGTTGATTGCATAAAAATATTTTTATTTTATAATTTAGAAAATTTCATAAATATACTATAGATACTAGGGTAAAAAAAAACATTAGAAATAAATAAGCACTATAAAAATATTTTATTTTTTTTATATAGATTAAAATACAGTACATGCATATACATGAATATATAATCATATTTGGTGACTATATATATATATATATATATATATATATATATATATATATATATATATAGAGAGAGAGAGAGAGAGAGAGAGAGAGAGAGAGAGAAAGGATAATTCAATTTAGGTTTCCATATGGAAGTATCAAAAGTGGCCGCGGCGATTAAGAAAAGTCATGTTGTTTTTTATTTAGTATTTTAGTTCAATTCAATACTAATATAATTGAACTAAAGTACTAAATGGGAGGATTACATGATTTTTTTTAATTTTTGCGTTTTTTTTAATACTTTCGTATGGAATCCTAAGTTCAATAACCCTATATATATATATATATATATATATATATATATATATATATATGTATATATATATATTTGGTGTATTTTATAGTTATTTTTATCATGTAATATACAACTATTCCGCAAAAGTGTTCCATAAATGTATAATAATTTAGGGATACATAATGAACAAAAATACAAACATGGGGCACCAATGCTTTATTACGAAATGAAGGATACGTCATTTTCTTCTCAAAGCAGAAATTCTTTTTTTTTATTTAATTTCTTGTTTATTAAATTTGTTTTACCCAAAAAAGTAATGCTTGATAAAATAATTGCAGAGCCCTAAGTAAAATCTCCATTATGCTCTAATTTCCTTCCATTTGAAAAACAATCCTCAACTTGATATAAATATTGACAAAAAAAATATAATATATATTCAATTACACACTCATACGACGCACCTTTAGGAACTCACTGTATTAGAAAATATTGTAATTAGAAATTAAAGCGATATTTATTAAATATTAAGTTTCTAAGAATGTTTCAATTATAGAAATTTACATTTAAATTTACATTATAGAAATTTACATTTATATTTTTTTATACAATTGTTTCTTTTAGGAAACAATAAGAGAACATTTTGAAAATAGTAAAAATGATGATACTGATGATTTGATATATTCTTATATTAAAGAAATGCAAACGAATTTAAATAATAATTCATATTACACAGGTTTGTTATTTTTTTATCAATCACGTAATGTATGGTTTTTTAATTGTTTTCCATTAAGTTCTAAATGTTTTCATTTCTTTTTAGAAGATCAACTTATTATGATTTGTTTGGATTTGTTCATAGCTGGTTCACAAACAACAAGTTCGATGCTTGGATTTATTTTACAATTCATGATTTTATATCCAGAAATTCAAAAGCGTGTTCAAAAGGAAATTGATTCTGTTATACCACATGATAGACTGCCTCAATTATCGGATAAAGTTAAGTATGTCAATCGTTTTAATAATCAATTGAAACAAAAACGGTTTTCCATTAATTTTACTTTCGTTCGTATTTTTACATTTTAATTGCATTAATACTAACGATTTTTTAATAAGTAGTAGACGAATCGGGCACTAATGACCTTAGCTGTCGAAGCGCCCCGAAACCCCAAATAACAATAGTGGACAAATATTTTTTTTATTTATATCTCTTTTTTATTATTTTCAAACAAAATTATTAAAATAAATTTCATATAAACAATACTGAAGTATTTACCACATATTTTTTTCATTACTGAAAATATTTTTTCTTTTATATATTACTATTATTATTAAATAATATATAAACATTAAACGCTAATTTGAATCAAAAGACAATAAATCAAATCCGTTCCTATCACCAAAATAGTTTACTATAATTTTATTTTGATATAAGAGAAATACAATTTAGGATTTTTCAATAGGAACTAACACTTATATTTTTGGTTTTTTTTATTATTGGATGTCTGTAATCTTTCATTTTATGAGAAAGTAACAAAAATTGCTATAAATAATATTTCAATTAATTAAATAGATTTTTTTAATTTACATCAATCTTTTTTTATTGAGTATTGAAAATTTCTGTAATGAACGTTTTTAATTTTATATTTTCAGTTTACCTTATGTAGAAGCTGTATTAGCAGAAGTGGAACGTATGAAACCGCCGGCAATAATTGCTGGACCCAGACGTGCATTGTATGATACAACTCTTGGTGGTTATCATATACCAAAAGTAAGAAAATCCATATTAAGTTTGTATTAATAAAAAAGAAACCTACTTGACCATAAATTTAAATATTATACATATATATATATATATATATATATATATATATATATATATATATATATATATATATATATATATATATATATATATATATATATATATATATATATATATCACCATAGTTGAACCAAATTTAAAATATTTAATATTTTGATTTAATTTGATTTTTCTTTCTGTAGTTAAAAACTGTGCTCATTAAATTGAGATTACATTGAAAAATTATTTTAATTATTAAGCACACCATGAATCATAATAAAAATATATCTTACATTCAGTATATTCGTGTATATATGTATATATATATATATATATATAATGACAGACAAAAGTAAAACGTAAAACACAAAATAAGATAGTAGTATTTTTTCGTTTGTGCACATTGCGTATCTTACCATAAACCTTTATCTTACCATAAACTGACAATATATGGAAAATAAATATACTTTTGAAAACTATTATAATTTTCAAATAATTGAAATATATATATAGACGCACGCACGCACACACACACACATTAACCTTCTTCATAAATCAGTCAACATAGCTTTCATAAGAAAGATCAATAAGATATTGAGATAAAAAAATACATGAATATGCAAATAAAATTTGACATATATTCATATATATTACATAATAGATCACTACCTTGCTCTTAATATATATATATATATATATATATATATATATATATATATATATATATATATATATATATAAATAAATGTAATATATTTTTAAAATTTTATTATACTGACATGTTTTTACAATTATATAATTTAGGGTACGACAATATTAATGAATTTATGGTCAGTGCACATGGATCCTACTCATTGGGGAGATCCTGAAGTATTTAGACCAGAAAGATTTCTTAATCAGGATGGAAAATTTGTTACCGATGACTACATTATGGTATTTGGTTTAGGTAAGGAATTCAAAAAAGTCCGGTACTTTACGAAATTACCACAAAGTAATATCTAAATTTAAATTTTGGTCACAATTGAACACTGTGGCTAAATTCACTTTCATAAACGAATTTTTCTTTCACCTCACAAATCACAAAAAAAATTTTCATATCAAAAATATTCAATAAATTATAATTGATTGGTGCTTATACTCATTTTGATGGCGTTCTTTAGAGCATCAACATATAGATTTTTTTAAAAGATATGTACCTTAGCAACTCTGAGGATGATAACATTGCTATCAAAGTGTGCATAAACATCAATCAAAAAAGATCAATCATAATGTGTTGAACATCTTTAACAGGAAACATTTTTTTTCACTTTATGGCATGAAAAGAGAATTAAAATTATGTTTTCAATATCATCATCATAAATAATGAATTTTATAGTATTTATTTTTAAATAAAATAAAGTGTATGATTTTATTAAAAGTATATAAATATCAATCCAGTCTAAAAATTGAATTACATTTTTCTAAGTATTCTCAATTATCTTGCAAATTTTAATTTGAAACTTCGCGAGTTTATGTTTAATAGTCAATTAATTTTACTTGCGTATAAATAAAATAGATGGACAAATATTTATTTCAAACATAATTATTTTTAACTTAGGAATTGTTTTCTCATATTCAATTTATTATTTATTGTTAAATTACTTTTTAGGACGACGACGATGTCTAGGTGAATCTTTAGCACGTAGCTGTATTTTTCTGTTTTTCACTGGAATTATACAACATTTTAATATTACAGCAAACGTACCACCTTCCTTTGAACATTTACCTGGTATTACAATATCTCCTAAATCTTTTGAAGCCAATTTTCATCAAAGGATTTAAGTATTGTAATTTTTGTTAGTAACAGTGAAATTTTAAATAATGTATAAAATTAATTTAAAAGAAAATATATAGTTAAATATAAATACATACATACCGTTCAATATCAGTATATTAAGTTGCATATACGAAGCAAATTTATTATAAGGAATTGTTTATTTGCAATACTAATTTTAATTTATTTCCTTAATTTTAAATTGAAATTATATATATATATATATATATATATATATATATATATATATATATATATATATATAAACTTTGAAACAAGTGTATTAAATTTTAGCTTTTCAATCTAGTAGATACATATGTACCTACAACAACTCTGACGTTTAAATAATAAGTAATAAATTTTCTTGATTAATCATTTTTAGTTTTTTAAGTTGTATTATTAATGCTTTTTAAATTTTCATTTTCAGTAATACGTTCTTCTTATTTATCAATTCTTGATTGTAAAAACCGTCTGAACAAAAACTTTTACATTTTCAGTAATTTTCCCTTTATATTACTAATTCTAATATGGGACAATTTCAGATTATGCTGTTTTTTTTTGAATTTTTAATTATACAGATTGTGAAATTATTTTTCAGTTAACACCAGTCTTTTTCAATTCATATTGTTTATTTAAAAATATCAGCAAACAAGTAATTTGATAAAAAATATTCGTATTCAACAAAAACAAAAGTATATATATATATTATTGAAGAGCATGCACAAAATGATTCAAAAAAAATTACGAATGTTAGGTACATATATCTTTCTTCACATTTTTTTATTACACATGAAAAAGAAAAGTATACTAAAAAAATTTTCATATTAAGAAGCATAACACCTGCCATTTGAAAATGTTATATTAAACAAATATTTTATATCCACTTGTTACTTACAACTCAAAATTTAACCATCAGTTATACTAGACCTTCTGTTTATGTATATGTAAGTATGCATAGATATGTACATTTATATATATATATATATATATATATATATATATATATATATATATATATATATATATATATATATAAATGAATTCAGTCATGCATTTGTTCAATTGTGTCATATTAAATAATACAATTCACATAAAAGAATTTGTATTTATGTTATAAAAATTATTATTTAATATTAAAAATAGTTATAGAAGAAAAAATATTCTATCCTTATTCAATACATAAATTTTTATTATTGGAGTAACTAATATTTTAATGGTAATGGTAAATATATAGGTTTTCAATGTATTTCTTGTACTAAATCACAAACACACATGTAATGTTATTTTTATTCAACATATTAAAAGTACTAATTTTATTTAATTTTATTAGATATTTTTAAATATTATTTCCTTGTTTTGTTGTTTTTTAACTTTTGTTGTAAAATCTTGAAAAAAACTAATTTTTAACTAAGTTAATACTAGTTTAAATTCATTTTAAAATTGCAAAATAAAATTAATATCGCTGAAAATAAAAGATCAAAACCCAAATTACCTACTCGGGATATTTAAGTACAACATAAAAAAAAACAAAGTGAAGAATAACGTTGATTATATTCAATATAATAGAAATTACAAATTAATTTTAAATTCTATGAATATATTTATATAAAGTTAATATATGTTCTGTGCATATTTAAAGAACTTTTAGCCGTTTTAAATAAATAGACTGGGCTGAAGATTCAAGAGAAGCAAGCTGTGCTACAGTAGGAGCCATTTGAGCTACATGTCCAATATAACCGGTACCTACATTTTTTCGAGCTTCACCATATATAACTTTTCCATCAAATTCATTCAAAGGAACTGATAAATCAGGATCAACTTGAGTAATTGTAATGTTTAGATGATCTTCAATATCAGCTAAATACTGTAATTTATTAATTTTTATACATATATATATATATATATATAAATTATGATTATTATATTAAAAAAACATTAATAACTAAAATAATATTTAAAAATTTATAATTAAATTGAAATACTAAATTTCGCTTACCCTAGATTCATTATACCATACACAGCAACCTTTTGGATTTTCATCAGTCAATCGAGTATTCCAACAATTACGACCACGGCTTTGACACCACTCGCCATGATACCAAACTTTTTCAGGTACAGTTGAAACAAGACTGATTGCAAGACCCATTCGTTCAGCTCGTCCTACTCTACCAATTCTATGAACATAATTTGATTTTTCATCTGGCAATGTTATATTTATCATAAATGGTAAGCCTGAAATATCAAGCCCTCGTGCTGCTACGTCAGTACAAATTAAATATTTCACTTCCCGACGCTTAAATTTTTCTAAATTAGATTTTCGTTCAGCAGGCTTACGGTCGCCATGAAGGCAAACGCATGAAAATTTATTGCCACCAACCTGTAAAAATAAAAATAATTTCAATAAAATTATAACACTATTCCACCATAACTTTTAAATTATTAATAATAATAACAGGAACATTAATTTGTATTTTTAATGAACATTTTCTATTTATTTCAATTAAAAGTAATTTACCTGTTTTAGATATCTTTCAAGATTGTCACAATCTAATTTTGTGCGACAAAAAATTATTGCATGATCCATATTATGTTTTTCTATAGCACGGACACAGTATTCACCTTTCAACATTTTAACAGCTTCAGATAAAGTTTCAGCTGAAGCACCACGAACATCATCACGTGAATGAACACCATCTGTTTGTACATGTCGTCTCAATGATCGCCAGCTAGCATCTTTCTGTGGATCTATCATACATACCACGTGATGTACCTAAAATAAATATTTCATGAAACACTTTTTATCGAAAGTGATTTATTTTTTAAACATAATATATTTACAGTTTCTGGTACTGAATCTTCTCCTTTTAAATCAACCCAGGTTGGAAAATGCATTAACCTTTCAGCCAGTTTTTTTACTTCAAAGTCATGTAAAGTAGCACTACAGACTATCATCTGTAATCGTTTACCATCTGATGTTATTTTTGGTATTTGCCGATGGATACGATCAATAAGATCTTTATAACCAGCTTTAAGTAAACCGTCAGCTTCATCTAATACAAGAAAGCGGCACTGAGTCAATGACAAATAGCCTCCTTGTATTAAATCTTCCATTCGGCCAGGAGTACCAACTACTATATCAATTCCTGCATTTAATGCAGATATTTGTTCTTTTACATTTACACCACCAATTACAAGAAGCTCACGAATTTGTGAAGTTTCAAGGTATTTTTTAAACAATTTAATGTTATTAAATGTTTGTTCAGCTAATTCTCGAGAAGGCTATAAACAAAAATATGTATATAACTTCAAAGTTTTCTTTTTTGTAGATATACATATATATACACACAATGGTGTGATATGTAAAATTAATTTTAATGTATATTTTTTTCTTTTAAAGATGAAAATATTGTTTCACAAAAATTTAATTACCTCTATTATAATAGCTTGAGGTGCATTATTTACAAGCTTAGAATCTGATGAGGAACTTGCACCACCACTCACAGAATTTATTGATGTGTTTTCTTTGGGAGCTTTACAAATTGCAGAAAACCCTTCAGGTAGATCATGTTTAAAAGGTGTTGAACCAAAATTGAATGACATTTCAGCATTCTAAAATTTGAATTAAGTTAATAGACAAAAATTATTAGTGATATATAAATACATGTTAAATGAACAAATTCATTCAATAATCACTCATTTTTCCAATTGAAAACAAACCTTTAAAACTACTGAAGGATACAGTGGATTACTCATAATTTGCTGATTTAATTGAAAAGCAACACCTAAACTTTGACCATTTTTGGTAAACTTAATTTCTCCATTATCTAAATCTAACAAACACCCAATAACATCACATTTTCCAAATGGTTCACCATAATTATCAAATTGTTTGTTATTGGACTTTTTTCCAGTACCACCAAACCCAAAACCAAATCTAGTAACAGAATTCAAAATTTACTTAAAAGATTAAAATGTTTAAACCATAATTGATTTTTAATTACCTATCAGTACCCAAATCTAAATTAGCCTGAGCTGTGCTAAAACCTATTCGACATAAACCTTCATCAGTAACTACTGCCTCATAATACCATTTTCCACTACGCTGCACTCCACGTGTGCATCTGGTACCATGCCATTCTCGTTGCTCTCGGGCTTGACATCTTAACCCATCTGGAGACACAGCCATTGCAGCTGTTCGATCATAAAATGATAATGTCCATGCTGGAGCTAACAAAAAAATGGCATGAAAATACATTAATTTGTGTTTGTAATATTTAATTAAAATCTTAATAACTTTAATATTTCATATTAGATATTACTTTTAAATCTAATATAACACGAAACATAAAAACATTAAATTACTGTATTATACATGTAAAATTGTAAAGCTAGAAAGTCTAAACTTAAATTTAAATATTTGAATAAATACATGTATGTACATAGTATTATATAAATGTATAAACACTTAATTTTATCATACAATTTTAAATAATTTTAATTTGGTCTTACAACTTTGTGTTATTTGTGCTGAACCTCCGCCTTTTCCTTGACTCAAATCACGTAAAGTTTCCCACACAGTTTGTAAAATTGGAAGACAAAACGCTCCTGTTTTACCACTTCCAGTTTCTGCAGCCATTAAAACATCGCCTCCTCCTAATATTAAAGGAATGGCTTCTGCTTGAACATCTGTAGGTAAACTATAAAGAATTTCAATATTTATTTTTATAAACCAGTTATTTTTAATTCAAGAGCACCATTTATATAAAAAGTTATAAAACAAACTAATATCCACAAGATAATAAATACATTAGCTACAATATGATGAATTCATTCTAAGTATTTCTGCATTTGCAACTTACTTCCACTCCATTTCTTCTACAGCTTTTCCAATTTCTGGCATAACACCGAATTCTAAAAGTAATTAAAAAATACGGACTTTTGTATTTAGCCGGCATACTTAATAGGTTACACATTATATATATATATATATATATATATATATATATATATATATATATATATATATATATATATATATATATATATTTACCTTCAAACGCAGTCATGGTAATTTTTGATTAAAATTCAAATATATAAAAAATTAAATTAACAAAATTCTATACGGTTTTCAACAATTGAATGAATGACATTTAATGTGCATATGCACTACAATCGTTTGTGAGAGTGTGTGAGAGTATCTATCAATAGATAAAAACAATATGGTCGTTAGGAGATACTTTATCTATGGTCGTTAGTCTGTCTTCTTTCTCTGTGATCTGTCAACTCTATTTGGTAGTATACCTATCTTTATCTATGGATAGTCTTTAACTGCGTTAATTATTAGCAAATTTTCATTTTCTTACTGTTTAAATTATGATTTAAGATAAGACCATGGATTTGACTTAGGCTTCCCCACGAAAGTTTTTTTAAAAAAAAACACAAAAATTAAAAAAAAACATGTGTCCCACATTTAGTATTTTAGTATTGAATTGAACTAAAATACTATATAAAAAATAATATGACTTTCTTAACCCCTACTACCCCTTATAACACTTCATATTATATATGTATATATATATTATATATATATATATATATATATATGTATATATGCATATGCTACATGGATAAATGCATTGATAGTCTCTGGATAAATATTTGTAAACCATTATACACTGTCTTTGTTTATCTTTTAGTCAGTCTTTATAAGATCTCTATTTATTTCATAGACAGTATTACTATTCAGAGTAAAAGTTCGTATTTTGTCGCAATTGCCTTAAAGAATTAAAAAAGTTTTGTTTTAATAAGTTTTGTTTGTAAAGAAATATTGCTGCGTCATATAATGATTTAATGGATATATATTTTTATTGAATAAGCTACATAGTAAATATTTATCAAAAACTTTTTAAGGTTAGATTGTGTATTAATATTTAAATATTTTTGCATATTCCAGACAAATAAATACTTTAAAACATGTCATTATTTGGTCAAAGTTCTTTTTCGACTACGCAGAGTGCTTTTGATAGCCAATCAACTTCAGGAAGTACAACAAAATCAAAAGATTTTGAGGTTGTCTCACCACCAAATGATTCAATTAGTTGTTTGGAATTTTCTCCATCAACACTTCCACAGAATTTTTTAATTGCTGGTAGTTGGGATAATAATGTCAGTATAAGATATATGTGTACATAATAATTTATTATACAAGTAAATGAATATATTATTGTTTAGGTTCGTTGTTGGGAAGTTGAACAAACAGGTAAAACCATACCAAAATCAATGCAAACTTGTGGTGGTCCTGTATTAGATGTGTGCTGGAGTTCAGTATGTATTTAAAGAATAATTGATGTGTGTAGTAATATTCAAGTAATCTAATAATTTTGTTAATAGGATGGGACAAAAGTTTTTATGGCGTCTTGCGATAAGCAAGTCAAAATGTGGGATTTAGCTTCAAATCAAGTAATGCAAGTTGCAGCTCATGATGCACCAGTAAAAACATGTCACTGGATTAAAACTCCTAATTATTCATGTTTGATTACTGGTTCTTGGGATAAGACCTTAAAGGTATACACACACACATGCACATATATATATATATATATATATATATATATATATATATATATATATATAAACATACACACATATTAAGTTCTATCCCAAGTTACAAATTCCCATGATATAAGGAGTTACATTTAATATCAGTCTTAGTAATAAACAATTTATCAAACAATTTTTTGATGTTAGGAAGGCAGATTCAGATAGAAATTAATTTTTAGATTTCACGTGAATCTAATGGTCGTAGGTAACATTTTAAACCTTAAAAATATCAGATAACAAGTATCAACTATACGAGCTTATCTCCAACAATCTAAACAGAAATTGTATAATTATTAGTGACTACCATTACCAGTTTACTAATGAAATGATTACTATATTTTTATTTTTAAAATTATTAATGTAATCAAAATTGATGAATTTAGTATTGATTTGATAATTAATAGGTATAGTATTTAAATTTGTGATTTTTTTATTTTATTTATTATTTTAACATAATTAACTTCTAGCTTATATTGTAAAATATTTAATCTTATTTTTTTGTATTTTATTTAATATTACCATAATTTAACTTACGTTATAAAAACAATAATATATTTTTAAGTTTTTAAAATTTTGTGAAAATTAATTTTATTCTTCAGTTCATCATACCTGCATATAATGTATAAATATGCATTTGGTGATATTTTAGCATAAGTGAAGTTTAAATTTTGGAACTCAGGAATGACTAGTTTTTTCCCATTGAAATTATATATTTAATTTAGAAACATCTGTCTTTTACACAAAAGTTCCTTTTTCATTCCAAAACCACAAAAAAAGTTCTGATAATAAATGTTTAATAAATAATAATGATCATTTTTGGTTATATCATATGTATATTTTGATGATGATGTCATTAGTCCACTAAATGATCAAAGTACCAAGGTTAAGAAAAATCTTCTATTTTGGATTGCGGTATAGCAATCTAAGATCTTGAAATTGCCATTTAAAGGTACATAAGCAACAATTAAAAACGATCAATAATTATTTACCAGACATTTCTGATTAGAACAATTTTTTGTGGTTTATGAAGTGAGAAAAGAATTAATTTTTGCAAGAGAATTTAGCACAGTTTCAGGGCTGTATTGTAGAAAAATTTGCCTTACAAAGACTTTTATTAATGCAATGCCTTTGTAAGCTAGAGGAAGATTAATGTGTGTGTGTGCGTGCATGTGTGTGCATGTGTGTATATGTATGTACACATGTACATATATATATATATATATATATATACGTACATAATAGAATAAAAGAGTATTAATTTTCTATTATGATTTTGAAAACCCATACTAATTGTTTTCTTGGATTTATAGTTAATACTTTCATATTTTTTTGTAATTTATATAATCTCATATTTTATTATTATGCTCCTTTCTCATTAATTGTAGTAATATGTAAATATGTTCTTTTTAGTTCTGGGACACAAGGAGCTCTACACCAATGCTCAACATTACATTACCAGAACGATGTTATTGTGCTGATGTTGATTATCCAATGGCAGTTATTGGCACGGCAGGACGAAGTATTATTGTATATCAGTTAGAAGGAAATCCTCAAGAATACAAACGTATAGATTCACCATTAAAATATCAGCACCGATGTGTTGCTATTTTTAGAGATGTGAATAAATTTCCTACTGGTAAATTACATTTTCTATTCCTCATTTTTCATCGACTATATATTTACTTTGATTTTAATAGATTTAATATTTTAAATTAATATATTTGTAATGAATGAAAGTAAATATTATTTCTTTTCAGCTTAATAAATAAAAGTAGAAAAAATCATATTTAAAATATTTTTTTATGTTTTGTTCATAATTGTGTTATCTGAATTGGAATATTATATATATATATATATATATATATATATTATATATACACACACACGCATATACACATTAAACTTTTATATTTATAAAATAATATATTCCTAAAATTTGCTACCTTACTTTAAAGAAAGTTTAATTGAAAATAATTAATTTCGAAAATTTTGGTCATTATTCATTTTTAAAATTTAAATATAATTTAAAACATATTCATATATTATGTAGGTTATGCTCTTGGCAGTGTGGAAGGTAGAGTTGCAATCCAGTATGTAAATACAACAAATTCAAAAGATAATTTCACATTTAAATGTCATCGCACAAATGGTTCATCAAATGGATATCAAGATATTTATGCTGTTAATGATATAGGTAAATAACAATAACAGAAAATCAATATTTTTCTTACTTTGTTATATGAGATATAGTTTATGTTTAGTTTTCTTGTTTTGTAATTTATCTTATATTTATTATGTTTTTTAATATAGTTCATTTGTTTTATAATCAAATTAAATAACCTTAAATTAATATTAAATGCTTTTAAGTAAATAAAGACAAAATATAATATAAATTCAATTTTAAGTACATACTAATTTTAATTAATATCTATGATTTCAAGTTGCAAAGTAAATGTCTTTTGTAGCATTTCATCCAGTACATGGCACATTGGCAACAGTTGGTTCAGATGGGTCATTTTCTTTTTGGGATAAAGATGCCCGTACAAAATTATTACCTTCTGAAGTTATGGAACAACCTATTACAAATTGTGCATTTAATCATAATGGGCAAATATTTGCATATTCTGTGAGTTATGATTGGAGTAAGGTATATAACATTTTTGTTTTAATTTGATTTATTTTAAGATCCATTATTTTGTGTTTAATGATAGTATATTATTATTGTTTATCTGTAACAATAATTTTTAAGCTTGGAAACATTTATTTTAGGGTCATGAATTTTATGATCCAAATAAGAAGAACTACATTTATCTTCGGCCATGTTTTGAAGAAGCAAAACCACGTAAAAAAAATTAAACTTCTCTGTGGTAAATTTTTTCCAAAATTCAATTCATACTCTAAAAATTAATGTTTATTCTACATCATTTAAAATTTTCATTATTTACAATTAGAATAGTTGGTGTTTTAAAATATATTTTAGTTGTTCTTAATCAAGATAATATAAATTTGACTGCTTGGAAAATTTAAACAGAAGTAGTTGTAACTTTGTAGTAATTTTCAAATTATCAATTTTCATTGTAATTAATGTTATAAAAAATTAATAAAGTGATAAATTTAATTTGTAATTCAGTACGCAAGTAGTAAATAAGTTGATTTTACTAGTTAAGTATGCATGATAAAAATATATTTTTTTAAGTATCATTAAAAAATATAATGTATTTTTTCTTATTCGTTAAATGGTCTACGAATCTATTAAAATGTTAATTGTAAACTGCAATGCATTAAAATTATAATAAAAATTGTAATAGAATTATTTTGTAATAAACTCATTTTGTATTTAATTTTGTTTTCATTTCTAAGTAGTATATAAATGAAAACATTAAAAATAAATGATTATCGATTTGTCACATATTTATAAAACAAACATTTATATTTAATATTATTTATTTACAACTTTAATCTACAATACACATAGGTTAACTAATTATATATAACTGTTCAACTTTAATGATGTCCATGTTCTGAATGTGCTGGTTGTAACATTTTTTCAATTATGATGGTTGCAACAAATGCTGCAAATCCAAACTTGAAACCACGGAAAAACAATGCACGGAAACGTTCTTTATGGGTACCACTAATTTTAGGATCATAACGCCAAACTTCATTTCTATAAAAAATGTTATACTTTTTCTCATTGCTTGTAATACGTATAAATTAATTTAAAAATTATTTAGTACATATTTAATGTGTTGTACATTTCATAAATTCATATGAGTATGTATGTATATTATATACAATATATTTTATTATAAAAGCTTAAATATATATAATTGTTACCTGATCCATGGATCTTTGAGTCCTCTAGCTGCAAGAGCTTGTTGTAATTCTACTAATTCTGGAGCATTTTCAACTTTATATATTCTATAATCAGGTATTTTGTAAGGTGGGCCATGATGATGTCCATGTCCTCCCATTGTCTCTAAAAATCTTAGTAGGTTATGTGTCAAACACTACTTATATAATTTATTTACTAATTAAGTAACTTCAATTAAACAATAACTAGTAACAATTATATTGATTCATTATATTTTTATAATTCTTTATATTATTACTATTTGAAAATAATTTATAAGGGAAACATTTACAAAAAATACCTTCACCTACATTTTATCCTTTTTTTCAAAAAAAATTAAAACTCAGTTTTAATATACCTCAACCTCAGAAAATTTGCGCAAAATTTTTATACAAAAAAATACTTCGGCTAACAAAGATGTAATAATACATATATAATGTAGTAAATTTTGTACTATATAGCATATACCGAGGTATATACTGATAGTATAGTAGAATTTATCTATCGCATATACTACATCAAAATATGAACACACACATTATTATCTACAAGCGCCTACCCAATATATATATATATATATGGTGTGTGTGTGTGTTTTGTATATAACTGTTATCATTTGATGATTTTATACGTCTTTAAAATATTGGTCACACAATTTTTAATTAATTATATACATCTTTGTAGAAATTTTGTTAATTGAAGGTAAATATAACAAATCTTAAACTTTAATATATAATCAGACAAGTACTTTATTGACTGATGAATAATGTATAATAGTTATATATATATATATATATATATATATATATATATATATATATATATATATATATATAACAATACTTTTTAAACATTAAAGTTTATTATAGGAGATTTAAATATTGGTGATTCATTCAAATTAACTTCAGTTAATTTTTATTGTCTAATGTATTTCCTTTATGAATAATTTATTTTTGTTCATAAATGAACCAATCAAACAAACTTAGTAACAACTTCAATTTTTGCTTTTAATTTCCTTTTCCCCTGGTTCTTGTTGAGATATATTTTTCATTTGGTTTTGGTAAATTATTTAGTCATTTTATATATATATATATATATATGAATTATAATTACTATGCTTATAACATCAACATGTTTATTGTTCCACTTAATAGTTATCTTTTATTTATCGACATTTATTAAATGTTTTTGTATTAATGTATCCTTATTTGTATATCTATTAAAAAATTAAAATTTGTTTTAATTCACGAATGAATTGTTTTTTCATCCATAAACCAAAAAAAAAACATTTTTTGTCAGAAATATTCAATAAA
Organism: Acanthacorydalis orientalis; assembly: GCA_034766995.1. Classification (NCBI taxonomy): domain Eukaryota; kingdom Metazoa; phylum Arthropoda; class Insecta; order Megaloptera; family Corydalidae; genus Acanthacorydalis; species Acanthacorydalis orientalis. Next base: position 17,207,081 of record CM068316.1, on the reverse strand, counting down.
TCATTATTGATCGTTTTTAATTGTTGCTCGTACGAATTCTATAGCGACGCCATCATTCTCAATGCATGAAGTTACAAATAAATCTAAACCTGATTTAGTGTTTAAAATTTATTTAAATTTTTATATGCATTGCAGCTTTGAGAAAAATAGTAGACAATAGTAGTTAAATAGTAGATAACAGTAAATGGCTACTTTGAAGACCTCGAAGAAGCCCACTTCTAAGAGGGAATTGCTAGGCTGGAGGAATGTTAGGGCAAATACGTTGAGTTTTGATGGGATTATGTTGAAAAATAAAGGACACTTTCCAACTGTAGCTGTTGTCTCTAATATTTAACCAAATTACTCTTCAAATCGTCCTCGAAAATATATATATATATATATATATATATATATATATATATATATATATGTATATATATATATATTCTGAATTAAAATATAAAGCATCTACCAAGGAATAAAAAAATTAACAACCAAATCCCACATGTGCATTTTTTATGAAATAGTAATGATTACGCATTAAGCAATAGAACCAGTACAATAATAAATAAAATAGTCTAAGAAAATACAAATTACTTTTTCTTTCTCGTTTTACATCATAACATTTTGGTAGTGATAAAATAATTCTAAACTGTACTTTGTTTCAAAATTTTGTATGTTGTAGTAATGTTTTCGTATTTTTTTTTTTATTAATTGATTGTCTTTATTTTTCTATTTCCATTAACTAACATCAGATTCATATAAATTTAGTTGATAGTCAGGGTCTTAAAACGTTTTTTTTATGTAAACTCTGCACTAGAGTAATTTATTTTAATAATATGATGGATTTTTATTATATCATTTTTTATATATAATTTTTAAGATGTTTAAATTTAAATTTTACTATTGGATATACGTTTCCTTTATTCTACAATCTTTCCTTTGTTCTGGATCTCCTAAAATCAAAAAAATCCAAATAATAATAAAAAAAACTAATTGATCTGTATTGGGTTTATGAATTTGTATTTGTATTGTATTGTTAATCACTATTTTTCCTTTATAAATGAAGTTGTTTAGTATTATTAGATTTTTAATATACTTTAGGTATTCTTATTTTTTCCCCAAGTATATATATATATATATATATAAATATATGTTTGTGTGTGTGAATAATTAATTTTTCACTACTTACATATTTGAATTTAAAAAGAATTTAGTTCATGATTTTCACATTTTTTTTTGGTTCTGTTAATATTTTTTATTAAATAAGAATTGTGAAACTCTTTTATTTTAAAAGAAAATAGTATTATCAAATATAAAATAATTAATGAGAAGTAACAATTGATGCTGGTTGTATGCAGTTCAAAATGCAATCCTCACGTCGTAATTTCAGTATCTTTTGATGCCGACTATATTAAAGCTTTTAATAAAAGATGTCTTGTAGGGATATTCGCATTTACTATCGTTCCCACCTTCACGTTGATTATTAAGTTTACATATTATTTCCCATTGTCCTGTCGCTCGAACGGGTTGTTTCATTGTAAACGTGAAGTGTTGCAAAAAGAATTACGCGAGTAAATTTATTAGAAAATAAAAATAAAAGGATATGTTGAGAATACCATGAAAATAAAGTGGCAGCAAATACGAATCATATTGATGTCTTGTACATTTTATATCATTTAAAAAAATAATGTGTTTTTTCTGTGATTTTTAAAGAGAATAATAGGAGCTAGATCGGATGAAATAATTATAAAACAATAATGACACGATTTATGAAAACTTATTCTAGTTCTAACGTTGTTTGCAAAGGTGTTTATTTTCTGTGTTTTGTTTTTATTATACAAAATGTGATTCTGTCAAAGCAAACGGCAGCAACAGACCCACAACCACAGCATCTCTCCAAATCAGAAAAAGGTGAGTACCAAGAAGAAAATAATTAAAGTAACGATTATTGGTTAACATTTATATAGTTTCATTCGTGTGTTGTTATTTTATTTTACACATTTTCATTGTTCGTTAAACGTTTCCACATACATGTAGGAATGGACAGGTAAAATTTATATCTTGCAAATTATTTTTATAATTTAACCGAAATTTTATTCAACGTTTCAGAACGTTTTAAACAAAGTTTGTTTCTATATAAATTTAATGTTAATTAATTACATGTTTTTTTTTAGTTAAAAGGTACTGAACAATTATTTAATTAAGACTTAATAATTGTTTTGTGATTATATATATATATATATATATATATATATATATATATATATATATATATATGTATATATATGTATATATATATGTATATATATATATATATATATATATATATATATATATATATATATATGAATATGTGTATATATATATATATATATATATATATATATATATATATATATGTATATATATATATATATATATATATATATGTATATATATGTATATATATATATATATATATGTATATATATATATATATATATATATATATATATATATATATATATGTGTATATATATATATGTATATATGAAAAGCAACTGCGTTCAACTTCGTTATAAAAATAAACCAATGATAAAATTATTACAAAGTTAATATATATATATATATATATATATATATATATATATATATATATATATATATATATATATATGTACATATAAAATGTAGGAATGAATATATTATGAATGTTAATACGGTTTTTTAATTTATTTGAATATACTTAAATCTATTATGATTGCTTGAATATACTCGTACTTAAATCTGTGTATTCCATTTTTTTATACTTTCTTTCAAACTGGAACAGTGTTTTGTATTTTGGACAAAATTATAATTATTTGTATATGTAGTTATTTTTTTACATTTTTTATAATAAAGTGATACACATTTTTTCATTGCAGTGAATTTAATGTATTATATTCATATATCATGTATTATATTCATATATGCTATAGTGAATATAAATGTTAATATAAGGATACACTGACTTTAAAATAATTATTAAAAAATTAATAAAAATAATAATTACCAATTTGATTAATGTTTTATAGTGTCAATTGTGAATTATGTGTCTACTCAACATATTATACATATCTTTTTTTGTATTATTATATGTACCAAAATAATATATGGTCTTTTATAATATCTACAAATTTTATTAAATTAATAGCATCTTTAAACTGATAAACATATTTGAATAATTTATTAATCTCGTTATTTTAATATGTTAAATCAAACTAAGTCAGAGATTGTAGAAAATAGAAATTATTTCCCTAGTTTAGTCAATCTATTTCAAATGTGTATTGATTGAATGTAACTGAGAAAAATAGTGTTTCTATCAACTTTGAAGAAAACAAACAAATTGATCAACAGCAAGTAATTGTTAATTAGATATTAGTTATGTTTTAAATTTAAATATTTTTTTTTGTTATTATATAGGGTGATGTTCCACATATAAGTATTAAAAAAAATCATGTTATTTTTTAATTTATGCTTTTTTTTAATACTTTTATGTGGAACACTAAATTGAATCGCTCTGTATATTAACTTTTTTAACTTTGTACTCATGTCTAATTTGTTTTTAGAAAATATTTGTCAGATAATCTTCATATCATGTATTATATACATTTTTATATAATGTATTTTTAAATTTTATTTTCTAAAGAAATTTTTGCCTGTGAACATGTAGTAAACATTTTTTTTATAAAATTAATCAAGTATAAGACAGATTACTAACGTTTTTTTAAGTAAATGAATGATAATGTTTTATTTTAAATTACACTGTAGTCATAAAGTAAGATTGAGAGAAATTGACAGAAGTTTTGAAGTGATCAGATATATATATATATATATATATCATATTTAGTACAGATCTATGGTACAGATCTTTTTAAGTGGTATGGTAGTAGTAGTAGTGTTGTAATTTGACTTTCGTAATCATTTATTATAATGTAAGCAGTTTTTAAAAGTAAATTTGTAAATGTTTTCCTATTTGTAGAAATAATGTTATAAAGTTTTGTTGTGTAATATATGTTATGTATATTTTCTTATCGATAAATAGTATGACAAATTCGTTTGTATTGACATTAAACGGACCATAGTAAATAAGTCGTTATATCCGGACATCAGTTATTTTGCCAAAATTTTTATTCGTGGATTCATAACTGTATATATAAGAAAAACGCTCGTATGGTTTTTCATTGCCCTTCATGTATATGTATTCTATATTTTATTTTTTATTTCCGTCATAATTCACAGGTAAGACTTTTATGTTTTTGATGTTGAAGTTTTACGTTTTAGATTTCCCAATGACGAACAATTTCTTTTTTCTATATCGTCTATATTAGGTTCTACTAATACAGTTTTTTTTTCTTTCGACACATTCACTCATTTTTTTTAGTTGCTGATTACGGTCATTTAACATTGCTTTTTTTGTGCTCCATAATTCTCTAAAAAAAATTCTGGAGACAATATTATGTATACAGAATCAATAGATTCAACTTTTGGTGTAGTTAACTTTTTTTTCAACAAATTCTTCAAATTCATTCGGTTTCAATTGTAGCATGATATCTGTTATTGCTACACTTCTGCTTCTCTTGTTTTCAAACCATTTCAAAAGATTTTGTTCTACATTCTACTGCTAGTCAAATTCAATATAAAAAATATAGAAAACTATTGTTGAGTAAAAAATAATGAATATACTGAAAGGGCTGTTTTTGAATCATAAACCAGAAATAGACACAATTGTATTTTATAGCTCGTAAACAAAATGAGTAAACAGTGTAAGTAATTGTATCATGATTCGTGAATTTTCATGTTCGTTTATATGGCAAACAATACACTTTTTGAACTGTTCTTTCTTATATCTTTCATTTTGATCATTAATATTGATTTCTTTCGTATCGGGAACCAGTAAAATAGTTATTTATTTTCGAATCCGTTGCCATATAATAAATATCTATAACTGGAAGTATTTGAGTATTTGATTATTTTCTGTAACACCAGCAGCAATAAAACACACATTGAATTCAATGAACAAATGAGCTTGTAAACAGATCATCTAGTATTTGCAGTAATAAAACTTATAATACTTGTAGAAGTAGCTTTTAAAACAGCCCTTTCAGTATATTCATTGTTTTTCTCTTTTAAATAATTCACTAAACAGCACCGATTCTACTCATTAGTAAATGACCTTTCAAAATAATATATATTTGATGTGCTTACTTTTAGTATTTATATCACGTTAGTATTTATAAAAATTATTTTGTAGTAAGTAAATTTATGTTGAAGTTTTATTATTTTTATATTTTCGTTCGTAAAAAAATGATAAATATGATTGAATTTTTAGGAAAGTAAATATACATTTTATGGATATTTCTATTCAATAATCGTTGATATGATTTCTTTTAATCTGTTCTTAATCGGTGTATCAATAAAAAATCGTGTAAAAATAATTTAAATTAAAAAATAACGTAATGCTATCTCGAAAAAGCTAAACTCATTAAAATGTATTTTGAGAGATAAGATTTTGATAATTATTTATGTAAACGTTAAGATAAGGTTATAAAAGAAATCAAATGTAATTTAAAAACATGTAAGTATTTTATTATATTTTGTATGAATGTGAAAATAAATTACATCAATACATATTCTTTTTATATAAAATTTTATATTAATAAAATTATTACAATTGAGGAAACAGCCAGAAATTCCATATATTATATTATTTCAACTTTTATTTGACATATACCAAACAAAAGCATGGATTTTTTTTGTTAAACTTACTGAATGTGGGTGAATTGAATCATTTCTCAGAATGTTATTATAAAAATATTTTTTTTAATATCTAAAAATTATTTTAATGATGTCATTTTATGATGTCAAACGCTTTGATAGAAATTAATGTTTATTCCAAGGATTTGCGGTTTATTTATGAATACACAAGTTAATGCTTTCATTACCAAATAAACAGAAAATATTATGTATGGACTATGCTACTGTATTAGGACCCATATTTTTATGAATAATTATTTTTAAGGTATATATTTTTCTTACATCTTATTATTTGTATGCGAATAACATATTTAGAGATAGAAAGTTTCCTAAATATAATATCAGACTAGAATACTTTTTTTTGGTTAATATATTTAAATTAAATTATTTAAAAATTTGGTTGAATGTAGGTTCAGTATAAACTTAAATTACTGATTCAATGATTTTGTTTTCATTTTGTCCGCTAGCTACATTTACTTATATGCGTAAATTTTGAATCTATATATGATTCGTGTCTTTAACGTAGAATAAGATTTTCGATAACAGAAACTGTATGTTATAGCAAACACTATTATTAAAATACAGGAAACTTTTGACATTTATAATACAAATGAAAGGGGACATATTGTCAGTGCCATCTATTGGTTTGAGTTGATGTTTGTATGAAGCCTATAATTTTGAATTGGCCATTACATTAAATACATTGGTATTGACTGTGCTTGTATGTATGTAGTAATAAATTAAGAATTGGTAATAAAACTCTTATTTTATAATAAATACTTCAAGAAAAAGTTCTATGAAATCCTATTATGTATTTTACTTAATATATTTTTATTTTGTATTGCGCTTTATATTTACAATTGTAACTTTTTGTTATAATTTAAAGTAATTAATTATGAGTTATTGTTTTCAATTTTTAGTTATTTATACTTGATATAAAATGATGATCATTTATGTTCATTCTTCTTCTTTTTGTAGTTGTTTCTTTCCGGAGTCATTTTATATCAACGTTTTTACATTTTTATTGTTATTGCCAAATAATCACGAATAATTAAAAAGTAATCTTAATTAAATAAAGTACAATCATTGATAGGTTGTAATTATGTAAAAACAGTAAAAGAGAATATGCGTTTGACCAAATAGTGTAGGAAAGTGGTGTCAAACTCACATATGAACATGGGTCACCAAATTCTGTTTAAGAGAGTCTGCGTGTCACAGACAAAAAGAGTTACCCAAAAAAGATTTAGGGAGCGAAAAAGGGCCTTTTATTTATATTCTAAAATGACTCATTTAAATTTTATATTTATTTTTTTCTTTAATGAATCTATAAAAATTAAAAAAATATATTAATTTTAGGTTTTATTGTCAAATGTAACAAAATTTTAAATTAGAGAAATGAAAAAAAATAATATTTTTACTAGAAACTTGGAATCTTTTGGTAGAAACTATTATGTCAACGATGAATATACCGGTGACCATAAAATGGTGTTCCTTACAATATACTTCTATAATTTGCAATGTTTTAAAATTGTATTTTATATTTTTTTTAAATTCCATTTTTTTATTTTAATAAAATCAACTTCAAAGTTTTGGATTGCGTGCCGCATTCTAGAATTTTGAGGCCCGCGTGTTTGACATCACCGATGTAGGATATAATGTTTGGTTTAGTTAACCCTAATGTTATATCAACTTAAGCGATAGTTGCGATCATGTTTATATATGTTTATGCCACCGATTTTACATGAAAGTTTCTACTATTGTAGTATATGATGTTTGGTTATAGTAATAGTCGCATATTTTTATAAACCTATTTATTAAGATTTTCTGTCATCGACCAGGTGAAATATTCTTTTATTTACTACGGACCAGTGATAGCATAACTTATTTATGAAATTACTTTGGAGGAAGGTTATGTTTAAACATTTTTTTCGACAGATTTTCATCTTTACTATTTTATTAACTTCGCTAAAAATCGATTTAAGAGAGTATTATAAAAGAAATTCAAAAAGAAACAAAAATATGTGTTTCATTGTTTTTATAAAGAAAATAAAAAATATGAAACGGTCAAAAAGTAGTAAATGTGAGGGAAACGCTTGCCTTCTTTTTATAAAGTTTATTTATATTTCGATCTAAATTTTTTGGTACCATTAGTGGAATGTCTAATGTTATATCCAATCACTCTTATAATTGCTCTCTCTTTCTCTCTCAAATATGAATATGGGTACAGTATCAACATTTTTAGTGAAATGTTTGATAATTCAGGATATTTCTTTTCTCTTCTGTTAACAATGCATTTTAGAATTTCAGTGTAATGACTTCATTTGAATAAATATTAATCAAATATTTATTTAAATAATACATTCTATAGTAAATTCTTTTTTTAAGTTAAATGAAAATTGATTAGAAATCAAATTATACAAGTTCAAATTTTTTCTATATTTTAAATTACGGAAAAGTCAAATAAGAATAGTAATGTTCTAATGTATCTAAGAAATAATATAAAATATTATCCAATAAATTTCATTACAAGAATTCATTGAAAACCTTTTTTAATACGTTGTATTTATAAATCAGAGTTTCTAATAAAATTTCAAATTTTAAAATTGCAATAAATAAATTCATTATCTAATTTTAAACTACATATTTCATTTCTTTATTTTTGAAAACATATAAGGGAGGGAGAGAGAGAGTTATAATTGTGTTTATATGTCTGATTCCGTCGGTGTACATGATCTTGGTTGTGGCGAATTACGACTAGCTTCAGATTTTGTCGATACATTTTTTGAAAAGTTTATCTACAATCTACTTGAAGGTGATGTACGTACCGAAACTAACTGCGAGGGATAAATATTTAGATGATTTACCATAACTAAGATCATCAGAACAATATATCAAAAAGTTATTAGGTATTAACAAATAATTTTTCATTAGTAAAACTGCTTTAAAAAGATTAGTCTATCTAATCAAATGTTCAAATTGATTAAAAATAAAATTGCTTTTGGGTAAAGATTTACAGTCCCCTGAGTTCTTTACCTCTTGATATCAAATGAACTTCTGTCTGCAAAACAGTTGTTTGTATTCATTTCCTATTTCATTACAAAGAGTAACAAATAACTCTTAAGAAGAGCTATATATTTCAATGAAAGCGACTGCAAACAATGAAATATACCACCTGATGTGAGGCGACAAAGTCAACAATCGTCTGTCGTTGGGTCACTTATAACCAATCCAGATCACAGATTAAGAAATACTTGTCTGAAAAATAATTTATTAGACCTCATCAAATCCACTCTTGTCTCTGTATGTCTGTCTTTCTAATTATATATACATATATATATATACACACACATACACACACTTACTCATGTAGCTACACATCATTCTTCAGTATTAGAATTTAGTTTGAATTTGTTAACTGTTATGTCCTTCACACACATGTTTAATTCTAAACTTTAATGATAGATATTTAATTTAATAATCGTTTTATAGTAATGAAAATTATTTTCAACAAAGCTAACTCAATTTGACTTTTTAATAAATTGGAATTACTGCTATTAACGATTGCATTATAAAAATTATAATTTTTGTTTTCATTCTTAGATATCGATTGTATTGTTCTGTTCGAATATATTTAACTAACGTCACTATCGTTTTCTACTGCGACCGATTTCGGTTCTTGTGCTATCTTTAGGTAGCATGATAATATTTAATATCTGCTACTAACCTGAAGATGACTCAAGAGCTAAAAATGTTCATAGTGGAATACAATAATACTACTTAGTGAACTAATGGAACAAAGTAGAAGAAAACAATAATATAAAAATGAAGTTTTATTAAAATTACTGCAAGGACAAAAAGTTAACATTTTCGTTTGTTTGGCGTAATCATTTTAATAGTAAAGTATATTTATAATTTAAAAATATGAATGAAAAAAATTATAAATTGAATGAATATTTCTCTTAAATAATTAGATAATAATTAATTTAACTGATTACTTTTTGTCTTCAGTATATGTTTATAATTTATTATTTTTATTGCACTTCAATTTTACTGAAAGAACTATTTATTTTATATTTTTTCTGAAGTGAATTTTTGACAGAGAAAATATATGTATTATAAAGTTAATTTTTAAATTACTTTCTTTCAGTATCATTTATTATAAAAATGTTGTTTAAATTAAAATTATAATGAAGTCTTCTTATATTTAAATTAATTATTAACATATTTTTTCATATTAATATTCGTCCATTATTTATTTTTTTGTGTACATTACTAATGGACTATTTTTAAAATGTCCTTGAAGGATGTTCTAAAGAAATAATACTAGTAATGAATAAGTTGTATGCGAATCAAGATAAACAGATTGTTTCAATCACCTCTGCAATTAAAAATATCGGAGGTTGTTAAACTTAAAAAAAGAATGCTGTAAGGTAGAAGTAGTCATTTCTATTCATGTTATTAATCTTGTTTCGGAGAACGTGTACTTTATAATGCATAATGTGTGTAACATTTTTTTACGAAGAGTGTATTATAAAGTCGGCTTCCTGAATACATTTGATATGATTATTTGGGATAATTATTCGTACAACAAGATCCAATTTCGTCGAAAATTAACTTCGTTATTAAATAAAGCAAATATTGATCGGCTGTAAAAAATGTATTGTTTGCCAGATTACGCTTTTAAACAAATATATATATATATATATATATATATATATATATATATATACATATATATACATACATATATATACATATACATATGTATACATACATATACATATGCATACATACATACATATTCACGTTCATCCCGCAGTTTTCGCCGTTTATTATTACCAAGTTTATTACACAGTCAGGTATTTAGTATTAAAATTTTAGAATACACAGGAAATTTTGCTACTAAGCATTTTTCTGATTACAGAAAATAAATTTCATTTTTAAACAAAATGCATAACATACTAAAATAGAATATATAGGAGTTAGGATAACTTCTATATATACGGAGTCGTTATAGTTGAAATACCTAAGATAGTTGATATAAAAATTAGCTAAATTATTAGTGGATGGAGATTTGAAAACTTCGAAAGAGTAAATGACCCAGACGATCTTAAATCTCTCAGAGAATAATTAGATAATGTAAATAAAATAATAAAAGTAACGAATCTCAAAAATGATAAAGGTATGGAGATTTCAACATGTAAGACGTTGACCATGAAAAGACTAGCTAAGTTTTTAAAATTTGTATATCAGCATAGCCAAGAAGCACTGGATATTGATTTTAAGCGAAGTTTTAAAACTTCTTGAAAGTTTGTCTTTAATTTTAGCTTCTTATGAAGAAACTTCCAAAGAAACACAATGTGCTGCAGAGCAAACAATATTAACTTTTTTTTTTTCAAAAAAAGTGTTGGATACTGTTGCAAATTTATCGCAACAAAACAATAATCAAGAAGCAAGGAAATTAATCTAGATCTAGTATGAAAGAACATTTTAGGAACTTGTTTGTGTTTTTTTTTGATTGAACAAAAATTTTTCTAATATATTTTTTGTTCAATTTTTTATGTACAAATCTGTATATATGTGTGTGTTCCAGCTCTCTCTCTCTCTATATATATATAAAATATGTATGTATATATAGAGAGAGAGAGATGGAAAGCTCTCTCTCTCTCTATATATATATATATATATATATATATATATAGATAGATAGATAGATAGATAGATAGATAGATAGATAGATAGAGCGAGTGTGTGTGTTCGGGTTTTATGTATAATGAGTGCGTTATTTTAGAAAGATCATATTCTTTAAATTATTATTTTACATAGCACCTTATATAAAATATTTTCGATTGTTTGTTATGAAATAGTAGATTTTCATATTTTTTTCGCACGTTAGCAAATGTGTTTAAAATAGTAACAATAATGAAAATATTTGTAATATATAAATTAATAAATTTAGAATTACACGATGAGTAATATAAAAACAACCGATGAAAAGCAAAGTATAAATAGCAGTGAATAATGTCATAACGGATGTGATAAAATGTATCAATATAAAAACTTCAATCATTTTTTTGCATATTCAATTAAAAGAGAAAAGAACATTTTATTTTATACGCCTTATATAAGTACAACAAAATAATAGCAGTAAATTTAAATTCAGTAGATAGGAATGAAAAATATAATCGATGTACTCCACATTGGAAATATTTATGTATTCCATATATATATATTTGTCTCTTACTTTTAGATTTTTTACTGATCAGATTTAAATTTATATTCAATAAGTGGTTAGTTGCTTCACCTTAATGTAAAATACAATTTGGTATCAAACTTCTATGTAGGATGTAATGAAAATTGTAGAAACTACAAAAATATTAAGCGATTATATCATAAAACTATTATAATTTAGTCAGAAAATGAATATGTCCCTTACAATTAGTTATACTGATCTGATCTGACAATATATTAAAGCAATCTATCCGTACGTTAATTTAAGAACAATAACAAAATCCATGTAAAAAACCATTTTATCGAATGCCAAATTTCGTCGACTTGAGTCATGTATATTAGCAGTCGGCTTAGTAGCTTTTATATTGGCTTGTAGATCTTTTTTACCTTCTTAAGTAAGTTTATACACATTGTTGTTTATCAACAGCTTCCGTTTTAGAGGCACACTTTAACTAACCATCCGTTTTTTCATACACTATCGGGTTTACCTTCTCTTACTATCCCTTTATTTCATTTATAATTATTTATATTAATTATAGTTGTTTTTTATTTCTGCTATTTTGAAAAAAAATCTCGTTCGTGCCTTGGACATCGCATCAATATTAGTAGAAACTCTAAGCACGTCCAGTTTTGTTAGCAGTTTGAGGAATCACAACTGATAAATTGGAAGAAAATTTAGTCAGAATAGGTTCCATTCATCCTAGTTTTTTTTCTTAGTGATTAGACCACATATCCACATACCCGTATGTTTTAAATTGTATAGAAAATTGTTGATTAACACGATCCCGTATGTTTCGCTTAAGGAAAAAAATAAACCTCGATCAATTTATTACTGTGAATCAGGAGATTTTATGGGGGCATTAATAGGAAGGGTTTACTCCTTATAGAAGATGGGTAGGGGGACTTTAGAGAAATGTTTATTTGTTTTTTTTTGAAACTTTTCCCAGATGTTCACTATTTCAGAAGAGCGGCAACAAATGATAATAAAAGTACAAATTAACACACGGAAAACACTGTCGTTGGGATCTTATATCCCCAGGCATGGCCAACAATAACACGGCAACAATACAAAAGATTGCCAAATATCTCAAATACATGAAAAAAATATTATTGTAGAAGATAATAAGTTGAACAGTTAGTAAACATGGTTTAAATCATCGAAATTTTACATGGAATGCTTTTTCATTTTTATTATTGTTTTCAAAATTAAATACATAAATGTACTTAATGATTGTTTTTTATTGTTTCTGTTACGTTTTTCAAAATTAAATTTAAAAAAAAATGTTCTTACACTAAAGTTTCTCGCCAAATTTCCTTTTTTTATTCGCTTTTAGCATCACGGATTTAACTATGAATTTAAAATTAACCAATAAAATGGCTATAAGTGAACAATACATTTACAGAATAGTTGAATTCTTACGGGAATTGTATTAATAATATGCACTTTTTAATACAAAAAAAAAGTTAGAAATTAAAAAAGGAAACTAATACTAGACATAAATATAGATAATAAACCAACTTTATGAAAGAGTTTTTCATAGAATATCCGTCATACATCTCTAGTGTATATTTAAATGGCTGCGTTATTATATCTTTCTGCAACATATGTATATATATATATATATAAATATACATATATTAAAACTTTAATATTGTATTTTTTTATATTTTATTAATATTATATTTTTTTATATTTATTAATTGCAGTTAGAATGACAATCAAACATTTTATGTATCATAGTGATAGGAAATTAACTTCTGTTCAGTAAAATAATTTAAATTATAATGAAATATTTTGAAATTTAAAATATAATGTAAATTTGGTTATAACGCAGGAGAGAAGTAACATGACACACTGATAATACGATTAAAAAATATTTATAAACAGAATCTTGTATATCATAGGAAAATATATTAAAAGCGAGTGAAAGACAGACTGATGAAAAATACGTAGGTTAAAAGAATGTTCAACTAATGAAAGTCTAGAAACTAAATTATAAGACATACCAGAATCAAAAGTTTGTGATTATTAATTGAAGAAATTGATAGAACGTGATCTTCGTCAAAGTACGATATTACATAAAATAGTTATTTTTTTAAATGTTTTTTGATACTTTTAAGACAGATGAAATAAAAAAGTTTAACGATGGAACAAGAAAATTTAATCTTTTTTCAATTGTCAAATATTGGATAGTGTTCTATTTTAGACCATATTGTATATAACGATAGGTAGATTATTAATATAATCCATGATATTTAATTTTATGGTTTGAAATAGACGAAAATTCCAGACAATTTTCAAATATTAATTTATATCCGTAAAAGATATCGATTTTGTTCTAGAGCAATTGATTTTAGACTATTGTGTCGCTGGTAAGAATAAATAACACTTATCTTTTGATATATGAGCTCTTTATTTATTTATAAATTATATATGCACATTTATATAGAATTACATATAGATACTGAATCACCAAAAAAAAATCAAAAGTATAAAAAAATATAAACTGAATTAAAAATAGATGAAGATTGAATACAGCAATACATTTGTTGTGTGATGATATATTTTTCATTATTTCTAAGTGTCTTGTTTTGACATTTTGTAATATAGCGATTCGGCCTGGTTCAAATTTCATTTAGTTTCAAAACTTTGTTTTAGTGAATGTTATAACTGAAAAAGTATCTCGCATAGGTAGGAGGATTAAAATGGATGCACGTACGAGTATCCGATACTGTCTTACACACTTTTAAACCAGTCTGTTCGCTTATATGAATAATTAGAAAACATTGTTTAAAAAAATGCTTTTATAATTGAATCATTTTTAAGTTGCAAGTAAAAAAACTTATTATAGTTAAATTATTTTTATGTGAGAAATGTTTATTTGAACATACAATAATAATTTTATATTCTTCAATTATGTAATATGTTACTACTCAGTAATAAAAACCAAACATATATTTTTTATACTATCGAATTTATATAAAGTAATGAAATTAACAATAACTCATATTTATCGGATATATATATATATATATATATATATATATATATATATATATACATATATATATATACATATATATATATATACATATATATATATATATACATATATATACATATATATATATACATATATATACATATATATATATATATATATATATATATATTTATTCTTTAAAGTGTGATATTGATATACATAAATATATATATATATATATATATATATATATATATATATATTTATTCCTAAATTAAATCGGATATATATATATATATATATACATATATATATATATATATATATATATATATATATATATATATATATATATATATATATATATATATATATATTTATTCCTAAATTAATATAAATGAAATTTGTAAGTGTTTAAAGGTTGTTGCTAATAAATTATTGAAATATAATTAGTCTTATCGAATTAAAATGTTTTTGTTGATTTAGAATCTGTAATTATTTTCAAATTGTCAATATATTGAAATAATAAATTTACCTTGACCTTAAAACATAATTTCTTTACAGTAAACATGATAAAATGAATCGATTTTGGAAATAGTTTTTTTTCGAGTCGCAATTACAATGACTCATTGTTAATTCGAATCATTGTTTGTCTGGATTTTTCTTATATCGTCTACACGGCGCCCAAAGCAGACTACAAATCCCTCTAATTAAGCCACCATTTCCTCATTAAAAGCCTACTGTCTGCCTGTGACATTGAATTCAATCACCCTACTCAAATGGTTCGGATTGTACTGTTGTATCTGTCTTTATTCTCTCGTGCGGCCAAAAGATCAATTTCTCTTATCTGTCAGATTACGTTTCTTCGTAAAATAGTTTGAAAATAAATAAATGATTGGTTTACAGAAGAAATGACAGTATTAATGGATTTATATTGACTTTCAAGTACATTCATTGGAATTTGTTATTGGCTCATCAGATGTATCGATCAGAGTAAGAACTTGTTATAGCTAACATTGCAGGCATAAGATATATTCAACTACATGTAAATGTATATATATATATATATTTACACACACACATATATATATATATATATATATGTACACACACACACACACACACATATATATATATATATTTATACACATACACACACATATATATATATATATATATATATATATATATATATATACATATACGCACACAGTCTTATGAGTTTCCAGTAAAATTCTATGTAAATTTAGGATCTAAAACAAAAAAAAAACAATTAATAACTATTATGTTTGTAGGAAAATAATTGCAGTTTTTGTTTTTTGCATTCTAACTTCATTTTTTTCAATGAAAATATCATTTCACCGTGTTCAAGTTAATGTCATTTTAAAACGAATTTTTCGGTCTGTATTTTGGTAACATCGACTTTGGTTTTATTAATTTTGCTTCAAATTTGGCTATTGAGTTAAAGATGGAAAAGAAGCAAATAAGATCAATTTTTGTATGAATTTAAAACGGGCGGGGAAGCAGTAGAAACTGTTTGTAAATTAAACGATGCCTTTGGCGTGGGTACTGTTAAGGAAGTACGATGCAAGGGTGGTTCCAAAAATTTCGTTCTGGGGACACGAGCCTTTGAGGATGAAGAAGGTCACAGACGTCCTTCTTCAGTTTATAACGGCCAACTGAAGGCGTTAGTCGAATCAGAACCACGCACAACAATTCGAGAACTTGCACAAAAGTTAAGTGTGTCATTAAACAGTTCTGGTCCACTTAAAAGAGCTAGGATAGAAGATTGGTCATCAGGGTTTTAGGGCGTTTCGACAACTAAGGTCGTTAGTGCGCGTACACAAATTATAATTAAAAAAATACATCCCGTTTGCGCACTTGTGTTCGAATCACTCCTTACTCTAGAATAGAAAAATGTTGATGAATTTGAAGGTCATAAATCGCAATTATTTTTCTACCAACCTAACTAAATTTGCAACTATTTTTCTACCAACAACTAATATAAAGCATAGATTTTAACTCCCTCACAAACCATATTAAATATTTGTGATTAAAAGTTTTAATAATTGACTAATGATCATATTTTAATTACCGCTTATGTACTCTTCGATAGCCATATCATCATTCACAGTACTAAAGTATAAAAAATCTCTTTCTGTATCTAAACACTTTGATAAAGATGGTATTAGGATCTAATTTCACATAAACGTCATTCAATATAATCAATAATTGAACATTTTTGATGTGAAAAAGTTAATGTTCATTTCGGGAGAATGAAAATTCATTCGTGAAAGTACAATACTATAATCTCTAAAACTTTCCTATTTCTTTAATTAAATTTCCTCTAGTTAAAATAGTACATTCTATTCTAAAATATTTGTTTTCATTGCATTTTTTCTTAACATCAAATTAACTAAGATATGTAAAAGCATTTCAATTATTTTAAATTCTTATACTATACTTATAAGTAACAATATATCATCTAAATGGAAAGATAAGTCTTGATCCCATACCACAGGTATACAAAGGGTAAAAATAATTGAATATGCCGCTTTACTCGATCAATAAATTCTACCTATCCTCAGATACAGAAGTGAAACATGGGTCCTGAATGATAAAATAATTCAGCAATTTCAAATAAAACAACAGAGCATAGAAATACGTATATATATATATATATATATATATATATATATATATATATATATATATATATATATATATATATATATATATATATAAACAGAACAGATAAGAAAATAAATATAGCTATAGTTGTTAGTGAAAATAACTATAATCGAGTTGAAGTATAATATCATTATTTTTAAATATAAATATTTCTGATGTAAACTATACTTAAGATGAAATCTTAACATTCGTTTAGTAAAACAGTGTTCTTCAAACAATTCAGCGGAACATTCGGACTCCACGAAATTTTGAAGGGCTCCAAAAAATATTCTGGGCACTTAATATTTTAAAATTAATCTTTCGATTGTGAATTTGCCTTAATTTCCTCTTTGTTCATACCAACAAGATTATGTGCGGAATATGAAACATATATATATATATATATATATATATATATATATATATATATATATATATATATGCACATGTAACAATTATTTCGAATAATAATATACTTCACTGAAAAACAAATTCACCGTAGTTATTGCTTGTACTTTTTATAATTTATAGTTTTGGGTGTTGAATAAAATTAACATTTATTATGTATTTTTGTTTGGAACGTTTCAAAATATTGTTCTTACAATAATATGATTATCTAAAGGTTGACAAATACCGTTTGCCGCTAAGAAAATTAATTCTACTGGGTTATATATATATATTAAAATATGTATACACACACACACAGCGGCCAGCAAAAGTATTCAAACAGTTTGACAATTTTAAACAGAATGCTAATTTTATCTTTAAATTAAAGGCGTTTTTTTTTAGAATTTTCACTATTTTGTGTTACTTAAACTTATTATGTTTCACTTATAATTACAGTTTCTGTGGGCCCTTATGGAAGAGCGTATTAGAAAACATGACATTTCCAATAAAAAAAAACCAGCTAAAAAGGATACTTTTGTAGGAATTGACGAAATAACGCCCGAACAAACACAAAATTTAGTTAAATCTATGGCAAAACGACTTCGAGCTGTAAATTAATCCTAATGGAAACTTTACAAAATATTAATTTGAAATTTACAATACAATTTGATAGTTATTTATCATTTGTTTGAATACTTTTGCGTTGCATATTTTTTAGTTTCCCTGAAAAGTTTATTAATGAAAATTAAATTTGTTATTATAAGTGAAACATAATAGGTTTAAGCAAAACAAAATAATGAAAATTCTAAAAAAACGCCTTTAATTTAAAGATAACATTAGCATTTTGTTTAAAATTGCCAACTGTTTGAATACTATTTTTGATGGCCACTGTACATGTATATATATATATATATATATATAATATACACCACATATACATACATACTTAATACATATATACACATATATTCTTTATGAGCACGTACGTACATCATTTCCTCCAATGATCGAATCGAAGCAAATAATCACTCGATTGTTTATCATCTGCTAACAATAGATGAATGAAACATGTTAAATTCTTCGAATTTTTATTATAGGCGAAGTTGAATAATTGTTATTTTGTTCTGTTAATAAGTAATTATGATATGTAGGTTTGAATATCAAAAAATATATATAAGTAATTTCTTATGTATAACATTTTTATACACACATATATATATATATATATATATATATATATATATATATGTTTTTTTTTAAAAAAAAATGAGAAAAATCACTTAAATCATCCTGCTCGTATATTGAGAAAAAAATGAACTAATATCTGAGCATGAAAACTAAAAATAAGACTTGTCACAATTCAGTCGATTGTGGTTTTTGTTGAATGAAAAGTGTTATTTTTGATTTAAGTTCCAATTTACTCAGAAACAAGTACATATATAAAGTTAATTTTTCGCTAATGAAAGAAAGTGAAGTCAGTAATGTTAAGAATTGTGTTTTAGTTAACTACATTTCTTATATTAGAAATTGAATTATTTACATTCATGATCGGTTTTTTGTACTAGTTATCTTTCTGATCAGTATTGGGTTCATAAAGATATATATATATATATATACACGAGTATATATATATATATATATATATATATATATATATATATTTTCTTTTAATTCTAACTCGTGTTTAAAATCTGTCATTTAATATGTTATTAATCGATAGATATGTAATGATATATTATTTTTGATACTTATTACTACATATACTCGACTAGAGAAACTGTTTTGAAGATTATTGTATTTTGTATTGGGTTATAACATATATTCGTCCCGTTTTCTCCGCTTGGTAAAATTAAGACCATGGTTGATAGTGACCGCTATTTGACGACATATGAGATTGGCCAGGCACTAAACATTACTGCCAGTACTGTTTCTAGTCATTCAAGAAAGCTTGGGATGATCAAAAAGCTCGATACTTGTGTGCCGTATCCATAGCAGGATAAAAATTTAGTGGAGCGAAGTTCTGCCTAGGATTCGTTACTTAAACGCAATGAAAACGAGTATTTCGTCAAACAGCTCATTACTGGAGATGAAAAGTGGTTTCAATACAACAACGTTACCTGAAAGAAGTCGTGGTCACAACGAGATAAGCCAGCACAAACGATTGCAAAAAAGACTGGATTGTACCCAAAGAAGCTCATGTTGTGTATCTGGTGAGACTGAAAGAGTATTATGTACTACGAGCTACTGCCACCATCTAAACTATTGATTCCACTAAATACTGCTCACGGTTGACCAAAGTGAAGAAGGAAATAGACAGAAAGAGTCCAAAGTTGGTCAATAGAAAGGGCATTGTGTTCCACCATGATAACGCCAGACCTCACATTTCTGTGGAGACTCGGCACAAATTGTTGCAACTTGGCTGATATGTTTCACTGTATCCACCATATTTATTTATTTATTTATTTATGAAACATACACGGCTACTGCCCAATTACAGGTGACGACATGTCGTCAATCATAAAATATGTATAGGTCACAGTTATGTAACACATAAAATACAAAAACATAAATTTCGTATTTTTAAGTATATACATATAAAAAAAATAATGACAAACAGAACGAAAATAGCTGATTTTAACTATTCAACGGAAAAACGACGTAATGCATGCGCTTTAAATCTTGCCGGTGTGACACCATAAATCTCCAAAGAGTGGTTGTAGAGGTTCCCTCGCCTAGAAATGCGCGGAAGTAAACTATGTACACCGTAATTAGTGCGATAAAATGGAACATGGAAGATTTCCGTGTCATCAGATACAGAAGTGAAACATGGGTCCTGAATGATAAAATAATTCAGCAATTTCAAATAAAACAAAAGAGCATAGAAATACGTATATATATATATATATATATATATATATATATATATATATATATGTATGTATATATATATGTATGTATATATATAGTACATTTGGAACAAGAATAAAATATACGAGAAAAACAGAACAAGTGTACCTTGTAGACCTAGAAACGTCGCGGCTCCTTACAAGGTTACAGATTTCCGCTGAATCGAATCGCAAGTTCACAATATTGTATAAAAAAACGAGATCTAATTATCTAATCTAAGTCGAGAGAATTAATCGCCATGACTCTAATGTATGAATATCGAGAAGGCTCAATATAGTCCGGACTTTGCACGTTCAAGCTATCATTTATTTAGAGCTATGCAGAAATGTCTTAATGGTGTAAATTTAACAGATTAGAACTATTGGCAAACCACTTGGATCAGTTTTTCGCTAACAAGTGTCAGGAGAGGAATCCTTCAGCTACCAGAAAGATGGAAGAAGGTCATCTCTCAAAATGGTACATACATAATTGATTAAACTTATTTCTGTATTTACAAATAAATGATTTTAGAAACATTAAAACAACGGGACGAATATATGTTACAACTTTCCGAATG
>CM068316.1:17148089-17180589 GCA_034766995.1 Acanthacorydalis orientalis | reverse complement strand
GCTATTATTTTGTATTTGTAAAATTAGAAAAACAAACCAAAATATACTACAACAATGTATAATTAAAATTAATATATTTTCTACTGTAACAGAAACTTATTTCTTTATGATTGTATTACTATTTAGATAATTTGTTATTAAATATATTTTAATAAGTATATGATACTCATTACGAAACCTAAAGTATATATCATCGATTTTTAATCTTTTGAATGCAGAGGACCCCTATATTAATCTGGAAAAATGCCAAGGACCTCTTTGGAGAGGATTGTGTTTCCCTGTCTATACAGCCCGTTGTATTTCCTCAAGAAATATGAATGGAATAAGGAATGTTTATAATGTAAAACATTTGTTTGCAAAAATTAATTTTTACGGACCCCACAGATATGTTCTACGGACCCGTGGAGGTCTGCGGACCAGAGATCTGAAACCACTGGTATATATAATTTGAAAAAGATGGTGATTACTTTGTTTTATATTTTAAAATGTTATTAGATCTGTCTTTAAATTCGAATTTTTGCAAACAATGATTAATTCTGAACATCGTTATATATATATATATATATATATATATATATATATAGCTTTCACAAATGATATTTTTACTACAAAAACTACAAATAAGTAATCATAGCCATTGAATGGTCATCATCGGAGTTCAAAGGTATATAAAAAGTCTGTACTTTGGCGCTCTGAGAATGATAGCATCGCCACATAAATGCATATAAACAACAAACAAACATTATTAATAATCATTTATTGACAATTTTTGATCAGAAAAATATTTTGTTGTTTGTGAAATGAGACAATAATTTATATATGAAAGTGTATTTAGTCACAGTGCTAGAACTGTATTGTGATTAAGTATATAATGTACTTGTTTTATAAAATAATATGATTTTCTTTCAAAGCATGTATTACAAACATGTAATATACTTCGAATATTTAAAAAGTAAACCACATTTGGTTTTTATGTTATTTTTTATTTATTTTATGTGTCAATGCCACAGGCAAGTTTTTTTTAGTATTTTAGTACAAATATATTCAATAATAATTACCTAGTCGATATTATTACACTTGAAGTAATATACTTATTCAAAATATATAAAACTCGAACCAATAATTATAGTTTTGAAATTTATTATTGTAGAAAAATATTGGGTTGGCCAGTAAGTAATATCTAATTTCTCGGTAAATTTTTCGATCGATTTCTTTTTAAATATAGAAAACATTTTTAAATAATGTATTGACCATTGTGATCAATTACATTTTTCCATCTTGTAAACAGGTTCATATTACCATTCTCCCAGTACATATTATCTTTTTCAACAAAAAAATCTCGAAACATGCATTTCACACGCATTCACCTCACAATTTTCGTCTTGTCTGTAAAGATACTTGTGACCTCGTATTATCTTGGTGGAAAATACTCCTTTTTTACTGCCAAGTTCTGGTCGTTTTTCCTTAACGTTCTTCTTCAGTCTATCCAATTGTGAACAGTGTTTATCAGAATTAATGATTTGATTAAACGGCAGGAACTCTTAAAACAGTGCCCCTTTCCAATCCTGCCATACATATAACATGACTTTCTTGTGGTGTAAACCAGCTTTGGAAGAAGTTAACGGGGTTGATTATGATTTACTCTAATGTCTTTTTCGTGTTACATTATTGTAGATAATCTATTTTACATCCCCAGTAACAATCCGCTTTAAAAATGATTCGTTCTTATTTCGTTTTAGCAATGAATCGCAAGTTTAAATTGGATCGACTAATTTTTTTTTTACTTAAATTGTACCGAACCCAAATATCATATCTAGAAAGCATACCAAGTTGATATAAATGATTCTCAACGCTGGATTTCGATATTCCTAACATTTCAGCAATCTCTCGTCTGGTATAACGTGGATTATTTTCAATTGGACAAGAAATTTGATCGTTATCAATCTCGAAAGATCTGCCAGTGTGTTTATCATCGATAAGACTAAAATCTCTATCAGGAAACTTTTTGAACCATCTTTGCACCATTCTTTCATTCACAACATCATCATTATGGACATCAGAAATCTTTTTGTTGTTTGTACCGCATTTTTATCTTTGCGGAAATAAAAAAGCATGATTGCACGATAATGCCTCTTGTTGTTCATCCGCAAATCAAAAGAAACACTAAAACATTTAACTAAATATAATGACTTTTTTAAAAAAATAGACGTTAGTCTCAGCATTTAGACTTTGTATGCGTTTTATAGGTTACAAATTGTCTTTTATTTTAAAAACAACAGAAACAATATCTTAAGAAAAAATCTGATATTACTTATTGACCAAACCAATACAAAATTTTAACTCAAATTGTCAAATTATGATTTCATATTATAAAAAAATCGATATTCAATATCCTGATAAAATAGTTATGTATTTAATAAATATTTATTGGTGTTTATACATGTCATTTGTCTGTAGAAAATTAAACATTTTTTTAATGTATATGCGTGGATATGAAAATATGCATAAATTTACTCATGGTTAGTTTTAGCACCAAGAAGTGTATTTTGGATGATAAGTATATTGGATATAACTCTAAGAATGCTAACAACACCATAGAAATGGGCATAAGCAACTGTAAAAAATGATCAATAATAATTTATAGAACATCAATGAATCAATTTATTGAATCAATAATTTATTGAACATTTTTTGTGGTTTGAGTGGTGAAAAGAAATTGATTTGTAAAAGTGAATTTAGCCACTTTGTTAGAACTGTATTGTGATCGTTATTGTTTTTCTAATTTATATATTATCTTTAATATATGTTATATTTTAGCCATACAATAAACCTAATATATAATTATAGAAAAACAAATGGTAATAAAGTATCAAACAATGAGTACATTCATGCCATTAACGTTTAATGTCCGAATATTTTGAGACACACTCTCTTTGGCAGAAAGTTTCTGTATTAAATATAATGATTGTATCAACAATGAACATCTTTTTAGTGTCATACTGGAATCAAGTATTTATCAAAACGTAACATCATATATTGAATGCCATTTTTGAATACAAATATGATAAAATGATGTACCGTCTAACTCATAATGGTGCTAATAATCTTAAAGGTTAATTCCATCTTGTAACCTCAAATCAATCATGTGTCGTAAAGTAAAATAAAATTCATCTAGTAAAAAAACACACACACACATACACAAATTCAAAGATATAAATATTATTCACTGTTAGGTCTGATATTAAAGCGCAAGTAAAAAAATATAATTTAGTCTGCGAATACTTGAGTAAACGATGTCCGGGAATCAGAAAAAAATATAATTTATGATTTAGTTTCAGTAGAGATTTATATCACATTTATTGCATCCGGAAAATGCAATATGGTTAACAGATGTGATTATATATTTCTGAACTATGGTTGCTATACTTTTTTTTCTATCAGAATATAATATTGTTGGGTTTTTCAATTACGGATGAAATTAAATTCGTAGAAAAACGTATGAAATATTGCAGTGAAGTGTACTTTATTGTATATATATATATATAATAATAATAAAGTTATAAGAATTTAAATATAAATAATATACAGTAATAAAATATATATTGTACTGCTGAACTGTTTTGTGTTATGCTGTATCTTAACCTGTAGCTGTGTGTGACGAGTATACTCGTCATGAAGATGAATTGGAGCAATAAAATTGATTTTTAAAAAAAATCAAATGCCATTTCATTACATTTTAATTCAATTTTACAGCAGCTGCATATGCTCTGTGTTTGACGAGAATACTTTTCATCCCTTCATTTTTGCAGCATAATGTAGATGCACACTTTTAAAATAGGGTGACACAGCTTATAGATTAAAATAATTTAATTTCTAGTGCCAATTTTAAATAATTTTATAAATAGGACGGGTTCCGATCTAAACTAAAATTATAATCAAGTTTATGAGCATAAAATATATTATTAAAAGAAAATATATCAATGGAATAAAATATTTTAGGAAAATAACAGCACTAATATAATTGTTACTCAATATGAAAAATTTATTACACCAAGAATAATTTATTTAACAACTTCATTAGGTCCTATTTTCAGAAATACTGCAATGTCTAAAAATAATAGTAAATAAATGTATTTAATATATATGTTTGTCTATATATATAAATATATATATATATATATATATATATATATATATATATATATATATATATATATATATATATATATATATATGTTTATATGTTTATATGTATGTATGTATATAACAATTCCTGAAACAGAGTATCTTCAATTTAAAATGGAGGTATGGTTGCATTCCAATTTGTTTCTGTAAAATGATTTTACAGTAATTTTCCTGAAATTATTTAATGTGTCAAATAACATTTCATTGATCATGAATAAGAAATCTCTAGCTATATTGTACTATTTTTTATTGTCAAAACACATGCGATTAGCATGACTAATCGAATTATTAATAAATACATATGTAAAAACAATTCTTATATGTATTTTTTTATAGTTACAAATATTATTTTTTTAATTTGTTTATTCTCAGAAAATATATTTAAATATCATTTGACTTATACAAGATAATAATTATTTATATGCGTGTGTTAATATATATGTTTTGTTTGTGTACATACACTCGTGCATTTTTATTTCCTTGTGTTATTTTGAGGATGAAAACAAATTAAAATGCTGCTTAAGTTATCTTGGATAAATTCCAAATTTTGTGTAAATAGGTCAGTTTTGATGTTTGTTTTTTTACCAGTGGTCAGCAAAAAAAAAGTATTGGTTTATAGCAGTGGTTTTAAAATTAAGTATTTACTGACCCTTGATAGTTTATGGCTACAAGGATCAGTGTTAATAATATACTGTATGTATTTTTGTTACGTTTTTTATTATTTTAATTCCACTATATACATTTATAACAGTATGATTTGTCTCGTAGAACACCTGCATTTTAAGGTATGTTTTCACAATTTGGGAAAATGGATCACCATTTTTTTTAAATTCAAACGTGGGTTTCTATACTATTAAAGTGCAATAATCACTCGTTTTAAATAAAATATTTATATACTTGTCATAAAGTAATTATTAATTAAATAGATGTATTGGCATTGTTAATTACAAAATTTTAAATTTAATTAAATTATTTCTAAAGAGGTTCTAAAATTCTTATGCGAAAAAATAAGATAAGGTAGTGTAAAATTACATGATTGTATTGATAAGAAGAAGAAATGCATATAGTTTTTCAATGAATATTTCAGATTTTTTTATAATTTCATCCAACCACTCTATTTTTTATATACAGTCAAGCGCATTTATAGCGAGCAGTGTGGGATCGACTGTATTTTCTCGTTAAAGTAATTACTAGTTGTATAGTGGTATGTAGATATTATTTTTATATATTAATTCCAACAATGTTAGTAAAGGATGCTAGAAAATAATGCATGTATTAAATAACAAATCAGTATAAAATTTAATTGATAAATAAATACATACTTAAAAACAATTAGATATAGTTGTAACTGAAATATTGTTCCAAGTTCATACTCTTAACATTATAGCATCTAAAATCTAAACGTACTAATTTGAATAGTTATTAGTTGAGTTCTTATTTGTTTAAATTGATTAAGTGTAGTACAGTAAATATTTTATAAAATTCTTTCAACTTCAGATGAGTAGGACAGTTATCACTTATCTGTTCTAAAAATAGGACTAAATAGGCCATGTATACTTTTGTTATAGAAGACCAAACTTGTTCTATGTATTTATGAAACGAGTTCGTTATAAACGTTTTTGTATAGAGATATATGTGAACCAAAATCTAATTGAACATTTGCTTTTTGTAACTTGTTATATCCGTGCTTATTATAATGGAGTCCAATTATAGTTTTATTTTAATTTTGTAACTTTAGAGTAACAAAAGTAGATATACGGTATGGTATATATATATATATGTATATATATATATATATATATATATATATATATATATATATTTAAATTACAAAATTGTATAATATAATTATACCAGGCTTGTCTTTAATGAGAGTGAATTGGAAGGAGTCAACTGAAGTTTTGTGATTGGTTTTGAAATGTTCACTCTTGATTCTAATTTAGTGTTCATAATGTATGTTTAAGGTGGGTGTTTGTGTCAAGGTTCAGACGGCATGTATGGATTGGAGTTTCGAATGGTTAATATAATATAAGCCAATTAATGTATACTATTTGTAGTATCACGTGATCATTGCTAGTATGGCTCGCATGGCTTTATAAGTTGCTTGAAGTTCAATCGTTCAACCCCGATGTTTACTTCATAGTACTAAGAGTATAAAAAAATTATTATTTCTTTTTCAAAGTATTTTTTAAATAGTAGGATTACGTGATTGTATTCATGGCGATTAATAATATAAATACAAATAAAACAGCAGATTTCGTTGTTGTAACATTATAATACCTTTGAATATATATATATATATATATATATATATATATATATATATATATATATATATATATATATGTGTGTGTGTGTTATGTAAGTTATGGCAATCATTAATTTGATATTTACAAACGCCCATAGTAACTGAGTCGTGTTAGCCTTTAATTAAGTCATACTTTCATATTAACCCTTTCGACTCTTCCGACTCTTCAGTAATGTTGGGTACATACTCAATTATTAAACACCTAAAGAAACAAAAAATACTTAAATGAATTTATTTTTTAAAAATTAAGTATACGGGTCGTTTGATAAGTATGGTACAAAAGGCAATTTAAACGTAATTTTTTGAGAAAAATCGATTTTATTTCTCAACATAGTCTCCATTGAGGGCTATACACTTGATCCAGCGAGCCTGCGAAATATGCATTGACGGCGGCGATGACATCCACATTCGACGAGAATTTCTTCCCACTGAGTCAAATTTTCAAGTTTGTGATGAGGAAGAAGTCGCACAAGGCCAAGTCCGGAGAAGAGGATGGATGAGGAATCAACTTGAAGTCCAATTTGTGCAATTTTGCCATTGCGACGGTCGATTTGTGGGACTGTGCGTTATCCTGTTGAAAGGGCACTATTTTGTGCGTCAATCTTGGCCGTTTTTGTTTCAGCTTTTCTTTCAAACGGTCCAATAATGTGGTATAGTAGGCTCCTGTTATCGCGTTTCTCCCTTTTTTAAGTAGTCGATCATGATGATTTCTTGGTAATCCCAAAAAAGTGGTAATTTCCTTCTCAGCTGACAAAATGGTCTTCGCCTTCTTCGACGCACTTTCACCAGTCGTTGTTCACTACTTTGACTGCTGCTTCGACTCAGGTGTGTAGTGGTGGATTCATATTTCATCCACGGTGACGAATCGACGGAAAAATGCCTGGTTATTTTTTTCATTTTTGCGGCAACTGCTACAATGCTCGCTTCAAACATCTGTAGAACGTGAACAACACCTCACTTCTAACTGAAATTTTGCCTATGCTAGTTTGAAAAGTGACATTTGATATCCGTGACGTTACCAAATGTATGGTTGCTCCGTATAATAGAAATTTACCAAACTCATCAAACGATCCACCTATTATATTGTATATTTTTGTAATATTTTATTTTATATTCTTGTGTGTGATATTTTCCGAAGGAGACTTATATATGTAGCCCAGGTTTCCTTGTGCAAGTGCTGCAATGGTATACAGTTTCGCGTCTTTTACTTCGTTGTCTATTGAAGCATACCAGGCAGGATTTGCTCCGGTACCTTTCATTATCTGTACGTCAAATATGTAATTTTTCATTCAACAATTCTTCTCTGTCAGATGTAGACGGTCTACCATAATGTGGTGTCTGTGTCATGGAATGAATCCACCAATTCATCCACCAAATTTCTTATGAATTGCAAATGTGTCATAGAACTCTTACTATCCTTTAGAGTTGGTTTACATTTTTGGTAAATTTGTGGTGGGGGAAGAGGATAGTGGAGTGTACTATTCCACATGTGATATCCACTCAACTCTGCTTGCTACTATCTTTAGTACTCTACTTTGATTATTCCAAAGTGTTTATATTATGCCAGTAACAGGATAGTATACACTCTACCAACATACTCTACTACTTACTGTCCTAATCTTATAATACTATACCGTTACTAACATAATGTAAACACTTTGGAATAATGAAAGTAGAGTACTAAAGATAGTAGCAAGTAGAGTAGAGTGGATAGCACATGTGGAATAGTACACTCTACTATCCTCTTCCCCCACTACAAATTTACTGGCGCTCTACTGGCACTATACCCATCTAAACAATTTTATTGCAGTAGAGTAGTCGAGTGCAAAATGTGTATTTATAAGTTTTGTTTTCATTTAAGAAGGTTGGTGATTGGTTGTTTTAAACTTGAAACTAAACTCTATTCTACCAAACCACTAGCTTTGTGTAAACGGACCAAACTGTAATTGCTAGTAGAGTAGTCGTCTCATGAAAAACTAGGCTAGTATACTCTACCGTTTACTATCCTAATGTAAACCAGCCCTTATTGATGATTCCTTATAAAGCAAATAACTATTTACTGTGGATACCTCTAAGCCTCAGAAAAATAATGTTTTCCACCGAACGTTTAAGACAGGTGATATCCGGCTCTCGACCGCAATAAAAGTTCCTTACCGGGTTATACCTGGACTTCTGTGGAAACGGGTTAAATCTTCGGAAGCCATGTTAGTCGAATTTTACAAAGTTCAAGCCAATATGCATCTTTACATTCATGGATACCTACACTCGGTATATCTTCATAACGCATTCATATACATCTACTGACCAAATGAAATGTACATGTGTATGTATTGTATTTTTATTTAAATACAAAACGAATTTAATTTAAATAAATTAAATACATTGTTTTATTCAAATTATGGTTCGTGTTACAATAACAAATCGCATATAAAATAGATTATTGGAATAATATATTGCTTTCGATTTATGTTTAAGACATTGACTATTTTAGACTGTCATATTAGGTATCTTTTACAAGTATATAAAAGTATTCGTACGTCATCAAATTTTATGAAATTTGCTATACTAAACCTTTTATGTGCATCAGTATATATCTTTACCATCAAAAAAGGTAACATTAATATATATATATATATATATATATATATATATATATTTATGTATATATATAAATATATATATATATATATATATATATTTATATATGTATGTATGTATATATATATATATATATATATATTTATATATGTATGTATTGTATTTATATATGTATGTAAATATTTCACATGTGTATGTGTTATATTATTGACAAATAATGGTTGGGTTTTAAATATTGATTACATAAAGAGTAAAGTACTGATTTAATCTTTTTAATGGCGCTCATATTTGAAATTTATTGAAATTATGTATAAAAACATTTAAGTGATAGAATATAAATAAATAGGTCTTCTAGTATCTAATGGATTTTCAATTTTCAACTATGATGTAATGTGTCAATCATTGTCGTTTCTATCGCTCCACGAATTCTTTCTTTTTTAAGTCATTAACTTTTTGTAAATATTTATTATTTTTTTTTTACTAAATTCGTCATAAGAATGGCGTTAATTTCACACTTACAGGGCCTTATGAAGAGATTCATTCAATTTATGTTCATTCATCTGTTTCAAACTTTTACATTCAAATTTTCTCTGATAGTCATACTGAAATAAATTGGTGCTCCATGTTGTCGAAAAAATATTGCATTATCAGGTTCATAGAGCTTTGAATTTTTTTCTTTTTAATTATTGTCTCTTCATTAACAATTTTAATGGGTTCTCAAAAAATAGACACTACTGTATTTTTTTAAAAAAATAATTTATGTTCTTTTTATGAAAGAGTATGGCATATACGACTAGTCAACCAGTAAATGTTGGTATATGAAAGAAATAATAATCCAATATTATCTCTTCACTTGTTAACTATTACATACTGAGTTATTATTACATTTAGCGTTATTTAAATATGTCACTGACAAAATTTATGCATTTTTTCAGCATAAATGTTAAATTTATAACAAAAATTTGTCATTCAAACGAATTCTGGGAAGAGTGAATAAAAACAAAATCATTCATGGAAATATTCCAGCTTATATTATGAGAATTATAAATTACTAAATCAGTTACGTAGGTAGTACTACTACTTTTTTTTACCCGTTAGACGGTTGTTTTCTCACAGGTTTAATAACGATGTCCATTCGAGTAAACACTTTTATGGTAACGACAAGTATAAAAGTAATCTTTCTAATACTTTTAATATTTCTAGGTATTTCCTTATTTAGTATTTAGATAACATTGAATATATTTATTAAATAATCAGTCTGAGTTAAAAGAATATTGCGCTATATATATATATATATATATATAATAATTGCTTATAGTGAAACTGGTAAGTTTTTACTTAGTAGAATATATCGTTTCATTTAGTTATTTATTTTAATTTAATTTTTTAAAGTGACGATTTCAATTTATTTTTTATTAAAAAAACGTGATCTAAGGTGATAGAAAATACAAAATTTCTTTGATTAACACTTCATAAATTTGGAATACAACTTAGATATATTTTTAAGATTTTACACTCGTTATGAATAAATTGTTATGTATAGGATTATTTATCGAGTCAGTCCTTTCTGATTCATATTAGTGTCAAATAATTCGTTCTTGCTGATTCATGTTAATTTATTAATTTTTATTCATATAGTACAGTTTTCTGTATTTTAATCATTTTCTGTGCTTTAATTTATTCATCATTTCAATATTCAAAGCATAGTTCAAATGTTTGTTCTTGAGAAAAAAGTATAATTTATTTTTTTCATTTCTCCTGAAAGTTATTACTTGGGAATCGATATCGAAATTATGCATTATACCTAATTAGCAAAGGTTAGCAATGAATTAAGTAAGGAGTTTCTTATTGCAATTAAAGAAGAAATAATTAAAAGAAGAAACAATAACATCATATCTCTTTATAAATTTTTACCAAATCCCACTTGCGAAGAAAAAAATACATTTTTTAGACTAGTCTCGAAAAACGAAATTTACAAAATTGCTAAAGAAATATTAAATAGATTATTTGCTAGTTGTCAACAGTTTGATACTGATGAGGAAGATGTTAATGAATTTCCAATCAGTGGAAATGAAGAATTGTCTCCAAGAACAATTAAATTTATCTATAACAGAGAGTATGAGAGAAGTGAAACCTGGTGTTACTGACAAATATCAGACTATTAAACAATAATTTCATATATGTATTTCAAACAACGAGTACAAGAATAACAAATTTGAAACTACTTAGAGATGCTTTGTCCACAATAAAGCCTACGTCTACACAAAATGAAGGTATTTTTTCTATTGCTAAGGATTTTGTTTTGAAGCAGAAAAATCGATTGTCCAGTACTACTTTGGATGCTTTATGTTTTTGAAAAATTATTTCAGAGTTTAACAATAAACGCATTAAATTCTGTTCTGCAACCATTTCATTATTTACATATTGTATTTTGTGTTAAAATAATGAATAAAATATATGAGTTCAGTATTGAAAAGAGATATTTAATTGTCATATAACTTTTTAAACTGACTTAAAACCGACAAATGTTATTTATATATCATATGAGAATTCTCGAGATTTCTCGAGAAAGAAGAGGTAATGTTTTCTTTTCTCAAGAAATGAAAACTATCGAAAAATCTTAAACACTACCACTTCGTAATACTAAGAGGTGAACTCTAGTCATATTTCGTTTCAGCTTATGTTTGGTCTCGTTGAGTCCACGCATCATAGGATTTTATATCAATTTTACATAGGCTAGCGATTAATGACATGTTTCCTTATAATTTTAAGATTTTACACATATTTGTAGAGAATTCATGTATTCTTGTATTGAATGTTTTTGTATTCCTTTGAATTGCTATTCTTGTTTACTTCTACTACAATTGGATTCGATAGATTCAAGTACATTTTTGACGAGTTTGGTTTCATGAATGAATTTAATTTAAATTTTAAAATTGAAATTAAAATAAATAAATTATGAAAGCTAATTTATCAACAATTTGTTTAAAATGAGAGAAACGATGAAATCGATCACAGTAAACACAAAAAGAACTGTTGTGCAAAGAATCGCAATAAAAATATTAATTTCGACTGATTTGCACGTTAAGAAATAAAATATAATCAAATTATTCAAAAAGATTTTAATATTTTGATTTGAAAGTTTTGCTAAGTATTTATGGTTAAATTTATATATATATATATATATATATATATATATATATATATATATATATATAATCATACTTCAGTTAACGTTACCTCTGGTAACGAAGCCTCGGTATAACGAAGTCCGCAATTTCAAGCCCTATTTTACGTAAAAATATTAAAGATATAAGGTCAACTATTTAACGTTACTCTTTAGACTCTTAGTTACTCAAATACCTCTAGCGATTTTAAATTAAAATTGGTATTAGTTTACTATTCGGAAAATCCGTGAGCGTTAAAAGGTAACATAAGAACGAATATACCTGCAATATGGAAAGCTAATAGAAAAGCGCGGATTACCAAGGAGTTATTTACTGATTGGTTTGTTAACCATTTGTGTCCAGAAGGTATGGTGTGGGTAGATTACATATTATTGTGGATAAAATGACAGCGCAAATTTATTGTAATATTTTGCAAGAAAAGTTACACCAATCCTCTGAAACAATGGGATTGGGTCGGGCTTTTATTTTTCAACAGGACAACGACCCGAAGCATACGGCTAGAATAACTAAGGAATTTTTCACAATTAATAAAGTAGACGTACTTGAATGACCATCGGTATCACCCGACCTTAATTCTATTGAACATTTGCGGGACGAATTGGATCGCAGGATCCCCACATCTTTAAAACAGAACAGCACTCAATGTAAAGACAAAATTTTGGAGACGTGGTCTAGTCTTTACCTCTCAATGCTTTATAAAACCTGGTAGAATCAGTGCCTAAAAGTCTTAACGCTGTTCTGTGTAGTAGTGGCGGTAATACAAAATATTAAAAAAGTGTTTTGTTTTTTTACATTATTTTCTTTGTAATTTTCAACTTTTTGCACTAATCCTATAAGTAGTTTTTGTATAATTTATGATTCGTTTGAAGCATGATTGATAATTCCTTATTAAAATGACTATTATTAATTAAAGTTTAATAAACAGTGTTTCATCTGGAGATATTTTTATTTTTTCGCATAATTTTTCATTTTTTTTGTTAATTTTTTTATTTCAACTGACTTGGAAGGCACTGAATATAGGTATATATATATATATATATATATATATATATGTATATATATATATATATATATATATATATATATATATATATATATATATATATATATATATATATATATATATATATATATATATATCCTGTATATATATATATATAATGTATATATATATATATATATATATATATATATTCTTTTTTATTGACCAAACTACGTGTACGTGTTGGTCTATCAATCGTCCGTTTTTTGCAATCATTGATAAAACCGACCTCTGATATTGTTTAATAATTTCAGACATATTTATTCCTATTTATTTGAATGTGTAATAAAAAAACACAATGCAATTGACCTATAGATAACAACAAAAACGAACACATGACCGAAAGAAGCGACTAAGTGTCCGAACTAGATATGTTAATTGTCCGTTTCGAATGACATTGAGCGACAAAATATGTATATGAACTACATCTGTTCAGAACAGTTTATGAATATATATTTAGTTCTGCTTTATTTCATAAAATTTAAAGAATACGTATGTGCGCCTTGGTATTTTCGGAGTTAATACAAGACAACTATGCAAAACTACTCATGAAACTATGATTAATTCATTTACAGGAAAGAAAAAAACTTACTTGAAATTGAAGACGGTACATTTTTTTTAATGAACAGAATTTATTCTTGCATACTTTGTTGTTTTCCACTACTTGTGCCAGTGACCCGTTGCGGGTGTATTTTCAAGACTTTGATAACATGTTCATTGAAATGTAAACTAAAATTATCGTCTTCATTTTAAACGTACAAACATGCATACATACATACATACACATATATATATATATATATATATATATATATATATAACAT
This sequence comes from Acanthacorydalis orientalis, assembly GCA_034766995.1. Lineage (NCBI taxonomy): Eukaryota > Metazoa > Arthropoda > Insecta > Megaloptera > Corydalidae > Acanthacorydalis > Acanthacorydalis orientalis. The sequence continues at coordinate 17,166,444 of CM068316.1, read as the reverse complement.
GAATGTTTGGTACGTATGATCACACTGATATAATAATTACACTGATGTCATTTTAATGATATTATTTAATTAAACGAGTATCAAGAATGAAACTATTCTAGGAATATGTCAACGTTTATCAAGTAGAAATGTCAAGTCATTTATTTGATTTTCTGTAATTGAAATATGTAATAAATAATTTCATTTTAATATCTCTGTCGACTAAAATAGATAATTGAATGTGTATGTTATTGTTAATACATATTTTTAGTTCATTACATTTCATATGAATCGTTTTAACATTTTTTGATATAATTACTACAAACGAATAATGTTAAAAAGAGCACATTAAATCGATCAGATTGAACTAATAAAAATGTAGATTAGTTATAAAAATAACTCCGAAAGATTCAACAGTGGCGTAGATTTCTTTTTCTTTTTATATTAATTAAGGCATTTTAACAAGTTGTTTACATTTGAATGTTAGAACTGGTTCTTGATAATTTTAATTTTCAAAATAAACATATTAAATGTTTATATGACAAGAAAAGTTTTCATTGAGATATTTAAAGAAGTATTAGAATGGTAGGAAAATAATTACGGTTTTTGTTTTCTAAATTCTAATCTATTTTTTTTCGATGAAAGTGTAATTTCATCCTGTTCATGTTAATATCATTTTAAAGTGAAAAAAAATAGAAAAAATTAGAAAAAATAAAGGAATCAAGAAGTTTGAGAAGAGATAAACTATGAGAAAACTTGCTAAAAATGATGAAATAGTTATACAAACTGTGTTTTAATTACTAAAAATAAAGGAAAATATTAGTTGATTTTGTACTGTAATCTGATACTAAAACACAAAAGTCCAATCGAAAAACTTTAAACATATCAGTACTTACATGAAAAGCTGATTAAATGATTTCTATTAAAAAAAAATACCGAAGGTATAGCTGTTTCTAAGACTACGTATTTCAAAAAGACTATTTTTTTTCTTAAGGCATTGAGTTTAATAATAGTTGACTTGAATACTTCATTAGATTGACTCGCTAGATATTAGGTTGGTAGGAAAATAATGGCAGTTTTTGTTTTCTGAATTCTAATTTTTTTTAATGAAAGTGTCATTTCGTCTTGTTCATTTTAATATCATTTTAAAGTCCAATTTTCGGTCTGTATTTTAGTAACATCGACTTTGGTTTTATTATTAATTTTGCTTCAAATTGGACTATTGAATTAAAGATGGAAAAGAAACAAATAAGAGCATTTTTTGTATGAGTTCAAAACGGGTGGTAAAGCAGCAGAAACTGCTCGTAAACTAAACGATGGTTTTGGTGTGGGTATTGTTAATGAACGTACGGTGCAATGGTGGTTCCAAAATATTCGTGCTGGGGACAAGAACGTTGAAGATGAAGAAGGTCGCGGGCATCCTTCTTTAATTCATAACGACCAACTGGAGACGTTAGTTGAAACAGAACCACGCACGACAATTCGAGAACTAAAGTTAGACGTTAGTCATACAACAGTTCTGGACCACTTAAAACAGCCAGGAAAACCAAAAAAGAGAAAAATGTATATGAATTTGAAGTTCATAAACCGCGATTATTTTTCTACCAACCTAATAAAAACATCCCGATGATATTTTAATGAGTGAAAATTCTGTTACAAAATGTTCTTAGTGTAGATTGATAAGAAGATGTTCACACATAGTAAGAAATTATTCCATCTTTTGATTAATTTTATGTCAAAAAGTTGGAGACAGTTTTAGTTGATGGAACAATAAAAGTCATACTAGTAAAATATCTCTTGTACGCTTGATATACAAGTATGATATTTTTTTGAAATATTCCGATCCTACAATATTTACAAAAAATGTGTAAATAACAGTTAGTTGTCTCCTAATAAGGTCTTTAAATTCAGTGTCATAAATATTTGAAAAATTAATTACTACAATGAAATGTACTTTATAAAATATTTGTTTCATTTAACAATCTGTATAAGCTTGTCAGAAGAATATTTAATTTTTCAAGATAAGCTCATAAATCAAAACTAGAAGTTTGTACTTATAGACCAGAGAAATTCAAACTAGTTTAAATATCTAAGCAAAAAACATACTTTTATTTACCTGACTACACCCGATGTTAATAAATTAGGAAAGAAACAATTCATAAAACAGGTTTATTGTTTTCTATTTTTGATAGAGTTCTAAAAGTAATTCGAGTAAAAAATAAATAAATACTGAATAATACATACTACTGAACTTTGGAAATTGTCATCATATCTAATCACTTTTACGTGACTGAATTTAAAAAACAAGTGCACTAGTAACAAAAACAGTGTTACGAATTTCTATATTTATTGTGGGTCGTATTGATTATAAATGTTTATTTTTCAAAATTATGACGTAGGGTATATGCCGATTTAATTTTCATAAACGAAACCAGAATTTATTATTCTACTAGAATTCTAAGAAATGAATATATCGTCGACTCATCCTCAATGGGTACATTTTATTTTAAGTCAGATAAAATATTGATATATTATTCGGTTGGTTTGTATTAAAATCTTTGAATGTTTTGTTGAGCGATTTTTAAATTTTTTGATTTATTCAGACTATTGAATTATTTCTTATGCAAATTGTGTTTTCTTTGTCGTTTTTTATTTTGTAGATACGAGATAAACATATTTGTTTAGGTGGTTCATCTTGTGCTCTTACTACACCATATATGATTATTTCAATATATTTGCGATTTTACAACTTGGAATGCGATTAATTTTTAAATTTTGCTAAATAATCTAATGTTATTTTTAATACAAATATGAATACAGAAACTTTTAAAATTTTATAAAAAATAGGTACTTCTCATAGGTATTTCAAAAATCACTTATCGAACATTTTAAATCAAAAAAAAAAAATGATGAGTAAAAGCTGGCTGTTTTCAAATACCATAAAGTACAAAAATATGAAGAATAGCGTGCAATTTATAAAAATAATACAAAATTAATAAAAAGTTTCAAAATTATTTTTTTATTCGTCTTAAAGTTAAATAGTATACTTTATAAAATTTACTCGTCAAATGTAATTTACAAATTTCAATAAAAAATGATTCTTCTTGGCATTGAATGACTAAGTAAAACTGGATAATCGAAAAACACAGATAATACATTTTGTTATTGTATAGTATAAAGTATTTATAAAAAGCTAAGAAAGAAGAATAATTGCAAAATTCAGATTAGGTAGGTGGGGATGGGACTTTGAAAGAGATAAGTGTGGAAACAAAGTATGTAAACTTTGTCATGGGCGAATAAACTATATTCATATACTAAAAGATTGTAAAGGGCTGGAACTATTAAGAGAAAGCTTACTTTCTAATATCAATCAAACTAGCATCAGTGTATTTATGAAATCAATACTTGTGGTCAATTTAATAAAATTTTTAAATCATTGCTTTAAAATGATGGAAATTAAAATATAGTTCAAGAATAGAATGTAAAAAATAAATAAATATACAGATATAGTAAAGTATAATAAGTGAATTATAATTAAAATGCAGTAGAATAGCTCAGTTTCGTATGTATCACGTTTAAATTTTGTTACTGTTAACCTGTAAAAGTAGTGTGAAATGTGACATGTATATGAGGTTAACAAAGAATATATTTCTTAATAAAGAATATAATAAATAAAGTATTTATTTACATTAACATTTTTGTACATAAGTTTTTACAAATTTATCATGAATCTATTTTCTGAAATGTCGAGATTCATCCAACCACTTCTTTGTTTAAAATAATCAACGAGCAAATTTAAACTCAGTTTCGTCTGAATGATTTCACTTTTTTAGATTTACGAACAACATTAATGTTACTTTTTTGGCTTTTTTATATTAATGTAATACGTAAAAGTTATTCACTATTTATTTAATTTGTATTTTTTTTTTTATGAATTTCTGTGTTAGTATCTACTATTCTTATTTTCTAATATAAGCATTTTTCATGAATATTGTAATTTGAATCAGAAAAAACTCTTTTTTTATAAATTCATGGATTTTTTTATAAAAAGGAGAATCTATTTTGATTTTGTTGCTAGAATTTCTCCTAATATAGAAAGATCAAGAATTTCATAAATTGGTTTAAAGCCATCTGCTGTCGACTCGCCCCCGAACCCCAAGTATCTATCTGTCTGTTAAGTTGGTAAAACCATAATTGCAGTTTATGATCTTCAAAATCATATACAGCTTTATACACTAGCTGTTTTAATTGACCTGGAACTATTGAATGACTAACATCTAACTTTTGTGCAAGTTCTCGAATTATTGTGCGTAGTTCTGATTCAACTAACGCCTTCAGTTGGTCGTTATGAACTGAAGAAGGACGCCCACGACCTTCTTCATCTTCAACGCTCTTGTTCTCAGCACGGAATTTTTGGAACCATCATTGCACCGTACGTTCATTAACAGAGCCCACACTAAAAGTATCGTTTAGTTTACGAACAGTCTCTGCTTCTTTACCATCCGTTTTGAACTTGAACAAAAAATTGCTCTTATTTTCCTCTTTTCCATATTTAATTCAATAGTCCAATTTGAAGCAAAATTAATAATAAAACCAAAGTCGCTGTTACCAGAATACAGACCGAAAAATGCACTTTAAAATAATATTAACATGAACAGGATGAAATGACACTTTCACTGAAAAAAATTAAAGTTAGAATTCAGAAAACAAAAACTGCAATTATTTTCCTACCAACCTAATGTCTAGCGAGTCAATCCAATGGAGTACTCAAGTCAACTATTAAGCTCAATGCGTTAAGAAAAAAAATAGTTTTTTTGAAATACGTAGGCTTAGAAACAGCTATGCCTTCAGTATTTTTTTAATAGAAATCATTTAGTCAGCTTCTCATATAAGTATTGATATGTTTAAAGTTTTCCGATTGAACTTTTGTATTTTAGTATTAGATTCCAGTACAAAGTCAACTAATATTTTCTTTTATTTTTAGTAATTAAAACACAGTTTGTATAACTATTTCATCATTTTTAGCAAGTTTTTTCATAGATTCTCTCTCGTCAAACTTCTTGATTCCTTTATTTTTTTCTAATTTTTGTTACAGGTTATTTATATATTATATTTTAGAATTTCCCAGTTTTGTAAAATATCAGGCATACAGGCATGTAATTTTATTATCAAAGAAATATTAATGTCAAAATTTAGTTTCACATAGTTATAATGCATAGATAATCACACAGCCCTGTTAAACCGCTTAATATTGAGATTTTACTGTATACAGTTTTTATCATCTCGTTTTGTTTCACACTAATATTTAAGGAATCGACGTTAGTTTTATTATCATACAGTACTTTAATTGATGTATGTAATTCTATTTTTAAAAAATATAGAATTAAAAAGATTTATATATATATATATATATATATATATATATATAGAACATCTTTTCTCATATTCATTTGTTGGTTCAGTGTCACTGATTAAGAGTCATTTTTTGTATGTTTTGTTTAATATTTTGTAACTAGTATATAACCCGTCAAAGTAGACGCGAAAATATAAAGAAACATATAAATAAAAAACTGTTCTTAATAACTATTTAAACTTAAAATATATCTGAGAACGAAACTTAATGAATGGAACCTGTGAGCTGATACAGCAAACACTTCTCGTCACCATGGACTTTGTCCTGTGGACAGAATGACGAGAAATGTGGGTTTTTATTGTATAGAAATATGTACGTTAGTCATATAAATAATTTCTTAGTTCTTATCAATTAAAATTAAAACGCATTATAGAATTATGTTCATTAAATACATGTGACCCGTTATGAAAAACGACATTTATAAATTCACAATAATTATATTATATAGCACAGCCGATTCGCCTGTTGAACAGCGACTAGAAAAGTGCATTAATTTCTCTTTTCCAGGAAAAAGTAATTTAATAAAAAAATCGCATATTATAAGTGAACTAAAAAGTGATACGTATAATATATCTGATATTTTTATAATTACATGTATGTTGGGTTTCTAGGTTGAAAGGTTTAATTAATTATTGCACTCGATCTAACTTGAGAGTAATTCTCGACTGCGATATTTTCAGCAGATATGTGACATGACGCATTAATCAACCGTCAACTTATGAGATATTTAACTATAATCAACATACACGAGCTGTTATTTAATTAACAACGATAATACATTCAAAAGTAATTTATTGTCCTACAAAAAAAGATGTTATTTTTTAATCCAGTAAAAAGAAATAAAAGTTTAATTGAAATGTACATTCGTTTGAACACAAGTGTACATCATTCTCAATGATGTCCTTAGTGTTTGAATGCATATTTCGTACGCATATAAATATGTTTTTTGCGTTATTAAGTCACACATTAACTCAAGACCTTCAAATCAATAGGAATAATTAAATTGCGTACCGTTTATACATTATTATGTCGATGTGAATGAAAATTTTATTTCTATGCATTATTCATTGTATAATTCTGTTTTATTTGTATTAAATTATTGAAGAATTCAAATGTGTCAATAATACAAGAAATGTATGTGTAATGTAATGTTTGTCAAAGTTTTTATTTATGTAGTGTTTTTTAATTATTGTATTATACGAAAAGTAAGAAATGAATGTAATTTTTCGTATTTAATTATTAAAAAAATTGTCAACTTACGAAACACGGGCAGACGACAACATGTAAAAAGTGTGAATGTTGTAGATATTAGGTCATTAAGTGTGAAATGTCCGATTTAGAATCAAAAATTGAGTTTATTATATCTCAAATAAGAAACAGTACAATTAATTAAAGTATGCGCCTAAACTATTGACACAGTTTTTCCATCTTAAAGGTAGCTTTTTTATCCCAACAGCGAAGAAGCCTGGGGAGCAAGTGGCGATGAAATCGCAAAAGACGTTTTTCACAGCTTGTTGAAAATTGATTATTTTTCCTTACAAAAAGTGGTAGTCAGTTGATGCAAGGTGCATTCCAAGTTTCTAAGTCCAGCTTCTGTAGCTTGAGTAGCGTTGTTTCTGCGACATGTGGTCTAACGTTGTGTTGCAAGTGGACTGGTCTGTCTCTATTGATCAATCTCGGCTGCTTAATCGCAAGCATCCTCATAATTTAGTCCAATTGGTTGCAGTAGACGATTGTAATCGATTGACCACGTTTCATGAAGTTGTAGTGGATAATACCAGCTCTGTACCACCAAACAGAGCATTATCTTTTTTTGATGAATATTCAGTTTTGGTCTGTTTCGACTTTTCATCTTTATCCAATCATTGTGCCGAACGCTTGCGTTTGTCAAGTACAATCTACTTTTTATCACACGTAACAATACGGTGTAGAAATAGTTCGGATTTTTGTCGTAACAGTAAAGAAAGCCAAGCTTCAAGACGATTTCTCTTCCGATGCTCATTTAATCCATGCAGAACCCGTCTGTCCAGCTTATTTACCTTGCTATGTATTTATTTCAAATGGTCAAATATTATTGAAATAGTAACGTCAAATCTTGCTGCTAACTCACGCATAATTTGAGAAGAATTCGCTTCTACTACAGCTTTCAGCTCATCATTATTCACCGTGGTCTCAGGTCACCCACGTAGCTCATTTTCAAGATTAAAATCACCAGAACGGAACTTATCAAACCATCGACGTGCTTTGCGTTCATTGCCCACATTCTTTCCAAACACTTTGTTTATATTTCGAGCTGTCTGCGCTGCATTCGTACCACGATGGAATTCATATTCGAAAATAACACGAAATTTTGACTTTATTCATGGTTTTACAAAAATTGCCCTAAAAATTATTTGAATATTAAGAACAAACCAAAACGTGCGTTTGAAAGAATGAGGATATACATCTTCACAATAAAAAAAATGTCAATCAAAGTGAAATGTCAGAGATGGCAGCTGTCAAACTTAGTACTTAAGGACATTTCATACTTAATAATCTAATATATTCCATAAACAGATCCTATTATCTTCTAAAAATAAGGAAAAGGGAAAATATTTTTTCGTGACGAGACTACGTTTTTTTTTTTTTAATATTCCTCATAACTTGCTTTTATATACAGGATACCTCGATTTACGACGGGGTTACGTTTCGCAAAATTGCAACTTGAAACGATTTAAATCGGACCAAATTGTACATACGAGTGTACCAAGCAAAATTTATGTCACATAATTTAGAATAATGCATGTACATATGGATATATATATATATATATATATATATATATATATATATATATATTATAGCACTGATGTAAATGCACGTTCAAATGTAGCAAATTTGTTTTTTTTTTTTTAATTCCATTAAGTGACGTAACTGTGAAACAAAGTCGTTAATATCGAGTCGAAGTGGGATTTTTTTACGACTTAACCCTCCCATTTCGATGCAATAAACCCAGTCGACAGCGTGTTTTTATTTGCAAATATCTGTCATGTTATTTTTAATTATATTTCTTTATTTTCTTGTAATACACATGTGATATTGATACTAATCACTAGTATAAGGATTGACCTTGATGTTCAACTAATTAAAACTCCTTCATAAATAATAACTTTCATGAAAAGTATTAGCGGTAAACTGAGTTTACTGCACCGGTATTTTAAAAAGGCACCGGCCTGGAAGTGTTAACTGTGAAACAACTTTAAACGAAGCGTCTTAAATCGGGGTATCCTGTACATACAAAACCCATATCCTTAATCTATGCACGACATTGTCAGTATCATGACTCTTCAATGTTAATAATAATAGAAATTATAAAAAAGATCTAATTTCGAATGATTGTAGCTATGTTGAAGTTGACATTAGGATGCTTGTTTTAAAAAAAGATTTTTTCTCTTAGGAATAAGCAAAGAAATTGCCATTAAAAAGTACATACAAATTTCGTGGGATAATCTCTCTCTCTGTCTCTCCTATACACATACATATACACATACATATATATATATATATATATATATATATATATATATATATATATATATATATACACTATTAGTCATGTTTATTTGGACATTAAAAATGTGCAACTGTTAACTTGTATTTTTGGAATAAGAAAATAAACTGAAAACGTGCTATTTATTTTTAGAGACATTCAACTTAAAACTCATTCATTTCGCTTATTTAAAATTTAGCAGTTTAAAAAAGTAGTGACGTTTGTTAATTGATTCTATGCTGTTTATATTCAAACCTACATTAAAGCACTTATTTTAAGTACGACAATGAATATTTAAAATAAGTGTTGTAATAAAACTGATAAATAATCTTTCCCGGTGTTTTGTTACAATTTATATATTATCAAAAAAATTCCTACCCGCTCTGTAAAATATTTAACTTATTACTAGGTGATTTTAGAAAATTCATGTATTCAAAAATACTTAGTTTGTTTGCTGTTTTTTTTTCGGCATTAAAAATATAGCAGCTTTGTAACGTTTCAAAACTACTGTGAAATAATATACTCTTCTAATTAAACTTTATTTTTGTTGATATAAAATGTTGTGGAATTCTTACATTGCAGTTTTATAGTACTAAATTATTTTAGAACTTTAAGCTGATGACTTGAAATTAAAAAAAAATGCTCATTTTTCCATTATTATTTTTTGAATGTACTAAAGTTTAAAAAACTCTTTCAGTAGAGAGATTATGTTGTGTTAACACCTCAAAACAACCAAAGAATGTTTATTTACACTGTCTTTTTGTATTGTCTGTAAATGTATGCGTAAATAGCAACTAGAGATTTACAACACTGTTTACTTTCATTAAATTATTTTAAATGTAGTTCTTGTCTCTTTTCAGAAGTTTTACCTAGTATTAAATTTTAATTTTTTGTGTATTTTTATGTTATATTGCATTGTTGATAATTATAATTATTGAGATATTAATGTACAAAAGATTTTTAGTATTTTTTTCTAAACAGGAATTTTTATAAATTTTAATTTGTGATTTAATATAATTATGTGGCAGTATGAATATTCGAATCAACCTTTTCTTTATTTAGTAGTCGATTTGGTACGTTAACTAGCAGAAACATTTCGTGTTTCGGTATTGCTACATCGAAAGGGTTAATAATATACCTCATGTATGTTTTTAACTATCAAGATACTCTTACCAGCTAATACATTCATATCATAGCGAAAGAAAACACTAGTAGAAAAAATCATTAACAAATTAAATTTATACAATAGAGTCATCAAAATTTAAATTTCTTCTTGTAGTGCTAACACAATATTCATATGATGCAGTGATGTGATTCTAATACATTGCAGATAATTATTAGGTTGGTGCAAAAATAATTGCAGTTTTTGCATATCGAGTATAAAGACGCATATATTAGTTAAAAATGATATTTATTAATCAAAATAAAGAGTATTGGTCTGCACATATTTCTCCCAACGGGAAATAAGTTTGTTTATTCCTATAAGATAGAATTCTGGAGTCCTGGAATTAACGAATTCATCGACAGTGCTTTGGGCTGATGCTTTGATCTTTGAATACCTTCTCGCGTATGAAATTACTCAAATGTTTAAAAAAATGATAATCTGTCGGAACAGGTATAGAGAATAAGGTGGGTGAGGTAAGGTTCCATAACTCGGTTCATTTAATTTTTCTAAAGTCATTTGTGAGACCTGTGGTGGGACGTGGTCATGAAGAAAAGCAGATCCTCTTCGATCGACTAATGCTAGCCGTAAACGATGCAACTTCTCATGCATTTTTTCAATTTCCTGACAATATTTTTCTGTTGTTAATGTTTCTAATGGATTTAAGAAGTTGTAGTGGATGATGCCATTTACCGGCCATCAAACAGTGACGATAATATTTTTTTCATGAAGCTTCGGTTTAGGAAACTGGTTTGATGTTTCTCCTCAGTATAATCACTGTGATGAACGTGTTCGATTGTTGTAGAGAATCCACTTTTCTTCACATGTGACAATACGATCAAGAAAGGGATCATTTTTGTTACGCAAAAGAAGCGCAGAGCAGACTTCGTATCTCCGAATGTTTTGCTTAATGTTCGTTTAGTTCATACGGAACCCATTTATTCAGCTTTTCTGTTTTTCGAATTAGGCTCAAATGTCGAACAACTGTTAAATGATCAACATTAAGTTCTTCTGCCACCTCTCGAGTTGTCTTACGTGGGTCCGCTTCAATAATGGTTCTTAAATTATTATTGTCCATAGCTGAAGGAAGTCCAAGACCCTTCTCATTACCAAAGCTTTCGTTTCCATTCCGAAATTTTTGGAACAAGTGTTGAGCTGTACGTTCACTAATTGACATTTCGCCAAAAACAAATTTGATATTTTGAGCAGTTTCTGTTGCCTTACGTACCAATTTAAACTCAACAAAATCGCGCTAATTTTCTCTTTTTTCCATGACTAATTTAAGAGGTTATATCCAACAATACTAAAGAATGAAAACATTAGACATAAGCTGAAATCACTAATGATAATTTCATTGTTTACAATGATGTCACATGACTATAACAAAAGATAACGGTAACTAGAAAAATCGGCACCAAACTTGAAAAAAAAACGCAATTATTTTTGCACCAACCTAATATTTCATTTTTATAGGTCTGTATTTCATGTTTTAAGTCTTATTGATACATTTTAGTTTTTTTCCTAAATATAAATTTTGTGGTTATTTAGCTTAACTTGTTTTCACGCAAGCATTTGTGATGCCACGAAATGTGGCTAACGGAAAATTATTTATTGTTCATATAGAGAATCTATAAACGTATGTATTAACTAATACATTTCAGTTCTGGATGCAAATTTTGTATCGAAAACATTGCTTGCTTGAAATCTTTTAGATGAGTTTATACTTTTCTGAGCATTTTCAATATGCGATTACATTGTATATTAGACTTATATTATTCTTAAGTTGATATACAATCAAAAAAGAAATACTATATAAGAGGAAATGCATACCTTATATAAAATTATGAATTTATGTGGTATTTTTGCATTTAACCACAATTATTAAATTTCATATCAGAAATAAGAGTTATGATTATTTAAAGTAAATAATATTGTAATATTATTAATATGGTTTATTTTTTTATTTTGTGTGACTGTATAATGTATAGGTGCGTTAAAAATATGTGTTTTATTCATTTTTTTAAATGTGCAATTTATATAAATTTTGAAATTATAATTGCATTTTTTTATATATGTAATTTTTTTGTCACGATGGTCTCCGTTCTTTTGGGTTATCCGTGTGTATGTTATGTAGAGCATAAAGTGGAGAACAGTCAAATGATCTAAAAGGATGAAGACATCAGGGAAACATATATAAAATTTATTTTATAATAATAATTTTGAAATGAAAACGTTTACAATTGAATTATAAATTAATATAAGTAATGATTGGATCAGTTACATGCAAAAGTGCGTACCACCAATACATACATATTTTATATGACTGTCAAAAAATAGCATGTAAGAATATGAGATGCGATAAAATAAACAAATCACTAATAATCCGCCCTTTTATGAATTCTTAGTAAATCCTTCGTTATTTGGAATTGCATGTTGTTTTTGGAAAAGGTTTGAGTACTATTCTAATATAATTTGTAGATGTTCATCTTAACATTCTAGCTTTTGTGTTGATGTAAAAGTTATGAATTTCACCCATATAACTCCGACGAAGTACTATTTACCCTCAAAATTTAAATTCTAGTTGTGCGAAAAAAAAATAAAAATGACTTTGGCAGTTTTATTGTATTAAAAACAAACGTTTTGAATTATTTCCCAAAGTAATAGGTACGTTAATTAACTTCCATAAAAATATGTTGAAATTCGCGGACACTTGACTGAAAAATAAGTATTTTAATTCCTGTTAACACTAGATCACCGACTTTTGTATCTTATTATTAATTTTTATGTTAAGTATTGTTGTTCACTATTTTAAGAACAGTTCCAAACTGAGCAACTGGAATTCGAAAATATACTACGGTTTTGTCAAGTGAAATATTTATAATAGAAAATAACAAATAAAATTGTCAAGGAGACAAAAAACTGATTTTCAAAAAACGTTTATAAATACAAGTTATTTATGTCTTGTTGATTACACAGTCAAAAAATTCTAATGTGCAATATTTTTATCACCGTTTTTACATATAATGTTTTCGTATTCTTTTTGAAACTAATGTATTATTTTATCATATTTAATACATTATTTAATCATCAATAACAAGAATTCTATATTTTAACCAGAATTATAAATTATGTAGGTCACATGCAATTTTTTCATAAACAATGGTAACTTTTGAATAACCTCCCATATCATATGAAAGACAACTTTATTCCATTATCTTAATGAAGCACTACAACAAGTTCATTGATTTTATAAAATTAATATTTTTCACATAATGTGTTCATTGTAACGAGTTATAGAAAATACAGTCGCATTTTTCTGAAAATAAAATATTGTTCTGTTTTGCAATTTATAGTCGAAAGAAGAATGTTTTAATTATCATATATTTTTAAAGGTAGATTTTTATTTCAGGTATTTTTTTAGTTATAAAACATAGGTTTAAGGAAGTAAAAATGATTTCATTGAAATTTCGGGTACAAATGAATTAGAAAATTGACAAAAAAATGGTCATCTCACAAAAACTGATGTTTGTATAATTAAATCCCGCATCTTATTTTTCATTATATAATTTGCTATGTAATTTTAATGTATATTTTTTTAATCATTATCGTTAAATAATAATTATTTTTAGTCATATATACCATGACGTATCAAAGATTAAAAGAACTCTTTTATTTATTACATACCAGACTGCTTTTATAATGCGAAATAAAGATTGTTAGAACTGTATTATGTATCTGTCTTGATCGTCTTCGTATAGAACGACAGGAAACTGGCTGAACTGATTTAAATTGATTTCTGTATCAACTGCTTCCCGTAAAATAAATTTTACTTTATAAACAGTCTAATATTCCTGGAGTATTGATTTTTTTTCATATTTAATTGTAAATGTATGACATTAATTAAAAAAGATTCATTTTTAGTACTTTTATTATTGTTTAGCTATGAAATTATAGTGAGTTATTTAATATTTACTAGAAAATTAGGTGTACTGCATGCAAAAAATGTAATAATACATTATAGAAAAGGAAAAAGCTAAATCAATGTACTCTTTTTTAAATTAGTCATTGAACTTTAACATAAGAATATGGAAAGTTTTAGTAAGCATCATACAGTTTTTATGGTGTGTGTTTTATATTTCTTTCTTTCTATATATATATATATATATATATATATATATATATATATATATATATATATATATATATATATAAAATCAAGATTATCTACAAAAACTTTATAAAACACTACGTTGCAAAAAATAATCTATCTGCGACAATGTTTATATAGACATACTAACATATATATATATATATATATATATATATATATATATATATATATATATATATATATATATATAAAATTCATGACGTTGACTTGTTTTTTGAAATGTTTATTGTTTCATTCAGTTACATGTGCAGGCTTATAATAGATAAGTGGACGAACGCAGCGAGCAGGGGGCGAAGTCCCCTAATAATCTAATAAGAACATTTTCAACTAACGGCTTTATCATTCGTCGGCAATGTTTGCGAAATTATTGATATTTTGAAACTATTATAAAAGGAAAAAACTGATAGAAAATTAACATTACTAATTGATTTTTGAAGCATTCCTATGATAGAAGGCTGGAGAGTCTGCTATAATCATTTATGATGGTTTATTAGCGGATGTTAATATTCGCCATGAATTTCTAAGTGTTAAAATATTTATGAATTATCTTTAATTGCAATTTTCATTAGAAAATAAATTTTATGATATGATGAACATGCAATTAGTGCCTCTGAATGCGCCATTAGTATATATATATATATACATATATAAATATATATATATATATATATATTATATATATATATATATATATATATATATATATATATGTATGCATGTATGTATATATAGTGAACGAGAAGTTAACGTTAAACGTTATGTTTTGCATCAAAAGTCGATAACGATCTTTTCAGTTTGGTATAGTGCTTTTCGCTTCAATATAACCTGCCATGCTGTTTAAGACATTGATGATTGTATCTCAGAGTACTATTAAAAATAAAAGCTTTATTTTACATCAAAGCGCCAAAGAAGGAATGCAGGGAGTGATTTGATTTTTGTTTATGTTAAATCGACAGAAATTATTCATTGAAAGCAAACTCAATATGAAGATAAATATTCATTGCAGATTAAGATGTATAAATGGATAGATCACTTCTGGAATGGTAATACCTTCTTTATATAGCAAGGAAAGATCGAAAAGACCACCAACATTAATTGGAGAATCATTAAGAGATACAGTTATGGACATCGGACAAGCCATACTGTACGAAGTAGAAAATTCATTAAATATTAGTCACGATTATTCAATAAATAAGGGGAAAGAATTTGATGGAAAGTGGTTTGTAAAAAATATATATAATTTGCCAGTTAAACCAATGTATTTCATTTTTACAAATTTTGTTGATTTATGTTTAATTGAAGATTTTATAATAAATGAATTCAAAAAATATAATAAAATTACACAACACTCTCTCTCTCTCTCTCACACACACACACACATATATATATATATATATATATATATATATATATATATATATATATATATATATATATATATATATATATATATATATATATATCATAACAACATTTAATTAAAATTATTTATTATTTGCAAATGCTAAATTGAGTTCAGATATTTGATAAATATCAGTTTAATTTATTATTTTAGCACTTTAAATAAATAACTCGCAGTATTACTTATAAGTGTACGAAAAAAAATTGTTTGTGGCACGAATTTAATTATTAATGAAAGTGTAAGGTTATATTTAATTGTATATTTAATATTCAACACAAATTCAGTAAAAAATAAAAGAAATAATAACCTTCATTAAATGTTATTCATCAATGTTAATTTTTGTACTGTATATCTCTCTGAATACCAAAACGGCTTATATTTTCTTTGTTTCAGAAGAATCTTTTGTTCTAACAATTTATATTATTGAGTTATTCTCTTTTTTCAATAAAAATATGTTGTAGTAGTTAATAGACTACTAATGTTTGTTATTTTTACAGTTACTAATTTATAATTATTTTATTTCTTATAATTCAATGATAATGTTTAAACGTTATTAATATTACAGATAAATGTAATCTCTATTAAATACACAAATAGTTCATCAGTAAATACATGGGAATTTTCATATCTTTGGATATGAATACAGTGCATTTGTAAAAGTGCACGATATTACTCGAAATTTGACACACTGTCTCTTCCCCCTTTCTCTCTCGTTATATATATATATATATATATATATATATATATATATATATATATATATATAATATCAGATCATATATTATTTCATTCTATCTTTTTGCTTGACCTAAAAAATGAAATAAATATGCGTACACGCGATTGAACCAATGCTCATTTATATTAATTCATTTATAAACATTTTCACAAAAGCACTATTATTTTTTAAAATCAATATAAATTATAAACTTTAGAAAATAATGGAATATACAAGCTTTTTCTCACACGCTGTATAACAATTTTTGCAGCAAAAAATATTGGATTAGAATTTTTTAACAAAAAACCGGTATTTTTACAAAAAAAACTAGTCTACTTTCTTGTTTTTACTGCTTAAATATGTTACATAACTTTATATACAAAAAAGAACAAGTAAAAATAAATAATATAAGTACAACTACTAATGCATTTGCCGATATTCGTTCTTATTATTTTGAAACAAAATGTTGATACAATTTTGTAAATTATTTTTTTTACAGATTAAAATGAAAATTAATCTTCCATAAGTCTATTTTTTCGTATTAATTTTCAAACATTTTTTCAACAAAATATGTTCTATAATATAACTTATATTTATAGTATCAAGATTTTTTAAAATATCCCATCATTTTCTTTTAAACGTTACAAGTTTATTTTTAAACCTATTGCTACATACATATTTTCTAAAATTCGACAATCGTACGTTAAGAAAATTGAAAATTAAAATAGTAGTTTAACAATCGTTCTCTTCATCATTTTAATCGTTTTGTGCAGATCAAGTATGGAATTTCTATAAAATTAACAAAAAAGTACGTGCATGAATTTCATTTATGCTTTTATTTTTATATTATTTTACACTTAACTATTGTTATTTTATAGTAAATGCAAATGAAAAGAAATTTTGTATTTTTGATTATTTTAGGGGTATGTTATCTTAATATATATATATATATATATACAAAAAGTATTTGTAGCAACTAAAATTTAGAACAATTTATGAGATGACAAAACAATGAAGTAGATGAGAATTTCATTATCAATATTTCCTCTGAACTGGCTCTGATGCAATGAATAATAAATACTTAAATTTTAAATGCGTAACACACTCAACGAACATCACCATCCCTATTTAAAAGAAAACATCTCAAACATCTGTTCGATTAACAATGTTTACATTTTGTTTACCATAACACATGTGTCACGCTGTGTTCCAGTGCCGTGGTGTTTAAAGTTCATTCCATATTAACTTGTGAGTATTAAAGCAGTTGAATTTGATATAGATACACTACGCATATTAATGTATTTATGAAATGCAAACAGGTGCATACCCACGCATGACATTGTATATCTTCTTAACCTTCCTCTTGGACCACTTTGTTCAACGTCATCGTATAGAAGTTGTACACTAAATACGCTAATTACTTGATTTTATAGTGCAATAATTAATTTACATCAATAGATATTTAAATTAGTCAGTCACAAAAGTATCCGGCCACCTCTTACACTCAATATGTTTTTTGTACTAAATTAAATTAAATTAACGGTAGAGAAGAAATTGTTTAACAATATGTTTGATATCGCTTATTACTAAACTTCAAAATATAATATTTACAAATAATAGTAATAATATATATATATATATATATATATATATATATATATATATATATACAATATTGTTGAAAAAAGTTGTGTTTTCAATTCAACATGTCATATTTATACACACAAAAGTATCCGGCCATGCACAATAATTAAAACTCATGAACAAGGAAATCGATAAGTCCCCGAATATTTTCACTTGCAACACTAACGTGAATCTTCGCCACTATATTAAAATTCCTTGGTAGTATTGGTTGTGCATCTTTGCAATCTTACAGTATTTTAATATTCGAATAACGTCGAAAAAACGTGAAACAAATATATGAGAGAGAAAACTCATTATTTCTCGAAATGAAAAGGATATTCACAACGCAAAACTGCACAAG
>CM068316.1:17088089-17143089 GCA_034766995.1 Acanthacorydalis orientalis | reverse complement strand
TTTTACATCCAATATTGTATTTGATTTATTTTGAATGCAATTAAATATCGCTCCCCCTTCTCCCTTTATCTCTCTCTCTCTCTCTCTATATATATATATATATTAGAAGTCATATACACATTCTTTTCGCAATAAAAATGTTTGTATAAAATTGTAATTCTAATTATTTGACACTAATATCTTTATGATGAAATAAAAATCATAGTTAGGAAAATTTCATTAATTACACGTTACCGCTTTTTGACACATTAAAATTAATAAGTAATAAACGTTATTAATGAAACTATTATACAAATATCAAAGAATACATTCCGAATATTAAATTATACACATTTAACCTTTATCTTTGCTATGATATAAATCATTGCAGAATTAGACGTGTGAAACTTTTAGCTCGAGAAAACTTTATATGTTTACTGCTGCAAATGTATTAAATTTAGTTAAATAAAGTTTTTAGTGTAAATTATAATTATGTTGAAAATTGTGAACTTAGTTTAGATACAACTTTATATGTTTGACGTTAAAGAAAATACACCAATGTTTTAAAAATCCATTTAGATAAATTTCAAAAGTTACAAACACACATTTATATATATATATATATATATATATATATAAACATATATGTGTGTATGTATACTAATAAATTAATTATTTAAAACGTTCATTAATAATCTATATCAAAATTACTTAAATCGTTTCAAATTAAACGCTTCTATACCTCTATTTTTGATACTTTTTCAATACAATTTTCTAATAGCATGCCTATTTATTAGTTTTTTTCTAGATCTTTCATGTTTTTTGGTAAATAGACAATAAATTCTGTTTTCTTATCATAACACAAATGTCTGTCATTGCTGTGTCAATTGCTTTATTTTAAAAAAATAATTAGAAACATATCAGTTGCAATATAAAATAGAATATAGTGGAGAGAAATAGTTATATCACTTAGAAAGAATGTTACATGAAAGAATACTAAAACATATTTTTCATATAAACTTAAAAGATGCAGATTGGAAAAATAGTACAAATGAAGATGGAGCAAATATTAATCTTATCTACGAAGTGAAAAGTACTTACTCTAGAGAATTTATCTATACTAATGTATATGGATTGTTTGATAAGTATGGTAAAAAAAGGAAGTTAAAGGCCGTTTTTTTTTGGAAAAAATCGATTTTATTTCTCAACATAGTCTCTATTGAGTGCAATACACTTGATTCAGCGAGTCATCTTATTCGACGTGAATTTTCCCACCGAACTAAATTTTCAAATTTGAGAAGAGGAACAAGTCGCATGGGGCCAAGTTCGGAGAGTAGGGTGGATGAAGAATTCATTCGAAGCCTAATTCGTGGAATTTTGCCATTACGATAGTCAATTTGTGGGACGGCGCGTTGCCCATGGTAAAAAAGCACTTTTTTTGTGCCTCAATCTTGGCCGTTTTTGCTTTAGTTCTTCTTAATAATGTTGTATAATAAGCTCTTGTTATCGATTTTCCCTTCGTTAAATAGTCGATCAGGATGATTTCTTGGGAATCTCAAAAAACAGTGGCCATCATCTTCCCAGCTGACAAAACAGTCTTCGCCTTCTTCGGCGCACTTTCACCATTTGTTGTCCACAGCTTTGACTGCTGCTTTGATTCAGGTGTGTAGTGGTGAATCCATGTTTCATCCACAAGGACGAATCGTTGCTAAAAGGCCTGTCCGTTGTTTTCCATTTTTGCAACAATTGCTACAATGTTCTTTTCAAACATCTGTAGAACATGAACACCGCGTCGCTTCTGACTGAAATTTTTCCTATTCTAGTTTGAAAAGTGACATTTGATAATCGTAACATTACCAAATGAATGGTGGTACACGTCATAGAAATTTACCAAACTTATCAAACGACCCTGATATATATCAACAGTATAATCTTTCAGTGTGTGTGTATTTTTTAATATAATAAATAGAAAATCACAGCGAGATAGTTGTGCAGTACACTCGCTAGTTTTATTATATTTTGAAAAATTGTAATAATATTTTCTTATCTATTGTTATTTATTATTGTTGGATTATTGAATTTACCTTATATGATGTTTAATAATTATGTATTATTAAACCGTATTTATAACGATAAATTTTGAATATCTAGTAAAATTTACCTACATTCAGCTATAGTACAAATTCTATGTATATGGTCTACATTATTTTAAGAAGGAAGTAATGTATGTTTGTCAGTAATAATTGGGCAATTTAATTAAGTTACCTTCCAAAAATATAAGAATATTATAAAGAGGAAAAATTTTCATTGCTTGCACTGTAGGATGGCGTTGCTACGAAATGAAAATGAGCCTATTAATGTGGACAGTAATCAATCATCGTTGACATTTTGAAAGATCATTTTATAGTTATCTTATAACTGGAACTGTACCTAAATGCATTTCCACAAATGACTTTTTTACTCATCCCATAAACCACAACAATTTCTGACCAAAAATGTTTAATAATTTATTATTGATCATATTTGATTATTGTTTATTTGTATTTCTATGGCATCACTAACGAAATGCGCGTGATGTTACCACAAATAATCAACGATTATTTATTAAATATTTTTGAACACGATATTTGTTGCGGTTTATGGGGCGAGTGAAAAATTAATCTGCGGAAGTAATTTTATAATGTTTTGGGTGGTAATTTATTTGTGAATAATAAGGTAAGTTTTGATGTTAATTTGTTTGTCAAAATCCACGTAAATTTTTCGAATAGATAATACAGGTAAACTCTAACTGATGAACCATGAAACAGTATATTCTTCCAGTTAATTTTATGTTTTTTCAAAAATAAAACGTTTGTACGAGCATAAATAATTTATAAAGTGTATTGATTTTATTTTTATGTAATTTGGGGAATTGTTGCATATTTTCAAATAATAATGTTTGTAACAAATATCACTGCATAAATAAAAAGTCAGATGCTTATAATAAAAAAAAACAACGTTCATGTTTCGATTGTGAATCTAATTATGACTCATTGCATTGTAAATATTATCCAGTGCATTCAACTTGATTATAATTTTTAAGACGTTGAAATATTTATTCACTCGACATAGAACATCTTTCCACATACTTTCGGTTGTAAACATTTAATGTAACAGTTAAGCTTTTTTATATTCGTTTTACACGCATAACATGTACCCGTTTTTTATTATAATGAATACAACATAATATATACAATCCTCACCAATTTATCCGAATTTGCAAACAAAATAAGAAAAATATTTTATGTTTATTGCAATAGCATTTAATTTTACACTTGCTTTTCATTTAAATTCAAAATAAATTGTATTCTGATAATAGAAGTCTGAATGTCAATCAAATAGTTCATAAAATATACATTTTCTTGTAGGTCTTCAAAATTGCAATTCTCTGCTGCTATCAGTTCTTCATCTAAATTTTTTTTAAGTTTTGGGAACTGATGGAAATCTGAGGGGGGCAAATCTAGAGAATAGGCTGGGTGGGCTAGTAATTCGTACCTCAATTCAGTGAGTTTTGCCATGGATATAACACTTGTATGGGGACGTGCATTGTCCTGATGGAAAGTAATTTTTTTCTTTGATAAATCTGATCTTTTCTCAGGAATTATTTGATCGAGTCGATCCAAAAGTTTAGTATAATACTCTTCCGTTACCGGTTGACCCTTTGGAAGGTTGTCAATTAGCTGGATCCCTTTAGGATCCTAAAAATGTTTTCATTGCGTTGATTGTTGTTTTGACTCTGAAGTGTAATGGTGAATCCAAGTCTCATCTGTAGTCACAAATCGCCGAATAAAGTCAGTTGTATCCCTTTTAAATCGATCCGTACAGACTTGGGAAATTTGTACTTGAATGCGTTTATGATCAGTTGTCAGCAAACGCGGCATCCATCTTGCCGATAGCTTTTTCATACCTAACTTTTCAATTTCGATATAATACACGTGTTCATTTGAGACACCCACAACCTTAACACTTTCTGACACCTTCAATCGCCGATCCTGTAAGACAATATCGTGAAGTTTGTGGATGATTTCTTCTGTCGTTGCAGTTTTCGGACACCCACTACGCTGGTTGTTTTCTAAGCTTACACGGCCACATTTAAATTCAGATGGACATTTCTTTACTGTTATATACGAAGGTGCACTATCAACCAATACATTTTTCACCCCATTAAAGATTTATGTTGGCATTAAATCTTTTTTTGACAAAAAACTTGATCACCGAACAATGTTCAACCTCAGCGGTGCAAAGGGAGTTTTATTTAAATTGATGTTTACAACAAACTGCTTGACACATTAATTATAGGTTTTGAGGTTATATAGATAGATATCGCTTTGTAATGCGCCACAAATATTTAAAATATTACCGCTACTTAATGTTAGGCCGCGAACTTTTCAAATCACCCTCGTTTTTTTTTGTATTATCATAATATCTGAAAATGATATGTAGCTAAATGATAAGTTTACATCTTTAAATCGTAAAGTTACATAGTCTTATAACAAATTTCGGAAGACAGCCATGTTGCTCCATCTTGCTGGAACCATAAAGACTTACGTTGAGGAATAGTGTTTATCTTTGACTCTAAGAAGTTTTTAATCTTACTTATGTATCTTTTGCCACTGACTCAAATCGTTTGACCAACTTCCCCTCCAAACTTATGATAGTGTGCAATAGCCACTGATGAACTTCATAAGAATTTTCAGTAGTTAAATAATGACTATTTTACTTATTTTCAAATTCCTTAAAATGAAAATGTGCTTATCTGACGTTCTAAATGCCTTTATTTAGTGCATTTATAACGTTCGCCTTTTTTTTCTTGTTCAGCATATCTACAATTCCGTACACTTTAAGTTTTCATGCCGAACTAAACTTCATAGTCAGCTTTATAAAACATATGTACGTTACGCAAACCATACGCAAGTTACTCTTCTTTTTAATGTCTAATAAATTATTGTCTAAAAACCATCCGGTATTTCGACCGAACCTTATAAAATAACTTGATAACAGGTTTCTCAACCGCGTTGATGATAGTTTTTGATTGGATACACTTATAGTTCTAAGTTACACTCATTAGACCACACTACATTTGACCAATCATCCACAGTCAAATCCCGATGGCTTATAGCTCACTCAATGCGGGCTTTTTTATTTTGGTCTGAGAGACATTATTTTTTTCTGACCTTGCGACCTTTCATCTTAGCTTCTCCAAGTCTTCTTTTAACCGTTCTTGCACTTATACCTGGTTGCATTTGCTCAGATGTGTCAGTAGCGAACGCAACAGAAGTTTTCTTCCTATCCTTAAGTGAAGATAGGATATATTTATGTCCCCGAGACGATACTAGGCCCATTGTGCAGTGATTTTTTTCCAATACAAACCCAGGCAATGTAAAATAAAACAGAACAATACACCATGACAAATCTGCGGCCACAGTTAAGTGGATTCAAGAAAATGAGGTTGAACTGTTCGATTGACCAGCATAGTTTCCAGATCTGAACCCGATAGAGCACTTGTAGGGAATACTAAAACGGAAGATACGAGAACACTCAATAACATCAAAAAACTCATTGAAAACTGTTATTGAGGAAGAATGGAAGAATATTACTAGTGACGAGTGTCGCAGACTAGTCGCAACAATACCAAAAAGAATTAATTGTGGCTAGGGGGGAGGGGAAACAAAATATTAAAATAAATAAATAATTTTGATTACGTTTAAACATATGTAATTTTATTTTTACTCAACACAACCATTTTTAAAAATAAGTGCATAATTATGAGATGCTCAAACTTTTGGTTAAGGTTGTATATATATATATATATATATATATATATATATATATATATATATATATATATATATATATATATATATTATTAAGAAACAAAATAAAGGAAATGATCCAGAAAAATTTAAACACAAATAAAAACGAACATTCCACAAGTATCAACCTAATACAAACTGCCTTAAAGTGTTGTGGTTTCTTTTAAATTTTATGCTTGGGAAAAATTTTGTATTTAAATAATCGAAAAAAAAATGCAATTGTTCTTGATGAACACTTTTATTTGAAATAAATCTTCTTAATGAATACATTAAATTTAACAGTTCTAACAAAATGACAATTAGTAATTATCATGTCTTTATAATTACTAATATAACTGTAATTATTAATTACAGTTGAGCTAACATTAGTCGAATGGCTTCAAAGGTACACTGCTACCGGTGTGTCAAAGGTCTTGAGTTCAAATTTTATCTCGTTTGTAAATTTTTCTCATTTAACAAGTATTTAAAACTAATAATACTGAATAATACTTCAAAGAAATAATCGTTGTTTAATTATTAAATATCTTTGATTGTCAAGAAAAGTGTTACTTTTTTTAATAAAATTAAAAATCGATTATGTTTAAACAGGTTTCATTCCATATTTAATATATTTATTTGTTAATTTTATTATTCTACTTATTTTCCTAAAAGTTAACATAACGTTTTACATTTACAAAAGCTAGTATTCTACTCAAATTAATCAAGTAAATGTATTTATGCAAGTATAAACGATTCAGAAGCTGAGTGAGTTGGTTAAGAACTTTTCTTTCACCTACCATATTATTTTGACCTTACATCATTAAAGTTCTATCTTTTTACGATCTTCAAAAGTTTTTAAATGAAAATGATTACACAATGTAGAGGCGTTAGAAAGGTGTAATTACGTTTATTAACTTTCAGTGATAATACTTTCTTTTCGAATAGAATCGGTAAGTTACCAAATAATGGCAGGCGGTCATATTAAACAGTACCATTTCTATTCTAGATGAAAAATAAAAATATTAAAAAAGGCACACAATTTGATTCTTTTTATTAAAAAGTGGCATTATTTTCTTTGATTGTGGATTGAATGAAAGATTTTATAAATTCAGTTTTATTTTTGGTAATGGTTTTTGTACAAATCTGGTGTGAAATGTCAGAAAATGAAAAATATTCAATTAAACACATTTAAAGTAATTTATTATTTTATTAGGTTGGTACAAAGATAATTGCGGTTTTTACGTATCGAGTATAAAGACTCATATATCAGTTAAAAATTATATTTATTAATCAAAATAAAGACCACTGGCCTGCATTCATTTCTCTCAAAAGGAAACAAGTTTGTTTATTTCTACAAGATAGAATTCTGGAGTCCTGGAATTAACGAATTCATCAAAAGGGCTTCGGGCTGATGCTTGATCTTTGAAAACCTTCCCCCGTAGAAAATTATTGAAATGTTTAAAAAAATAATAACCTGTCGAAGATAAGTCATGAGAATAAAAACGGGCGAGGTAAGATTTCATAACCCAGTTCATTTAATTTGTTTAAAGTCATTTATGAGATGTGTGGTCGGGCGTTGTCATGAAGAAAAATTGATCCTCTTCTATTGACTAATTCTGGCCGTAAGCGATGTAAATTCTCATCCATTTTTTCAATTTCCTGGCAATATTTTTCTGCCGTGTTTCATCAGAATTTAAGAAGTTATAGTGAATGATGCCACATGCCGACCACTAAATAGTTACCATAATCTATTTTTCATGAAGCTTCGATTAGGAAACTATTTTAGTGCTTCTCTCCGGTCTACCCACTGTAATGAACATTTCCAATTGTTGTAGAGAATCCACTTTTAATCATATGTGACAATGCGATCAAGAAAGGGATCATTTTTATTACAAAAAAGAAACGCAGAGTAGACTTCTTATCGCCGAATTGCTTGATGTTCGTTTAATTCATACAGAACCCATTTATCCAGCCGTTTTGTTTTTCCAATTAGGCTCAAATGTCGAACAACTGTTAAATGATCAACATTGAATTCTTCTGCCACCGCTCAAGTTGTTTTACGTGGGTCCGTTTCAATAATGATTCTTAAATTATTATTGTCTATGGCTGAAGAACGTCCATGACCCTCCTCCTTATCAAATCTTTCGTTTTCATTATGAAATTTTTGGAACCAGTGTTGAGCTGTACGTTCAGTAATTGACTCTTCGCCAAAAATAAATTTGATATTTCGAGAAGTTTTTGTTGCTTTACGTCCCAATTTAAATTCATACAACAAAATCCCGCGATTTGCTTTTTTCATGAATAATTAAGAGGCTAATAATACTAAAGAATTAGCACAATAAACATAAACTGAATCGGTAATCCTAATATTGTTTACAGTGATGTATCACATGACTATGACAAAAGGTGACTAGAAAAATCAGCGCCAAACTTAAAATGATAAAAACTGCAATTATTTTTGCACCAACCTAATACGTAATATTAGCATATTTGAAGAATGTTTTTCTAATAATTAGTTGTTAATAAGCATTTCTGATGAATAAAAATAACAAACTTGGATGCTGTTGACTGTTTTTATATATTAATCGAATACAAATAAACGTACATAGTTTTTTTGAGATTTTTTTTAAAAAAGTCAACTTGTTTAAAAGCAATTTTGAAAAAAATATTTATTTTCAGATGGCGAATGTGCTAGTAATCAGTTTAAATGTATAGAAGATGGACGATGTATTCCAGCACATTGGAAATGCGATTCTCGACCAGATTGTTCCGATGCTAGTGACGAGCCACTAGAATGTCGTGAGTATATAAAATAGAAAATATTGTTTTTCTCTTCGCGTATAATTAAAATGATACTTATATGTAAATATACACACATTAATGTTATGGTTCTGTTAGTTTATACTTTTTGTTAAACATTCGATTAAATTCTGATAAGTTTGAAATTTTAGATTATTTACATTCAAGTATAGTTTTTTTTTAAAAAAATTTCAATTAATTTTCTCAAAAAAATGTTAATTTATTTCAATTTCTGTCGATAAATTTGAAATAATACAAATTTCGATAACAAACTAGCGATAAATATAATTATCTATTATTAATAAGTCTGTTTTAAATATTTTTTAATGCAGCTACTACTAATCATTATTTTGAGTATTTTTTGGCGTTTCAATTAAAATTCAATATTTTTTAGAACTAGAATGTGAATTGTTTAGAAAAGACATTTTTTAAATGTAAATATTCTAGAAGAGACATTTTTTAAATGTAAATATTCAGAAATTTTATTGCAACTCTGATTTTTTTAATGTTATAATGAATTGTATGTAGCCAATATTGTCAGTATAAATATACCATATTATATTAATTGTTTGTTAAGTCGTCTATATTGTTTGATATGTCGATATCGTTAGAATAAATAGAGGATGCATTAAAAATTCGATTTTTTTTAAACTAATTATTTTGCCAAATGTGGTGGTGTATGTTATAGTATCCCACTTTTTTAAAGTTACCGTATCAAATTATTCAAATTACTCAAATAGCAGGACAGCCAAAATATTATAATCTTATGTAAAAATTATAGCTTAGTATCTATACAAAAAAATTCAAATTTTTATTTTAACCCATTTCGTTTAAATTACTAATACACAGAATTAATCAAGTAAAATTATTTTCAAAATATAACAAATTAACATTCAAGCGTATTTACATGCGTGCGTATATATGTACGTGTATGTGTGTGTGTGTGTGTGTGTGTATATATATATATATATATATATATATATATATATATATACACACACACACGCACATACGCACACAAGGGGGCTTCGCTCACCAACCACCGGACTCACTGCGCTAGCCCATTTCTCAATATAAGCCTGTACATGCAATAGAATGAAACAATAAACATATTTTTTTTTGAAACTCATATGTCTATATAATTATTATCAGATATATAGGAACGTATCGTTATATATGCATATATATATATATATATATATATATATATATATATATATATATATATATATATATATATAGATGTGTGTGTATGTGTGTGTGCGTGCGTTTGTACGTACGTGCGTGCGTGCGTGTGTGTGTGTGTATGTATAAACATGACAATAAATTATTTTTTGTAAACTTAGTTTTTTTGGCTAAAAACTATTGTATATACATACATACATACATACATACATACATACATATATATATATATATATATATATATATATCCAAAGAATAATAAAAACGTCTTTTGCAAAGGACTTTGGGAACAATGCAGATCAGGTCAATTTCAATGCAAGTTAACTCGCAAATGTATTCCACAAGGATGGACATGCGATGGTGATCTTGATTGTGGATTGAGTGAAGAATTTGGATCAGATACTTCTGATGAAAATATCGCAGAATGTGAGTAATTTTAAATATTATTTAATATTATTTTATAATAATATCAATGTTGTTTGATTTTTTTTTGAAAATGTAACACGGATTATTATTAAAAAATTACAAAGCTATATTATTGAAGAATAATTTAAAATTTATAAATTCACATCCTTTTTATAAGAAAGAACTATAATTATGTTCTTAACTGGTATATCTTCTTTCTTCTTTCTGTTTGTATGATTAATATTCAGGTTATAAATTATATCTTTTCATTTGTATATACTAGGGGGCTTCGCCTCCTGATCGCTTCGCTCATCAACCCCTGGGCTTGCTGCACTTGCCCACTTCTCAATTATAAATCTCTACATACAACCGAATGAAACAATAAACATATTTTTTAAAACTTATTATGTCCATGTAATTATTATAAGATATTTAGCAGTGTAATTGATATATATATATATATATATATATATATATATATATATATATATATATATATATATATATATATATATATGTAACTGTGTGTGTGTGTATGTGTGTGTTTAGTATGTCTATATAAACATGGCAGTAGATTATTTTTGCAATCTTTTAGTTTTTTTGTGGCTAAATACTATTTTATTTATAAACATTCAAATGTGTAAATTTACCTTATTTGAAAATAGGTTCAAAGCCTGCTTTGTGTCCACCAAATGAAGCTCGATGTGGAGATACAATGGAGTGTCGACCTATTCGTATGTTTTGTGATGGGAATCGTGATTGCCCAGACAATAGTGACGAATGGGATTTTTGTTGTAAGTAATTTTTATATTTAAATTAATTATTAATAACTGACTGTTAATTATGTAATTAAAATGATTTTTTTATTTTTTGTATCGAAAAGAAATATTGTATTTTATAATCAATTTTAATTTTTCAAACTTAATTTTAATAATATTATATTGGTTTTAAAGTAAGTATCTAAGAAAATATTTTACAGTTAATTCAACAGCATGTGCTAATAAACAGTGTGAAGTGGGCTGTAAGCCAACAGGAGAACAAGCTCAATGTTTTTGTGCTGATGGACAACAACCAGAAGATGGTAAATGTATTGGTAAGTATTTTTTTAAATTCACATTTATTTAAGTACTAACAATAATTGTTTCAAAACTATTTTCAGATGCTGATGAATGTCTTATTGATGGATCTTGTGATCAAATATGTACAAATACAAAAGGTTCTTATAAATGTTCATGTGTACCTGGCTATACACAAAGTGGAAAAAATTGCAAAGCTATTAATGGTAATCGGTTTAGAAATAAATTTTTATTCTTTTATTATATTTAGTGTGATAATTATGTTGTATTTAAAAAGTTGAAAATTGCTCATCAGTCCTTTATTTTTTAGTACCTCCCTCTGAACCGGCTTCATTGTTATTTTCAACTCAATCTGACGTACGTAGAACTACAATAGATGGTGTATTGTGGTCAGGAAATTCTTCTATCAATGCTTTAAATACACATGCTCTTGATTTTTCTCATAAAAATCGCACAGTATGTTATGTACAAAATAATCTTACAAAATCATCATTAGTTTGTGCTAACGTTTCAAATTTTGCTCAACAATGGGTTTTACCAAGACCGCTTGTATTTTCTGATTTAGACTGTAAGTTTTATGTTACTGTTTTATAATTTTGTTTATTAAATATATTTTTTACTCTGCAGCAATCCACCAAATTGCGCTTGATTGGATATCAGGAAATTGGTACTTTTTAGATAATTCTCGTGAAGCAATTTTTGTTTGTAATAGCACTTTACAAAGCTGTATTATTATACTTGAACTTAATTTAAGTAAACCACGTGTTATGGCATTAGATCCAACTAAAGGGTAATTTTAAAATATTAATGTAGATATAAATATATAATGTTATTAATTTCACTGATACATTTCTTAAATATTTATTCATTTAGATTTATCTTTTTTACGAAATGGGGAAATTCTCCACCTATGTTAGAACGAGCTCTCTTAGATGGCAGTAATAGAACAACTTTAGTAGAAAGAAAAATTATCTATCCATATGGAGTCACTCTTGATTTTCCAACACAACACATTTATTGGGTTGATAAATATTTAAATTTTATTGAAAGAGTGAATTATGATGGTTCAAATAGACTTACTATAAAAAAAGGAGTTCCGGTATGTAATTCTTTAAATTGATATAAGTTTACATATAAAGTTTTGAAATTTTTTTTCATAAAAAAATGCCATAAATGTAACTATTTTTTAGATCCAAAACTTGTACAGTGTATCTGTATTTGAAAATTTATTATTTGTTGCATCATGGCGAAGTAATAATATTGTGGTTATTGATAAATATAAAGCCGATAATCATCAGATGGTTGGAAATATTAGTATGCCATTCAACATTCAAGTGTTTCACCGTCAAAGACAGCCAGAAGGTTACTACTGACCGTTATTAATAAATATTTCTATTTTATAATCTATTATGAATAATTTGTATTATATAAATTAATGTAAAAAACATAATTTATTTAAAACTAATTATAAAAGAATATATGATTATTAAAAAATCAAAGAATGTAATTAGTTTTTAGAATGTAATTGTTTTTAATTTTCATTTAACGTATCAAATAAATTGCGTTTTAAAAATGTAGTTCAATTCAATCTCTTCTAACTATTTTATTTGTGATTATTTTAGCCGCACATCCTTGTAAATCTAATAATGGGAATTGTGATCACATTTGTATATCGGCTTGGAAAAAAGATATTGCAGTAGCACAATGTTTATGCCAACCTGGATATCAGTTAAAAGACCATGGCCGTTGCATAGGTTTGTTCAAATATCTACAGTTTATATTTTTGTAGTATTAGTAAAATTGAAATTAATGTTTTATATTTTATTTGTACTTAATGTTATTATTTCATATACTAATGTATTGTGTAATTTGAATTCTGAAAAAATGCATGATCTAAGAAACCAGTTTTCTGTTATAAAATGATTCAATTACTAATAATAATTTTTTTTCTCCATGTAGTTTTGTTTTTTTTTTAAAAAAAAAAAAAAATTATTTATATTATGTATTGACCTTACATGTATGTATATTCACAGCTTCAAAATTATCAACATTTTTACTTTATGGAAAAGGGCGGCCAGGAATGATAAAAGGAATTGAAATGACATTACAACCAAAAAGAGAGGATATTTTTGTTAGAATGATGATAAGTAATTTAAAACGTCCAATGGCTGTGGATTATGATTCTAGCACACAATACGTTTATTATGCAGATGTCCAGAGGTTAGCTCTTCTTTCTTTTTAAGATAATTGTATAAATTAACCATTTTTTAAATAATTAATATTGTTAGTAAAATCTTTATTTTTATGTGAATAAATTGCTTTAGGTATGTAATAGAGCGACAAAAAATAGGTTCAGATATTCGTGAAACTGTAATAGAAGATGAAATACACAATTGTGAAGGAATTGCTATTGATTGGATGGGAAAAAATATATATTGGACTGATGAAGGTCTTTCGCAAATTAGCGTTGCAAAGCTTGCAAATGTTACACAGCGTAAAATTCTTATTAACGGCAGTATGTTTCATCCAAGAGCGATTACATTAAATCCAAAATATGGATATATGTACTGGTCAAACTGGGCTCCCAGCACTAATCAAACTGGGAAAATTGAACGGGCTTGGATGGATGGAACACATTGGGAAACTTTTATTAATTCTAGTTTACATTGGCCTAATGGCTTAACAATTGATTATGTCAATAAAGTCCTTTATTGGTAATTACATTTTCAATTATTCAATCATATAATTAATATACATACATATATATATATATATATATATATATATATATATATATATTCACAATTGGAAGAATTTGGATATCGATATTATTTTAGCTCAAATTAATCTCTTTTTTATGCATTTAATTTTATTAGGCATATATAATGAGTAATAATGAACAGTAAATACACATTGGTTGTATCACATACAGTGATTTAAAAACAATAGTGAACATAGAGGTGATTAATAGCAATATTCACTAGCAGGCAATAAATGCATTATCGGAGTAGAAATAAAAATATCAAGTTAAAATAACTGTCATGTAAACTATTACATTAATATTATTTGACATGTTACTCCGTCCCTATTTTGTGTCAATTTTTCCAGTCATGAACAAGTAGTATGAATTATTTGTGTGTGTTATATACTAAAGTAATATGTTTGATTAGTTATCTTCATATCAATTAATAATTTAAAATGTTTACAATCAAATATAAAGCAAAAAAAGTTGTGGTATCTTATGAAAAATTCTGTTGAAAACTATATATTGTTTTCATAGCCAATGTAAATTATTTTGATTAAATACATATTGAATTTTACAGGTGTGATGCTCGTCTCGATAAAATCGAAAGTATTAATCTTAACGGAACTGATCGTAAAACTGTTTATGAAGGTTCAAATCTAGGTCATCCGTTTGGGCTAGTATATTTTAATAATACTCTTTATTGGACTGAATTTCAAAAAGGAACGATTCAAGCACTTTATCTTCCAAACAAAACTTACAGTACAATAATTACTGAAAATGCTCCATTATTCGAAATACGTGTTTATGATAATAAGACACAACAAGGTGTCAATAAATGCTCAGTTAATAATGGAGGTTGTTCTGAATTATGTTTAATTACACCATCTGGTGTAACATGTGCGTGTAAAAATGGATATAATTATGAAAATGGAATTTGTAATAAAGAAAAGAACTATACAGCACCATCTCGTTGTCAGCCTGGCTATTTTCAATGTAAGAAAAATTTAAAATGTATTGATAAACGATATATTTGTGATGGAGATGAAGATTGTGGTGATGGTTCAGATGAAGATATAACACCGGGTGGTGTATGTGGTAAGTTGTAGTATTGTGTAGATTTTTTTCAAGTAAAATTAAATATTAAAAATAAAATAATTTAATAATTACATGATTACTCGAGAAAGAGTATTCACTTGTAGATAAATATTACAATAAATTAAATATTCATTGAGATGAACAGCATAAGAATATTAAAGTAATTTATGAAATATTTTGATACCACAGAAAATGTTGTATGTCGTCCAGAACAGTTTAGATGTGATGGCATAAGATGTATTTCAAGAAAATGGGTGTGTGATGGGGACGAAGATTGTCTGGATGGCACTGATGAAAATATAGCACAGTGTATGAATTCTACATGTTCTCCACAACAATTCACATGCAAAGTTACAGGACGTTGTATTCCATTAACTTGGACATGTGATTTAGATCCAGATTGTGGAGGGAATGATACAAGTGACGAACATGATAATTGTAGTAAGTATTAATTAGGCATAGATTTATGTCTATAATTTTTTTTATATAATTTAAATTTATATTAAATATGTATGCATGTCTATACATGTGTATACATATATATATACACACATCCATATATACATACATATATATATATATATATATATATATATATATATATATATATATATATATATATAATATAAAATTGTTGATGAAACATGATCATTGTTATAAATATGTAACTAATGTTACTGGGGATTAAATAATTTTAATGAAATATTATCTACTGAAAAATATTTTTAAATACATAATTTATATAATTAGCTAATGAAAAATGTTTATTTTATAAAAAAAATATTTTTAGAGTACAATAAGTGTCAAGAAACAGAATTTGAATGTAATAACAAACATTGTGTGCCTCAGACGTTCCATTGTGATGGTGAAAATGATTGCAGAGATGGATCGGATGAAAAAGATTGCCTTGAATATTGTAATCCTGCTACTAATGTAAGAAAATGTATATTATATAACCTATTATTTATTGTATTTTTGTATTAATGAACGTCTCTAATTTATCTTATTAAAAAAAATCTTTTAGGGTCGTTTTGTATAGTTATTTGTATCGAATTATTTTGCATATTATGTTATTTAATTATCTAGTATTTTATATAAACGTTTTTCTTATATTTAATAATTTATTTATATTTAATTTTATACATTGAATATATTTTTTGTTATTTTGTTATATTTGTATGCACCAATTTAATTATATTAAATCGGTGTAGATTTTATTATTAATATTTGAATTTAAATTCATAATTGCTTGTTATTTTTATATTATAAATATCTAAATCTATTCATGGTTTGTAGTTTACTTATATAAGCTTAAAATACATTTTGATGCATATGATATTATGTTTAAATATATATTTTATGTGGAAATATATTTGTGTGTGTGTGTTTATATATATATATATATATATATATATATATATATATATATATACTGATATACAAGTAATGATATTGATTAAATAAAAAATATTATATCAATGCAATTCCTTTCAAATTAGTTCACTTTGGTTGCAACATATCATTAGATGATTGTTTAATTCTTGGAAGGAATTATGGATGTCTTTTTTGTGTGTTCATTTAGTGTATCAGTTAAGGGTCTTTGGATATTATTTATTATCTTGAAATTAAATTTTTGTAGGCAAATTTTAATTTTTGTAAAGAGAAAAAAATCATATGGAATCAGTTTTAAGAAATAGAGACACTCCAGAATCATTGTAATATTTTTTGACATGAAAAATTCCCATACAGGCAATGCATTGACCAAATGTATTGTTGTAGTGCAAAACCAATAGTCAACTTTCATGGATGGCTTAATGACTTATACTAATTTCATTTGCTGTTAGTTTTATAGTCCACTTTTTATTCAATTTGATTAGATCATGTACCCTTTCATGTTTTCAGATGTTATTATTGAAACAAGTTTTCTTGGTTTGTCTTCAGTTATTTCCCATCTGCTATAAAAAATTGTTGTAACATCAAAGACTAGCATAGCATTATTTCTTAGCTCTGTTTTCATAATGCAATCAACACACCATTGTATATTTTATGATTATACAACTTACTTTGAAGGAGTAGCTCACAACTAGTCTATTTTCAGAAAAAAAATAAGAAGCTATATACTTGTATAGATTTCATGTATACAATATTACCATATTTAAGATTTAATTCTATAAATTTCTTTCATTTCTTTTATATCAAGCTAGATATATATATATATATATAGAGAGAGAGAGAGAGCATATGTATTATTTAAAGAAAAACTTATTATATAACACTAATTCAATGAATAAAAAAAGCAATGAAATGATTTTTTAAATAATTATTTGAATTTATTGTTTTAAATTTATTATTACAAAAGTAAACAAAAATTGATATATAATTTTTTATATGCAATATAGTTTTATTGTGCTGCTGATGAAACTTGTCTAACAATAATGACTAAATGCGATGGAGCGATTGATTGTTCAGATGGTAGCGATGAAACAAACTGTACTACATCTAAAGAAGTTATTAGAAATAACTTAAGTCATCGACATCAACTAGATACTAAATGTGGAAAGTATGAATTCCTTTGTGGAGATAAACAAAAGTGTATTCGAATGGTATGTTAATGTTCATATATATATATATAGATAGATATAGATATGTAGATAATTATCCATACACATATACATACCTATGAACATATATATATATATATGTTTGTGTGAAATTAATTTATTTCAGGTTTTTTTATGTGATGGTTATAATGATTGTGCTGATAATTCAGATGAAGTAAACTGTACAAAAATAAAACCTACAAGAACAAATATATCTCTTACTACAACTGTTGCACCAACATTAGAATGTGAGCACCCGAGTAGACTCTGTGATAAAAATTCAAAATGTATTACTGTTGATCAATTGTGTGATGAACATGCTGATTGTGAAGATGGAAGTGATGAAGGTATGTAGTGTGTAGCCATATTTAATTCGTTAATAATCCTAAATTTACCACACTGTAAAAATAGTCGAAAATTATTTCCTTTTACTTTCTATACTCAATATTTGTATGTAATATATATAATTTTTAATTGTAGGTTTACGTTGTTCTGAATCATTATGCGATCATAGTGTAGATTGTTCACATAATTGTCATTCTGCACCTGAAGGAGTTGTTTGTTGGTGTCCTCAACATTTATATTTACATACAGATGGAATGACTTGTCTTAGATCACATCCTTGTGATACGTGGGGTGCTTGCTCACAAACTTGTACACCTTTAAAAAATCGAAGGAAATGTGGATGTTTTGATGGGTATCAGTTACATGATGATGGGTTTACCTGTAAAAGTTTAGGTTTGTTAAGATAAAAATTTAATTAAGATTTTCATTTATCTTGTTATATAATTTGAAATGTCTGTATATGTGTTCCGTATTGTAAAATATACATTTTTATTTTTAGATAGTACAACACCATATGTAATATTTTCAAACCGACATGAATTAAGAAGTGTCGATTTGCAAACTTTTAATTTAAAAGCACTTATTTCCAGTTTAAAGAATACTATTGCATTAGATTTCTATTATAATGGAAATACCACAATGATTTTTTGGACAGATGTAATTGATGATAAAATATACAGAGGGACATTAATTGGTGGAAGTATGTAATTTTTAACAGTTAAATAAAATAAATTTTTAATTATATATCTCCAATTTAATTTATTAATATGATTTCAACTGTTAAAATTATATGTATACATACATAATATATAATAATAATTATATGTATACATATATATTCAAAATTTTAATTTTTCAGTACTTTCAACAATAGAAGTTGTAGTTCAAACAGGTTTATCAACAACTGAAGGTCTTGCAGTAGATTGGATCGGTCAAAACTTGTATTGGGTAGAAAGCAATCTTGATCAGATTGAAGTAGCTCGTTTAAATGGATCTTTTCGTCGGACTTTAGTTGCTGGTGATATAGAATTACCACGAGCAATAGCTCTTGATCCAAGAGATGGATTGTTGTTTTGGACAGATTGGGATGCTGCTTTACCAAGGATTGAACGATGTAGTATGGCAGGACATAATCGAACTGTAGTTGTTAAAGTCGATAAACTTACAGCTGGTGCTTGGCCAAATGGTGATTAATTTGCTAGTATTATTAATATAATAAAAAATCACTTAGTTTAAAAAATATTTTTTTAGGTTTAACATTAGATTATGCTACTCGTCGAATATATTGGATTGATGCTCGATCTGATACAATACACACTACAAAATATGATGGAACAGATCTTCATGAAGTAATTCGTGACCATGAAACATTATCACATCCATTTGCAATTACTTTGTATGAAAATTATGTCTATTGGACAGATTGGCGTTCAAACAGTGTGTTCCGAGCAAATAAATGGAATGGCAGTGATGTATCATTGATTCAGAGAACGTTCATTCAACCCTTTGATATTCATATATTACATCCGAGTCGACAACCAAAAGGTTAAAACTAATTGTATTCTGTAGTTCAATTCGTTTAAAGAAATATAATATCAATTCTGATTATTTCTATAGATGTTCCAAATCCTTGTGGAAAGAACAATGGCGGATGTTCTCACCTTTGTTTACTTAATGGTAATGGTACCTATAAATGTGATTGTCCTCATGTCATGAAATTAGAAAAAGATGAGAAAACATGTGTTGGTAAGTTTATTGAACAATTATATTTACAAATATATATATATGAGCTGTTACATATACCTTTGATATATATGAGTAGATATGTGTATATATATATATATATATACATACACACACAGCTGTTAAATGAGTTTTTATCAAACTATTTTTAATTTTAATGAGTTAAACAATAGTTAATATAAATAATTACTTTTATTTATGTGGCCACATTTAAGTTGATAATAATTAAAATTTAAAAAAAAATAAGTAATATATAATAATTGTAATTTAAAGCATTTTCTATAAATTTGTTTAATATTTAGCATTTAGTAACAGATTTAATTCAATTTCAGTTAATGAACGTGTATTATTGTTTTCACGTCCCAGTGAAATTCGTGGTGTTGATTTAAGTCAGCCATATTATCATACAATTCCAACCATAAGTCTTCAAGAATTATCTCCGAGTCAGCTTGATTTTGTTGCCAAGACTTCAACATTATATTGGACTGATCCACAAGGCAATGAAGTTAAACAAAGTGGACTCACTTCTGGTCCAACACAAACAGTCATAGATACTGGAATTGAAAATCCAACAGGACTTGCTATAGATTGGATATCAGATCTTATATTTATATCTTCTTCAGGAGACCATAATGAAATTTTTGCTTGTAATTTAGCTGGTGAATACTCGACTATAATACATTCCGGAAAAGGTTTATTGAATATTAAAAGTTTAGCCGTTGATCCAACCAGAGGGAAGTTATATTGGTCACATGGTAAAGTAAATGTGAATGGGTCTATAGTTGAAGGAAAATATCTAATTGAAATGTCAAATATGGATGGATCATATCGCAAAATCTTATATGAAAAAAAAACTTATTCAGAATCACAAGAAATTCAGAGTAAGTTTATTTTTTGATATAAATTTTTCTTCACAAATGTTTTTTTTTTAAAAAATAAAGACAGAAAATAATAATTTTAATAAATATTATTTGTAGTCTAATTAAATATTTATATATTTTTTTATTTAAAATTCTATAAAAAAAAGTATAAATTACTGATATGAGATGATATTTAAACCATATGTATATGTGAATCATGTTATATATATCAAAGTACCTACAGTAAAATTTTTTAAAGAAATTATTAAGTAAAGTAGTAATTAATTTTAGGTTTAACAATGGATTTAGAATCATGGCGTCTATATTGGGTAACTACTGAATCTGTAAATATTGAATATTATAATTTTGCTATAAAACGTGTTGAAAAAGTACCGTTAGGAAAAAATGCTCAACCAGTAGCGCTCGTAATTTATAATGGATTACTTTATTATGCCAATAATCAAGATAATGCTATTCATGTAGTTAATAAAACTACAGGAAAAGATGATACAATTTTAAGAAATGGGACAGGTAATTTTTGAAGTAGAATATTTAAACTATTATTATTATTAATTATTACTTCAGAGTGAATAAAAAGAAATTTTAATTATATTTTAAATTAGTCTAAAGTTTTAAATGAATGTATTATTATTTTATCAGAATATTTTTATTAATTTCAATTTAACATTTATTGTTAAATAATAAGTCATAGATATATAATTTAAAAAAATTACACTCACATGTAAGTAATACTGTAAAAATTTGATTTTAATATTAAAATTTATACTACAGGTAATATTGTATCGTTACGTATATATGATCCACATATTCAGACAGGGAATAATTCTTGTGGCTACCAGAAAGGTAATTGTCATCACCTTTGTTTACCATTGTCTGCTACTGAACATAGATGCAGATGTGCTACAGGATATTTTCCTGATCCAAATGACCCAAAAAAATGTAAAGGTTATGAAATATTCATTTTTTATTCAATCAATTGGGAGATACGTGGAATAACATTAAAAGGAGATAATTCTACAAATGTTCTTGGACCTATATCAAAGGTTCATCAAGCATCGAATATCGATTTCTATGCTGGTAATAAAAAATTATTTTTGGTATAAAATTAAATAATGATTATGCATTTTATTTTTAGAACAGGACTACATTTATTGGGCAGATAGTGATAGAGGTACTGTGACTAGAATTAAACGTGATGGTACAAGTAGACAAGTGGTGGTTGAACAATCTGAAATGATGGACAGTACACCTATAGATTGGTTAACAGGACTTGCCATTGACTGGATTGCTGGTAATATTTATTGGTCTGATCCAAAACATAATGTTATTGAAGTAGCAAAACTCAATGGTTCATCAAGATATGTAGTGATTACTCATGATATAGACAAACCTACAAGTAAGTATTTTAAATATTTAAAGTCGTAATTGTAATAAAATTTTCCATAAGATATTTTTTTATTCTTTGCATATATATATATATATATATATATATATATATATATATATATATATATATATATGTATATATATAGAGACAGATTTATAGAGACAGAGAGATATATATAGAGACAGAGAGATTTAGGTAGAAAGATAGATATAGGTAGATAGATAGGTACACACATTTATCTGATTTTTTTATTTAAATTAATAAAAAAAATAATAACATTTAAATTAGATACTATTTAACATTTCAGAGTTAAAAAACATTTAACGACAGATACCTACTTCAAATTCAGTTTATAGGTTTCCAAAAAAGTATTCTAATATTTTAAGATTAAAAAAAATTAAAAATGTTAATCCTTAGAAAACTTTATGCTTATATGTATGTATAAATGTAATTTATTATTTTAATTTCTTCAAGGTATTGCTTTGGACCCAGCAGCAGGTTATCTGATTTGGGCAGGCGCTGGTTCAATTGAAACTGCTCGTTTAGATGGAAGTAATCGTGTTGTTCTTTTAAATCAATCTGCCTCTATCACAGATATTGCTTTAGATCGTAAGGTAATATATTTAGTTACTGTATGTGAAATAATATATTGATATTATTTATTTGTTAGTTTTTGCTAAATATTTTACAAAATTATAGTAAGTGTTTGTAAAGTATTTATAGCAATAAATACTTTACATAATTTATACAAAAAAAATGAAATACATAATATATGCATGGTAAATTAGTTTGTAATTTTGTAGGAGAAAAAAATTTATTGGGCAGATACAAGTGCAAATCGAATTGAACGTATGAATTATGATGGTTCTAATCGAGAATTACTCTTAGATCATTCATTAGACAATCCGCAAGCATTAACTATATTTGAAGACACGTTATTCTGGATAGATACGTAAGAATTATTATACATATATATATATATATATATTTATATATATATATATGTTATAAAATATATTTTTGAAATAATATTATTAAAGGTAGTTTTAAAAGTTACAATCATTTATAAATAATAGTATTGTAATTATTAGTTCTGTAAATGTTACTAACATACATGTTGAGTTATTTTTTTATATTACAGTGTACATGAAAAGGGTAGCATTAAGGCAGGACCCGTTAGTAATCTTAGTAACTATGATTTACTGTTATCAAACTTAGGTGATTCACTTAAAGATATTAAAATATACTCCAAAAAACTCCAAAAAGGAAGTAATGCTTGTGCTGTTAATAATGGAGGTTGTGAACAATTATGCTTATTTAATGGAACTCATCCAGTGTGTGCTTGTCCACATGGTAATGTTGCCAAAGATGGAAAAAGCTGTGAAGGTAAAAGCAATATTTTATATTTATATTCATACATTAAAATAATTTATATATTTTATTGCAGAATATAAAAGCTTTATTATGTATTCAAGAGTTGTAAGAATCGATTCAATACACATGTTTGATTCAAAAAATAGAAATGCTCCTTATCCTAGCATTTCAAATAGAGATTTAGTTCGTAATGCAATTGGTTTATCTTATGATTATGCACGTAGTAAGTTATTTTATTCAGATATCCAACGAGGATCCATAAATAGTGTATATTTTAATGGAAGCGATAATACCATAATTGTTGATAAACAAGGATCTGTAGAAGGTTTAGCTTTTGAAAGAATAAACAATGTTTTATACTGGACTTGTAATAATGATGCTACTATACACAGAATTAATTTAACAGAAAAAAATGTACGTCAAAATAATAGTATGGTGGAACAGGTAATACAGCTTGGATATAATGATAAACCAAGAGGAATTGCAGTTGATAGCTGTGACATGTAAGTTTAGGTCAATAATCTATATTTTTTAAATAAGTTATAAAGTAGTTGAAGAACAGTAATTAATTTAATTTCTTATTTTAGTTTTAATATCAAATTTTATGTTTATTTATTTAAATGAAAATAATTACTTCATTAGAATTATAATCCTTTTCTCTCTATTAATGCTATTATGGCATAACATAGAATTCTTTAAGTGTAAATGGTTAAATAATTATTATTTCAGTGTTGAAACACCTATTAAACTGCTATGAAAACATTACTTATTTAAATAGTGTTTAGAATGGTCTCTATTTATTTATTTTAATTGTTGTTTGATCTTTTAGGCGTATATATTGGACAAATTGGAATAGTCATCAACCATCAATTCAACGAGCTTATATTACTAGCTTTCAAAGAGAAAGTATTATCACAAAAGATATAAGAATGCCAAATGGTATAACTCTTGATCATAAGGCACAGAAATTGTATTGGACTGATGCCCGACTTGATAAAATTGAAAGATGTGATTATGATGGTTCAAATAGATTTGTAAGTATTAATTTATGTGAAATTTATTTTATTCTATTATTAATTTTTTTTATATGAATTTCTAGCAAAACATTATTTTTGTTACTCTAATCTGAATTTTAAATATTGTTCTTTAGGTGATTATAGAAAAAACACCTCAACATCCTTTCGATATAGCTGTCTATGGTGATTATTTGTATTGGACTGATTGGGTGAACCATGCAGTAATGCGAATAAATAAATACACAGCTGAAGAGTTAGTATGGTTGCGAGGAGATGTTCCAAGACCAATGGGTATTGTAGCAATTGCAGAAGATGAGGATAATTGTAAGAAAATTAACATAGATATTTGCATTATTTAAAGAGTTTACATTAATAATCTTTTTTTATTAAAGGTGAGAATCATTTATGTAAAATTTTGAATGGTGGTTGTGAAGATATATGCTCTTTAGATGAAAAAGCTAATGTTGTGTGTTCTTGTTCAGAAGGTCGAGTATTAGCTGATGAAGGAAAACGATGTATAGCACAAATAACAAAAATGGAATGTAATAGTGAAGCTTTTAGGTAAGAGAATTATTTAAAATAAACAAAAAAAAAACATGAAAAATATAATAATCAATACAATTTTCGGAGTATTATTTGAATATCTAGAATAGATATAATTTGTAAAAAATATTTTTGACAGAACCTAATAATCTATAGGAATTAATTTTAAAAATCATAATAAATTACTTTTACCATATTATACTTGAAAAATTGTTTTCAAAAAATTGTAATTAAAAACTGGTTAAAATTATATTACAATATCACACAATCAATTCTACTTTATAAAATGTCAGATTACTTCATAATTTATTTTTTAAAAAAATTTTTTTCATTGAACAGATGTTCTGATGGAGGATGCATTCCGTTCCAGTTAACTTGTGATGGAATTCCTCACTGTGCGGATAATAGTGATGAGAATCCTAGTTACTGCGGTAAGCCAACTAATACAACAGGTCAGAAATTTGCTAAGAAGAAAGTCTTAGTAGTTGATGCATTAAAAACAGTACTAGTTAGAATAGTTTTTTGTATTATAGTTAAATAAGCATTTTTTTATTATTTCTTCAAATTTTCGATTATGTTATTTGTACTAATATTTTTACTACCATACATACATATATATATATGTATATACATATACATACACACACATACATTATTACATGCATACATACAGAAATGTATGAAAGTATAAGCTAAGATATCGAAAAAATCTAAATAAGTTGAAATAATTAAATGTATTCTTTATTAAACATATAAGATGGAAACAGAAGTAGGTAATTAATAAAAAAAGGTGTATTGTTTTAAAACATAAAAATATAAACAATGATTAAATATATATGGAATATCTGAATTAAGGAACTTAATGATTTCTTCTCTAAATATTAATTTGTGAAATGAGATAGATAGTTCTTATATTGTTTTATTATATTTGTTGTATTAGAACAAATAATTGTTTGGCATAGCTATTTAATTACTATTAGAATTATATAATTATTTTTCATAACTGCTGAAAATTGTACTAATAATTTTGTTCAAGTGAATATGATTTTATTTTATATATACCATCACAGCATAGTCATTAAAAAATATCTATAATAAAAATTCATGTTTTAAAATTTTTTTCGTATACTTATTTGTTAGTGATTGGAAATATGGTCCTATTATTTTCATTTTATCTATTTTTTGTTGTTTATTACAACTGGTTTTAGTACTTATGCCATCTCCAGATATTTATATATTAAGTATTGAGAAAAAAAATTTAAATAATTCACACTAATAATTGGTGGTATAAAAAATATATATAATTTAATGAAAACAATAATAAAATTATAACTAAAGAATCTGTAGGATTAAATATAACAAAAAAATAAAATTGAAGTAAATTTAATGATTGCTAGTAAAATCTACTCAAAATGAAAATATTGCATACAATAATAATATTTAATAAGAAGTAATAAATACACTTTGTATGCATATTGACATGTAGTTATTTTATGTGTGTGTATCTATCTATCTATATATATATATTACATATTGTAAATAGAAGTTTTAATAAACGGTGGAGGTCTAA
This sequence comes from Acanthacorydalis orientalis, assembly GCA_034766995.1. Classification (NCBI taxonomy): domain Eukaryota; kingdom Metazoa; phylum Arthropoda; class Insecta; order Megaloptera; family Corydalidae; genus Acanthacorydalis; species Acanthacorydalis orientalis. Next base: position 17,116,514 of record CM068316.1, on the reverse strand, counting down.
ATTAACTTTATTCTCTTTTGATTAGAATGAAAATAAATAAAATGACGTTCTTTGTAAAAATCACTAATTATAAATTTAATAGTACTCAGTTCTGTGGCCAAATATAATTTAGTAGTTTATTAATATTTTATGCTAATGTTCTTAAATCTGGTAATTTTGTCAATCTAAATACATATTTGTGTATATTTATATATATTTATATATATATATATATATATATATATATATATTTATGTATATATATATACATATACATACACACACACACACACAGTAGTAACGATATAGTAAACCCCGCATGCAGTGAACTACTCCATAGAGTGAACTCACATAAGTTTACATTGAATACCTTATATCACATAAATTAGTACAACTAGGAGTAAATATAAAAACACAACAACCGAAAATAACTATTACACAACAAAGTTATTCCATTTATATTATATTTTGTGAACTTTACTTTAAATTATTTCAATAATCTTTTAAAAACAATCATATGCTTTTAGTAAGTATATCTTGCAAGAGTGCATAACCTTACTGGAGTGAATGTACTGTGCATTAATTGATTCACTAAATCGCGATTCTACTATATATATATATATATATATATATATATATATATATATATATATATATATAATGATTTATAAAAAAATATTTTCAATATTTTATATACTGTATATTTTCACAGTGTGGCGTAAATGTCGACCAGGTTATTTTGAATGTCAAAATAGACGTTGCATTTCTTATAATTTGACGTGTAATTCAGTGGATAATTGTGGTGATAATAGTGATGAACTATCATGTCCTTGCTCAGATGATATACATTTTCGATGTCATGCAGATGGAAAATGCATAGCAAAAGAATTTAAATGTGATCATGATCCTGATTGCAGTGATGCATCAGATGAGTTTGGTTGTTGTAAGTAGTTTATGTGTATATATATATATATATTTATACACACACAAAACTATATGTATATTTTTTTTTTTTTTTTAGTACCTGCAAACTGTGTTTTAATTCATGGTGATACGAATATGATCAACTGTAAACAAACAACTACAGGCTGTATTCATAAAGATTGGATATGTGATGGTGAACAGGATTGTTGGGATAATAGTGATGAACAAAATTGCACTAATAAAACCACTCGTACGTATGCACATTTTTCTTGTGTTTTTAATAATTGTTCGCCTATTAAAAATGCAAATGAGGTCATTTATAATATGATATACTTTATAATATATTTTTTAAACTGTGTTAGTTGTAAAAGATGTTGGTGTATGGTTTATTAATATTTTTTTTCAATATAATTTCTTAAATTTATTTAAAACAATCATAAATTTATGTTGATTGTTTTATAAATGAAAACTGGCACATATTTTACATAATTATGTAATAACATATAAGTAATGTTAGTATTTCATAAATATTAATAAAATGTTATATCTATTTTTTTGTTATGTACATATATATATATATATATATATATATATATATATATATCCATGTCATTATTTTCAAATGTGGAACATATAAAAACTAATAATTATGTAATGAATTCTTTTAGTAACTTCTGGAACAGTAATGTCAGTATGTAGTTCAGATCAGTTCTCATGTGGTCATGGTCTGTGTATACCAAAAGCATGGCGTTGTGATGGAGATGATGACTGTTTTGACATAAAAGAAGGAAAAAAAAGTTCAGATGAAGAAAACTGTGGTATGTAGTTATTTGCATGGAATTTTGTATACTACTATAGAATAAGTTTAATCCAGAAGTTATAATTTTTATTGGAGTACAATTTTGTTTATTTAAGATCTTTGTCAACCAAATCAATTCAGATGTAAAAATGGTGATTGTATTCCAAATTCATATTTATGTGATGGGACCCCAGATTGTGATGATTGGAGTGATGAAACTGATCATTGTAGTAAGTATATTATATTTTTACAGTTTGAAGTAAATTTGTAGTAAGTATATTATATTTTTATATTTCTTTGTTTGAATTTTATTTTATTAATCGTGCATATGTGTGTAAATTTAAGTATTTATGTGCCTGTATATATGTATATATATATATATATGTATATATGTATATATATATATATATATATATATATATATATATATATATATATATATATATATGACCATAATTAGTAGATATGTTTGATAAATGTCTTATTTTATTAGAATTAAAATAATTTTATTGTTACAAAATAATCTTTCATAAATATTTTAGAAAATCATCAGTGTACTTCTGATCAGTTCCGTTGTAATAGTACTGGTCGTTGCATTCCGAAAACATGGGTATGTGATGGTGATTCTGACTGTAAGGATAATGGCGATGAACAATTAGAAGAATGTCATGCAGTTGCTTCAAAAAGAGGCTCATTTTGTTTACCTATAGAATTTCAATGTTTAAACGGTGCATGTATTTTAAAGGTGCATTTTTATATTATTTGTTAAACTTATGATTTTATTATTGAAAGAAAAAATTAAATGTGTTAATTTATATATTATCATTAAAGAAATTCATTTGTGATCATTATGATGATTGTGGTGATAATTCTGATGAACCACCTTTCTGTTCATCTAAATGCCTTGATACTGAGTTTACTTGTTCTAATGGAAAATGTATTATTGAGTCATGGAAATGCAACGGGAAAGATGATTGCGGAGATAAAAGTGATGAAGATCCAGTAATGTGTGGTATGAATAATATAATATTTAAAGTTAATGAAACAACAAATATGTTTTATATATATATATATATATATATATATACATACACATATATATTTTATGTTATTTCGAATATAAATAGCACTTTTTTGATATTTTTTCAAATTTGAAAATTAAAAAGCATATTATATTCAAGGTAGTATCTTCTTTTTTTAAACCACACATTCAAACTCACTTATGTTTGTTTATTTAGGTTCTCAGAAAAAATTTTCATGTAAAGAACATGGAATGTTTGAATGTGAAAATTCTGAATGTGTTAATGACACACTACTTTGTAATGGTGAAGATGATTGTGGAGATTTTTCTGATGAACGGTCTTGCAGTAAGTAATTTAATTAATTCAGTTATAGAAAATAAAATATATTATATAGTGTTATTAAAAATTATATTTTTAATTTATTTATTTATATATATATAGATATCAATGAGTGTATTGATCCAACTGTTTGTAAGAATCATCAGTGTATAGATAAACCTGTTGGATATATTTGTAACTGTTCCTCAGGATACAAAAATAATGAAACAAATCCTCATATTTGTGAAGATATTGATGAATGTAAAGATAGACCATGTTCTCAAATATGTAAAAATAATATTGGATCGTATACATGTACTTGCATTGAAGGTTATAAATTAAACAAACATGATAACTATTCGTGTAAAGCTGCATCAGGTATGAATAAAATCATAATTTATACACATGTTGTATGTGCATGTAAATAAGTAGATAGTAGAAGGAACGTTAATTTTTCAATATTTTATTTTTATAGATATTCAAGCTACATTAATATATTCTAATCGTTATTATATTCGTGAGTTGGATTTCACTGGCAAGAAAACTATAATAGCACATAATCTTACAAATGCTGTTGCCCTTGATTTTGACTGGAAAGAACAATATATTTATTGGTCTGATGTTACAACTTTAGGTAGTTCAATAAAAAGAATGAAAATTGATCGAGGTTCTCCCAATCAAACACATGAGGTAATAGTTAACAATTTTACTTTGGTTTTTTATATATAATGTGGATATATAAATATGTTATATGTATTACATACAATTCATTTTATTAGGTTCTACATTCAGCAACATTACTATATCCGGATGGTTTGGCTGTTGATTGGATTGGGCGTAATTTATATTGGTGTGATAAAGGTTTAGATACTATTGAAGTGTCAACATTAAATGGGAAATATCGAAAAGTATTAATAAATAAAGGTTTAGAGGAACCTCGAGCAATTACATTAGATCCAGATCATGGGTATATATAATTTTTTTAAAAATGAATGTACAACTTATGTTTTTATAAATGTGTCCTTTAATAGTTAATATTAAAGAAAATTTAATTATTGTTAACATATGAATTATTTGAAATAGCGAGTAATTTTTCAAAAATTTAATTACTTTTATTTTGATCATAAAAGAACAAAAAAATTTTTTAAAAAAAAGAAATGTTTATATTTATGATTTTTTCTTTTAGTCATCTGTTCTGGTCAGACTGGGGGTCGAATGCACATATTGGGAAATGTGGTATGGATGGTTCAAATCAAAGAATTATAATAAGTGAAAATATTGGTTGGCCAAATGGATTAACAGTTTCTTATGAAACAAATGAATTGTTTTGGGCTGATGCACGTGAAGATTATATTGCAGTATCGGATCTTGAAGGCAAGAATATAAAAATAATTGTAAGTCGTATGCAAAATCCTTCTGTGAATTTACACCATGCATTTGCTATTGCTGTCTGGGAAGAATTTATATACTACACAGATTGGGAAACTAAAACTATAGAAAAATGTCATAAATATAGAGGAAATAAATGTACATCATTAACTACCATTCTTCATCGACCAATGGATGTACAAGTTTTTCATCCATTTCGACAGAAACCTACTCCACATAATGCTTGTATTAATCACAATTGTTCTACATTGTGTTTACTTACACCTGAACCTCCGTATTACAAATGTGCTTGTCCTGAAAATTTCTTATTAGATCCACAGGATAGTTTTTCATGCAAACCAAATTGCACAACGTCTCATTTTGTTTGTGAAAAAACATTTAAGTGTATTCCATTTTGGTGGAAATGTGATACCCAGGTATGTTTTTCATTTTTTTCAGCATCTATATTTTTATAGTTTATGTAATTTTTCATATAATGAATATAAAAGTAGCCAATTTTTACAAATAGTCACAAATAATTTTTAATAATAATTACTAAGTAAATTATTTCTTCTGTATACAGGATGATTGCGGTGATGGTTCTGATGAACCATCTTCTTGCCCACTGTTTCAGTGTATGCCTGGACAATTTCAGTGCAATAATACAAATTGTATTCATCCTTCACAACTTTGTAATGGAGAAAAGGATTGTGAAGATGGTTCAGATGAGCAAGATTGTAATAATGTAAGTAATGTATATATTAGATTTTATTTGAAAATATTGATAATAATTTCATCCCTTTTTAGTATACTTGTTTGAATGCACATTTCAAATGTAAAGGTAATGCAACTCATAGTGATTTTTGTATTTTGGCAACTAAACATTGTGATGGACAAGTTGATTGTCCTAATGCTGAAGATGAAAAGAATTGTCCACGAAGAACTTGTTTACCAAATAATTTTATGTGTGATAATGGTAAATGTATTCCTAACGTTTGGGTTTGTGATGGTGATGATGATTGTGAAGATCATTCAGATGAGAAACATGATTGTGATAAGCGGGAATGCCCTGCCGATCATTACAGATGCAAAAGAGGCAGATGTATTCCAAAAACATGGCTATGTGATGGTGATATTGATTGTGCTGACCATGATGATGAGTCCAGTTCTTGTAATATATCAGAGTTGCATACTTGTGAACCAACATACTTTCAGTGTGCAAATAATAAGTAAGTGTTTTTAATGAACGTTTATGTAAAATCCAATTGTTTTTAGAAAGTTTACGTATATACTTACATAAAATAAATGTGTTAAAAAATATAACTGCGACGTTATTGTATGATCGTTAAATTATGAATTTGAATTTAAACTTAAATATCGCTTTTCATTACACATTTTGTTAGCTTTGTTTAATTTAAATTGAATTTATTTGTTTGTATTATTGTATGAATTTATGAGTTTTAGTAATGTATTGTTGTCACAATGACTGTAAATATATGAAATTTTACATAATTTTCATAATTTTTATCATATTCTTTATGATAACAGTTTGATGAAGTTTTATTTGTGTAGCAAATATTAAATAATTTATTTTAAGTCATTTCTTGTATGTTTGCATTATTTTTATTTATTTAGGTGTATACCTGGAAGATGGCGCTGTGATTACTATGATGATTGTGGTGATGGTTCTGATGAAATTGATTGTGTTCCACGTAACTGTTCTGAATCTGAATTTCGGTGCCATGATAATCGTTGCATCCGAGGAATGCATCATTGTGATGGTGAATACAACTGTGATGATCATTCAGATGAACTTAATTGTAATGTAACATGTGATGCCAATGAATTTCAATGTTCGACTCCACGATATTGTATTTTTGCGTAAGTTTTGTTTAATTATTAAAATATTTACTAAGTACATAATTAATTTGATTAAATGTGAATGTATTTTTTAAAGATAGATAATTCTTAACTTAACTATATCTAAGAGATTTTTGTTATTTTCGTATGATTACTTGCAATTAAAACTGATTTTATAAAATTATAATTTTTTTTTAAGAAGAAATTTAATGAAAACATTTTAAATGTGAAAAAGTTGTCATGTATTAAAATCTTTTTTCACAGTTGTTTTATCTTAATATTTAAGTATACATTATAATAATTCTGATAATATCTAACTTCAATTTTATTTTTATAGTGAATGGACTTGTGATGGAGATACAGATTGTGTTGATGGTACAGATGAATTGAATTGTAATGAGGCGTGTGCTGAAAATCGGTTCACTTGTGCTAATAAACATTGTATTTGGTTATCGTGGAGGTGTGATGGCGAAAATGATTGTGAAGATGGTTCTGATGAATTACCAGAACTTTGTATGGAACATTCTTGTGATGCTGATAGGTAATATTGTTGTAAACAGGTTATTTTTATATTAGTAAACATGTAAAGTTTACAAATAAACAATTAAATGAATCTAAAAATGCTAATTGAAATAAAATTATTTTATTTTTAATTCTATTCAATATTTTTATCTTTATGATAGGTTCCGTTGTGCCAATAATAAGTGTATACCAGAAAGACAGGTGTGTGATGGTCATGATCAATGTGGGGATAATTCAGATGAAACTGATTCTTTGTGTTGGTTATATGTATTAACTGGACGAAAATCCTGTCAAGAAGATCAATTTTTGTGTGATAATAAGCACTGTATTTCTAATAAATTACGTTGCGATGGAGAAAATGATTGTGGAGATAATAGGTACATAAATGTTTTTAATTCATAAAAATCTATGTATTTATATTTTATTACTTTTTAGTGATGAGAAGAACTGTACAAAACAAGTTTGTCAGTGGAATACTTGTTCTCAAATTTGCACAGAAAAAAAACATAATAATTTTACATGTACTTGTTTTGAAGGATATACTTTGCAAACAGTTACTGGAGGAAAAACTTGTGCAGCTATAGGTATTTGATAATTCAGTTTCATTATATTATATAGTCTGTAAAGTTTCATTTTATTTTGTATATATCTTAATATTGAATTATTTGAATACTATTATTTAACTAGCTTTTTCTATGTATGCATTTGTTTATGTATAATTGTGTGTGTGTGTAAATGTATTATATTAAATATTTTATAATTTTTTTATTTAGTATTATGATTTTATATTGTAGGGCAATTGGCTACATTGATGGTCGCTTCTGAGGCTGAATTACGCTTATTTTCTCCTTATAAAGCCGGAGAAGAATCGCCAAATCATTTACTTGATAAAACTACTACAGTACCTGGTTTTAAATTGGATACATTTGATGTTTTATATGATCCACGTGGATCTACAGTATTTTATGCTGACAGGCTAAAGAAAAAAGTGCAAAGTATTACTGTACAACAACCTAATAGTTCTAGAAATAAAAGAGAGTCAGAACAAATAGTTTCAGTTGTAAGGAAAAATCTTTCTTGACACAATAAAATAATTATCTGTATCTTATTAAAAGTCATATTTGTTTTAATATTTAATCATCATTCACCATTCATAATGATTTCTGAATAATTTCTTTCAGTTAACTTTGGTAGAACCACGAGGTATTGCTGTAAATTGGGTCAATCAGTTGCTTTACATAATTGATTCAGATAATGAAAATTCACCTCATATTCTTGTCTCAACACTGGATGGAACATATAAAACAATTTTAGTTGAAAAACATTTGGTACGTCCTAGAGATATTGTTATCGATCCATCTAGTGGAGTGATGGTGTGGACAGATTGGGGCCCTGAACCAAGAATAGAAATTGCTGGTCTAGATGGAAGTAATCGTCGAAAGCTTGTAGAAGATTATATTGAATGGCCTACTGGAATTTCCATTGATCGTACAAAAGGTAGATTGTATTGGGCTGATCCAAAAACGAGAGTTGTCGATAGTATTTTGTTGAGTGGAGAAGATCGTCATACTATAAGACATTTTACAGAAGGTGAATACATTGTTGTGTTAATTAAAAAAATAGAGTATGTGATATTTGCTTTTCTGATTTATTCTAGATATCAAACCATACAAACTTGATGTATTTGAAGATACCATTTACCTTACTACATTACATACTCATAACATAATGAGGCTTGATAAATTTAACCGCACTGAACCGAAATATTTAGTACAAGGACTGCCTAGGTTATCTAATATTTTAATTGTGCAAGAACAAAAGCAGCCGAAAAGTATGTACACAAAGTTAACAAATGTTTTTATTTAGCAACAATTAAAAATGCATTCAAAAGTAAATAATTTATATTGATATAGTATTTATTTTAAAATATTTTTTTAGTTGCCTCAATATGTAATTCAACAGTGTGTCAACCACCTGCATTTTGTTTACAAAGTAACCATAAAAATTATACTTGTAAATGTCCAGCAGGTTATATAATGATCCAATCAAACACAAAGGTATTAAAATAAAAGATTAAGAATAGTGCATACAAATTTGTACATGTTGTCTTGTATGTGATTTATTTGTAAATTATTGAATATAACAAAATATATATATATAATTATATATGTGTGTGTGTGTGGGTGTATGTATGTATGTGTGTGTATGTTTTTGTTTGTTTGCATATGCATACAAACATACTTGATAAATACTTAAACACGTTCATGAAAATTAATGTTACAGTATTCAAAATCTTATTAATATGTAAAGAAATGAATGCTGTATTAGTCGATGCATTTGTATTTTGAAGAATCTTATATATGTACAGAGTGTGTATGCACAGGTTAAATGAATAGTAAAATGCAAAAATAGTGTATTTTATTCTGTAAAATGATAAGTGTTATTTATATTAAATTTCAAAATATTGTTTTAAAAAATTTTAAATAATACCAAACAATTTAGTCAAAAACTTAAGATATAAATCGTGTTTTATTATAAACTTTTTTCAAAATAATTCCAAAAATTTACAATATATAATTTCAAGAATTTATTTCACTTTATATGTATGCAAATATTTATGAATGCTTATTAAACTTGTCAGTAAGTGCTTTTATGATATGCTTTTTATAATATATGTGATCATATAGTTATATATATATATATATATACATATGTGTGTGTGTGTGTATATATTTACAAGTATTTTTTATAATCATACAGAGCTCATGTAAGTTGGACACAAACAAAACAGAAAGTTGTCCTTTAGACTGTCATGTAGGTACCTGTAAACAAACAATTGTTGGATCAGTTTGTATATGTCCACCGTTATATGGAGGTGCTCATTGTGAACAGTATCGATGTTCTCAATTCTGCCGTAATAAAGGAATGTGTTATGTTGATCATTTATCACAGAAACCATCACCTGATTCACCACCACCTTTAAAGGTACAAATATTATAACATTATTTTTTCTCTTTTTTTAGTCATAAACTTTGGTAATTATATATTTATAATGATACAATTACTTTATTATTATTATTAATATATTTGTTTTCAATTAATGCTTATCACTACCATATAACAATAAATTTCATTTTAATATGTAAGACATTTTATAGGATTTCATAATAAAGTTTATTTATTTATTAGAAATATATAATAAATAAGTTAATTATTTTAATCTTTTATTTTGTTATAAATGTTTATTTTTTTAATTTGTGTATAGTGTAATTGCCCTCCTCAGTGGACTGGAGATAGATGTGAAACACCAGTTAAATTTTGTGATCATTGTTATAATGGAGGAACATGTATTATGCTTCCAGGAGTACTTGATTGCAAGTGTTTGCCAGGATTTACAGGTTAGTAGTAAAATAACTATATGTGTGTGTGTGCGTATATATATGTATATATATATAAATAAATTTTATATTTCAATTAACTAATAACAATAATCATATCAAGAAATTAAAAATGGTGATCATAACATATGTAGATAATGGGTAAGAAAAATATTTCATGAATATCCCAGATGTATTATTTTACAAAAAAAATGAAAAGATTTCATTCAAAATTAAGGGTGATAACATAAACAATTTGATTTATTTTATAAAATTTATCATTAATTGAAGAAATATATGTTAACATATTATTGCACGCTTCATTGATTTTGATATAGTTATATTTTTTTGTAATTGTTTACTACGCACATACTTGGACAAAGTATTAGCCCTTTTTTATTAAAAATGTAAATACATATTTAATCATTCATTTGCTATGTTTTTATATCTATGCAGTTTGAAAAAATATTGATTTATTGATAGAGGTTTGGATATTAATGAATTATTGTGTAAAGTACAAATATTATATTTGAAATATGTACAAGACTGATAAATCCATTTATTAATCTTATTTCTGAATTAAAATGAATGACATCTTTTCTTAAAATAATTATAATAAAAATTGTTTAAAGCAGTTATATAAGAAATGATAGTACTTGAATATGAATTATAAGTATATAAATATATATATATATATATATATATATATATATATGAAGACTGTTTAAAAAAGAGTGTAATATTTAATAAATTAAAAATTGATAATGTTAACAATAATAAATATGTTTCTAAATGCATGTATATATATATATGTATGTATGTATGTATGAAATTATGTAAGTTTGCAAATTAGAAACTGAAATGTCTAGTGACAATTATTTTTAATTATAATTAAAGAATTGACATTTTGTGGATTTTCCAAAGAGTTTATAGTATGTCTGCATAAGTACAATTTACAAAGAACTTTCTCTACCTTTAAATTCCAAGAATCCAGTTTAAAGTTTATAAATTAAATTCTCATGTAGATTGATTTGTTTGTAGAAGACTAGTGCAGGTTTTTTCCTCAATTTGTTTTGTGAAGTAAATAATTACAAAGTGAATATTTAATTTCTTAGCAATGCATTGTTTAATATTTTTAATATTTGTATATTTATTTAGTGGTAAGTTCATAGATATAATTAGACAAATATACTATTTTTATTCTGTTAGAAATGGTAATCTTTTTATTATATGCTCTTGCAAAAAATCATATTAATAAAAACTGGTTTTTGAAAATTACCTTGACATACATGTACTAATTTATGTGCTGTGTTCTCAGTAAAAGTCAAGGTAATTGTGCACATACAGTATCTTCTTCTTTATTGTTACTGTGCAATTTGTATGAAATGTACTTTTCTGTTTCTGTATTTCTATATACTATTTATACTTGTTTTTCTTGTATGTGAGGTAATAATATTTTAATAACAGTTATTAAAACTTTCATCAAATTAATTATTAAATTTTTATACATAAATATATTTATTTAATAATTTTGTGTCTTTTTTATAATAATATTTTTTTTTAGGTGTACAGTGTGAAAATTGCATTAATTTAACATGTCAAAACAGAGGTATTTGTGTTAAAGATTCAAATGGATCTGTAAGTTGCCATTGTCGACAAGGATATACTGGATCTAAATGTGAAATATCACACTGTGAAAACTATTGTAAAAATAATGGTACTTGTAGTGTAATTTCTAATGGACCTCAATGTACTTGTCCTATAGGCTTTGTAGGTAAAAAATGTGAATCAGATGCTTGTCGTGATCATTGCAAAAACGGAGGTAATAGTTTTATGTTTAAATTTGAAGATAGCAATTATTTAAAAAAATATTATTTTAGGAACATGTATTAAAACATCTAAACAAATATCTTGTGAGTGTCCACCGCTATTTGAAGGTCGAAGGTGTGAAAAAGATATGTGTGCTATTGATCCGTATACAAAAGGCTGTGAAAATAGAACAAAGTTATGTCCTAATAGTCCTTGCTTGCATAATGGTAAATGTGAAATTATTCGTGGAGAACATCTTTGCCAGTGCATTGAACCATGGGAAGGAGGATTGCATTGTGAGGTAATTTTTATAATCAAGTTAAATTTTAATGATTTTTTGCTTAAATAACCTTAAACATTATTAGAACATTAACAAATTTTAAAATTAAAATCTGAAGATTAATTTGGTATTTTTTTCATTTAATTATTTTTTTAAAATGTTTTATTTATAATATTGTATGTATGTCTTTTTTTAGACATATATCGGATATGAAAGTCCTTGTAAAAATTATTGTGAGAATAATGCTATTTGTACAGTTTTAACTGTAACATCGCGTCCAAGATGTACTTGTAGACCAGGTTGGGTTGGCGATAAATGTTCAGAAAGACCAACCTGTAAACATTATTGTCTTAATGGGGGAACTTGTGAAGAAATAGAAAAAGGTGATGTGGTGTGCACGTAAGTAAATATTTATTATTTAGTAATATACATGAATTTAAAGTGTAGAAAAATGTGTATGAATATAATCACCTTTATGTTTTGTGTGTGTATGTGCTGTGTATATATAGATGTGTGTGTGTGTATGTGTGTATATATATAGTTAATTTTATTAAATAAAATTTAATACATAAAATTTAACATAAGTATTAATTAAAATTTATCAAAAATTATTCTTTTTGTTAAAAAAAAAACATTTTTGCTGCAGAAGTACAGTATTAAATAAGTCTATAAAGCTGTTTTTAAATAAATAATATTCAATTTTAATATTCCTATTTTTCAGAATAGATGTTGAAATCTTAATTATGTTGATTGAAACTGAAGTTTGATAATGCATTTTCTGTTTTAGTTTTCATCACCATACCTAATAGTATCTGGTTGAATGTTATCATACTTCTTCAGTTGTGTCTGTTATGTATTGGCTAGCAAATAATGATCTTCTGTACAGTACAATATTTCATATAACTTTTTAAAGAAATAGTATCCCACACCATAATCTAGCTTTGGACTTTGAAAGCTAATTGTTCTAAATAAACTATGTATCATTCATTATTTCTCTATACTTTCTTATGACTGTCTGGAGTATGTAGGATAAATTTTATTTTATTGTTGAATAGTACTCTTTTTTTTATTAATCTAAAATTTAGTTCTGGTGTTCATATGCAAATTGTAATTTAGCTATTCGAACTATTTTTTAAATTTGAGTCCAGTACCTTTTTTAAATGCATAAAAACCAGCTTCTTAAACTCTTCTCACTTCTTTGTGTTAAAAGTTTATCATATACTTCATATAGTTTTTGCTGATTGCTTTTGGGGTTTGGTGTTGGTATTAAAGTGCTGTGAATATCATAAAATGTTCATTTTGGATTGAAATAACATGTCTCCAACTTAAACTAGTCTCCTTGTGTATAATTGTATTTTTTGATGCGAGGCACATTCTTTAAACTGTGAAATGACTAATTCAAAAAGTTAATATAACATATCACTGATTGTAATAATTTTGTACAACAATGAAAATCTGTGCTATTTCTTTTGAATTTATGCTCATTTTTATTTCTTAAATTTACTTCTTGTTGAGAGGAAGAAAATCATCTGACTCGAAATTACATTATTAAAGAATATTAAAATTATTTGTAATGTAGTGTAAGCAAGTAAATCCATCTATTTTGTTTATTTTTAATTACGTACATCCAAAATATATATTAAAAAAATGTTTTTCATATATTATTTATATGTAAACATAACTAGGTTTATTCTGACAGAGAAAAATAATAAAACAATTTTGTACTTTAAAATTGGTTATTTTTTTATACTACAGCGTATATTGATTTTTATTTTTTTCAGTAAAATTTTGTTTTTAAATATAAAAAAAATTAAGTAATATCTTAATAATGCCTAATTTTATTTTTGCAGATGTCTTCCTAATTATCATGGTATGAGATGTGAGTTTTATGAAATTGAAATAAATCATACGTTACCTGATGAAGTTAAATCTCGAGCCAATGTCTCTGAAGAAAATAGTACCGGGCATCTATTTCTTGGACTTGCTATAGCTGTGGGAGTATTGGTCATAATATTTGCAATCTTATTAGGAGGTTTCTTAATATTAAGAAAAAGACGTAGTGGAAAACCATTTATGCATGCAAGATTGCAGGATAATGTTGAAATATCTAATCCTATGTACCTGAATGAAGATCTTGATGATGATGGAGATGACCCTTTAGAGAGAAGTTTCACTTTGGATTCAGATAAGGTAGTTTTTACATTTAATTAAAATCACTTTTAACTGTATTTTTTATGTTTCTAAATTCAAAGGGCAGTACATTTTTTACATATTTATAAAAGAAAATAAATATGTAGTAATAATGTATGTATAAGTGTGTGTGTATATATATATATATATATATTTCAAATCTTTAAACTGTTAATCCTTCTTCAAATATATCAAAAGCATTTTATATTGGTGATAATGTAAATAGCAATTAATTTTATTTAGGTATTTCACATCCATATTATTAAAGAAATTAATTATTTATAATAAAATTATTATAAAAAAATGATAAAATGTTTACAGCAAATGATTGATGTAAAGTAATATTTTTAAACCAACCATTACTTTAATTTAGGGTGGTAACTTTGCAAATCCAGTATACGATTCTATGTACAATAATACAGATGAAGGACATGGAAGTGAAGAAAAAACTGTTCTTTTACAGAATTCAGCTGAAGAAATTCCTGTTACAGAAAGTGAAAACATATGAACTTAAACATTTAAATAGTCATGTGTACCTGTGTACAGGTCCTGCCATTTTATCTTGCCATTTTTCATTTTCAGAGTAGTATTGTTACAAGTAAGAATAACTTTTTTTTATGAAATAAATATCAGCTTGTGTATCTATTGGAATACAAGTAATTAAATAATTTGAAATGAAAGAACTTTGGCAAGTCTGCTATTACAATAATATTTTTCTTTGAGTCTCAAACTTAGAGAATTTCATTTATATCACTACTCATTTGTATTGTTTTTACTTTGTTTTTTTTATTGAAAAAACTTATTTATATACTTATTATTATCCAGAAAGGCAGCATTTTATTTTAATATTCTATTTTCAAATTATTTATTTAAGAAATTCATCAAAATATTCTCTGGAAAGTATTTAGGATGAAATATTTAAACATTTTATAGACCAAATTATACAATAAAAGACATTTGTGAATCAGAGATATTGTAAATGTGTGTGCATGTTTAATAAAAAAATAGTATTGTGTGAAATATATTTTCATTATTTTGATATTTATCAATTTTAACATTAGAAAAAATAAATAACAGTACATTTGAGTAAACACAATAAGCCATCGCTAGAAAATAATGTTTTGAAATTTATAATACAAGATAAACTTTGGGAGGTAAATAACAGTACATTTATTAGATAATTAATTATTAATTAAATATGTGTTATTAATTTCATACCGTTTTAATTTAGATTTACTGCAAATAAAGTGAACAAATTTTAAAATTTACAGTCACATATCGGTAATACAAAAAATTCACAATAACATATTTTCATAGTAAATATTCCAGATGAAAATGTATTTTTTTAAAAATAAAGTTGTGCATTTTGTTTTCAAGGTATATGTGTATACTTTTGTATATTTACTGTAATTAAATAATATCTTTATATAAAAATACTAATTGCAAATAACATTGATATAATAAATGTGACAAAATAACACATATCGATTAATTTCATATCTGCAATTCACCATTTTCAAATCTAGTAAATAAGTTTTTTTTTATAACATGAATTTGTGAACTCAGAAGGTTGTTGCTCCATGAAATTTAATATAACCTATTAAAGGTTTGACTGTTGTCTGAAATGAATGTAATTTAAGTCATGACAAAATATTATTAAGTAAAACATTTACATTTGTACATATAGCTATAAGTTGTTTATATACATATGAATACATAGGTTGTATAATGATATTATTCATATTACTATAAGAGAAAATTTATGATCAAAAAAGGAAAGATTTGTGGTATAAATTTTAATGATATTATAAAGCACCATATTTTGGTTGTGTATCCAATAGGAGCTTGATATTTTATTGTGATTTTACTTCTTCCATTTCATTTAAATGTTATTTGTACAAAAATTTTATTATACTCATCAATTGTGTAGCTATTTCCATGATAATAATATTGGCATTTTATCACATAAACACTAATTATGTTTTGATATTTTAATAGCTTACTATTATGCTATAGTATGTCACATTTTATAAAAAAAATACATTAAAAATTGAAAGTATTGAAAGAAATACATTTTATAAATGATCATATTATGTCTGAAAAAATCCATCCATAATAGTAGACTTTTTAAATGTTCACTCATGCAGAAAATGGCATTTACAAAAATGTTAACTGTTTTAATTATTTTATTAAAAATAAATTATTTTAATATCAACCTATTTTTATATACAACATATAAATATTATAAATTAATCAAATGTTATTTATTGGCATTTTTTTTCAATTAAATTTCATTAAATTTAATAGTCAAGGAAAAAGTTACATAATAATATTTTATTTTCAAGTTACTGAATGTACAAAAAAATATGAAAATTGTATTCTTAACAGATAGTTATTCTTTGTTTGAAACTATTTGTTGTGTTTATATATATATATATATATATATATATATATATATATATATATATATATATATATATATATATTCTTTTTATATCTATGGTTTTAAAGTGTATAAATATTATGTATCTAATTTGCTGTGACTTGTGCCATTCTGTTATATATGTATATTTTTTTTAATCATACTAATGTGTTGTGAAAAAGATTTGAGACACAAAAATCTATTTAATTATTAATTAAAGGTTGTGTATTTTATTACTGAAATTATTTTGGAACATTAATATTTCATCTCATTAATATCAATAGAATTCAAGTGGTTGTTAAAAATTTGTTTTAGATGTCTTTTTTTATGTTGCAGTACTACATTCGAAACTCTTGTGATTAATTTTTTTTTAATGTTATTTCATTAAATAAACTGGTTGTAATACTGCCAATACTCATATTTGTAAGACCAAAAACGTATTCTTAATAAATGTAAAATTTATGTTAACTAAACTTAGAACAATCTGTCCAACCTGTTAAGATGTATCGTTGAATAATAATGCGATGTATGTATTTTTACAAGATTAATATATGTACTGATTAAATGAACTTATTGGTATAAATAACATATGTACTGAAATTAACATTACATTGTAAATTTGAATATTGAGACTGTATCAGATGATATCTTAAAATCAATAAAATATATTGATTTTTCCTTTTCATTTGTTTTACTCTTTACTAATCCTCATATATTTATAACTTTTTGTGTGAAATTTTGGAAATATGAATGAAACAACAAAATGTTCAATTATGGAGTTATTATAATTAAGTTTTTTTGTTAGCTATTCATTAATTTTATAAGAAAAATTAATACATAATTCCAAAAAATCGTTGATAAATATATCTGGTGTTTTTTTAAGTACTAATTTCAAATTGGTTTTCAATGTTTATCTATGCTTGTATTATTTTAACTTTTTCTTTTAAATTTTTGTTCAACCATTTACTTTCCCATCATTTGTTTTAATTTTCAGTGAATACTATGCGTACCTTTATGTATGTTCATTCGATATGAAAATTTATTAAATATTTAAATATGTTTTTTATCTAAATTACTCTATAAAATATGGCTGATAAAATGAATAAATTTTCGTAATCACTGTCTTTTTTTCTTCAATAATGACATATAATCCAAAATGGTATCTTCACTTGTAATCATGGATATCTATGATGATATGAATTTGTAAGACATTTAATTAATAAAATTTAGGATCTTTATTTAAATTTTATATTACCTATTATAAGTATTAGAATATTAATGTTAAGTGTTCGTTAACCTATATTTTAATATTATTAATTTCTGAATATTGGTTATGAGAATTAAAAGTTATTTTTTTTATATAATATATTTTTATTTATTTATGTATGTTTTAATAGATATATAACTCCTGAAAAATTTTATGTGGAACCAAAAAATAGTTGCGAATTGCTTGTGATCGACAGAGCATCAACCGAAGTGACATTAGAAAGTAAGTTGTAAAGTTAAATATCAATTTAAATTAAAGTTTAAACTAAATTAATAATTGTGTACAAGTTACAATATATACAAACACATATTTATTTTAATCTATTAGATAACATCGGTCAAGTTCCATCAGCTAGTAGTAGAAGGGCAGTATGTGGAATTCTCGGTTCTATTAGACTTATATCAGGCAATTATTTAATAGTAGCTACACAGCGAATTCCAGTTGGTACTATTTCTGGTCATACTATATGGCGTTTGGTAGGATTCGATTTATTACCGTATGTCCGTACGGTTTTACATCTGAGTGAAGAACAAGTATGTTTCATTAAACATTATATTTTTTGTATATCAATTTAATATTATCTTTAGGTTGCAGATAATAAGACATATCTAGAAATGATTCGAAGTATTTTAAATACTCCATGTTTTTATTTCTCTTATTCATATGATTTAACACACACATTTCAACGTTTGCATAATACAACACCGGATTTTCTTCAGGTATGTCAGCAATAAGTCTGTTTGTACATTTTTCAATAAATTAATAATTTCAGATGTCTCTCCTTGAACGTGCTGACCCTAGATTTGTATGGAATGGGGAATTATTGAGAGATTTTACTCGTCCAGGAATTCATAGATTTGGATTACCTCTTTTACATGGATGTATCCTTACAGAAGTAAACATTATATGGATTAGTATATTAAATTATATACTTTTGTTTATATCCGATATTCAGTTTAAGAGAAAACAAAATTAAAATGAATATTTTTGATTAAATTAAAAATTTGTACCAATTATTTTTTAATGACATATATAGTTATTGATGCAGTATTCAAATATAAATTTATTCAATATAAATTTCAAAAAATATTTGAATTGTATTAATAATTAAGGATAGATAAATACTAATGTTCATAAACTTAATATTTGTTAGTATGTATATATATATATATATATATATTGGATATATATATATATATATATATATATCCAATATATATATATATATATATATATATATATATATATATATATATATATATATATATATATATATATATGTATATATATATTTTGGATATATTACCATCCTTAATACAGTGACAGTTGTGTCAATTAATCAATGTAGTGTAAATGGTGAATCATTTATTTGGACTTTAGTTTCCCGTAGAAGTGTACAAAGAGCTGGTACCAGATTATTTCGCCGTGGAATCAATAATCAGGGCTATGTTGCAAATTTTGTAGAGACTGAACAAATAGTAGAATATCAAGGAGACAGAGCTAGTTTTGTACAAGTATGTATTTATATAATATATATATATGAATATTATATATGAATATTATATATGAATATGCATATATAATATGAATATGCATATATACAGTATATAGAAATAAACTCTTTAACTTTTAATAAACTATGTTTTCAAATATCAGACTCGAGGATCTATTCCAATGTTTTGGCAACAGTATCCGGATCTTCGATATAAACCTCCACCAACATTATTACCAGAAGACCATATATCTGCGTGTGCAAAACATTTAGATTCACAAGTTAGTGCATGTTTAATGTTATTAAATTTAAGAATATTGATTAACAATTGACTTTTTTTATTAAAAGCAATACGTATGTTTTTTTAAGGTTTTGTATTATGGTCGACAAGTTTTAGTAAATTTAATTGATCAGCGAGGTGCTGAACAAGTTATGGAAGAAGCTTTTAGATCAACAATAGCACAAGTTAATAATCCAAATGTTAGGTAGGTTTTGTAATTTTGTACTGGAATGTCATAAAACATTGTAAACTTTAATCATAGTTAATATTTTTTTTAAATTTGATTTCTATTTTCGAATCAGTTTTATATCAAGAAATAATTTGAATATATCTCAGTATTAACAGTTATATGAATAAGTATAATCTAAAATTTTGTTAATTGTACATAAATATTTTTCTTTTTGTTTAAAATTAGTTTTCATAAAATGGCAACTTTATTTTCATAAATGATTTTTTTCACTACAAATCACATCAAAAATTTTCTGATCAAAAATAATCAGTAACAATTTATTAAATATTTTTGATCAGAAAAATGTTGGTTTGGTTTATGAGGTGAAAAAATAATTTATTTCTGAAAGTGAATTTAATGACAGTGTCAGAACTGTTATTTAATTTACACATATATCTAAATTAATAAAATTTTAAAATAATTTTTTATTAGGTATGAAGCATTTGATTTTCATGCTGAATGTAGACATATGAGATGGGATCGATTAAGTGTGCTTCTGGCTCGATTATCTCATGAGCAAGATGATTTTTCATGGTTCTTATTGACGAGAGATGGAACTCTAGCTTCTATTCAAGATGGTGTTTTTAGAACTAATTGTATTGATTGTCTTGATAGAACAAATGTAGTACAGTCTATGCTTGCACGTAGGTCTTTAACAAACATCTTACAAAAATTGGGTGTTTTAAAATATGGTCAAACTGTTGAGGAACAACTTGGTTTAGAAATGTTATTTAAAGCAGTAAGTTAATTTTTATTTAAATTTTGTATATATTATATTTGAATGAAAATTTTTTATGCTATAGGTTTGGGCCGATAATGCAGACCTCATAAGTGTTCAATATTCAGGTACGGGTGCCTTAAAAACAGATTTCACTCGCACTGGAAAACGTACTCATGTGGGGTTGATTAAAGATGGATTGAATTCAATGACAAGATATTATAAAAATAATTTTGCAGATGGATTTCGTCAAGATGCGATAGATTTGTTTTTAGGTTGTTATAAAATTCAAGATGGAGAAGGATCTGTCCGTCAATGTCGGTTGCGTGTTGATAAAGGATGGAAATATATTACAGTAAATATTTATTTTCTACTTTTTTTTCAAGTAAAATATATATTTTATATGAAATGCACATTGAATATATATTTTTTAATGAAATAAAATCGATTGCACTTAAAAAATTGAAAATATGTTACTTTATAAATTTTTGTAAACTTTAACTTATCTTTTTATTTTATTTACAGTTCCCAAGTGTTTTAATGATTGCAATTGCAATGTTTTTCACATGTGTGATTTTACCATCTGAATATTCAACTGAAACACTTTTATACATTCTATTTTGGGGATCAATGGTTATATCAACTGGTACAATAATTCTTCGTTATGGAAAAGAATTTGTTGATAAACCAAAACTGTGCTAGTAGTATATGTATAATAGCATTCCTTTTTGTATGCTAGTGCAATTAAATATGCAAATAATATAGGTCTAACACATGACAATGCGAAAAAAATAAAAAATATACCTGAAGAAAGTTTTGATATTTTTTATTTTAAAAATTATATATATATATATATATGTCACAAATGAACATGTTATATATTTTATTGTTTAATTATTTTATTATTTACATTATTTGTATTATTTAAACTAGAATTTTTATGTATACTATTTATAAAAAAAAAATTGAAGTAAAGACTATTCAGTATATAATAATTCTATATATAACAACTTGTTATATTTCATATAGTACGAGTTTTAGTAAAATCATCAATTTACCAATTAATTATTGGTAAGAAGTTTTCAAGATTTAGATAAATATTAGAACTCAAACTTGAAATAAATAATAGTAATCATTTGTTTTCATGAGCTAGTATAGTAAGTAATATGTGTATTCACAGATTACAGTTAAAAAATGTATACTTTCAACCATATTTACTATTATACAATTACTTGAAAGAGAAATAACTTCCTGTTATATTTCGATATCTATTTAATTTCACAAAAATGTTTAATTATATGTATATATCAAATTTATATAAATAATATGTGTTAATATAGTAAAAAATATATCTAGAAAATAACTGGAATAACTGATTTTTTTGATAGTTAATATGTATACAAATATTTAATAGATGAAAGTAAGATGCATATGTGTGTGTGTATATATATATATTTATATACACGCGCATACATGTACAAACAAACACACATAGTGGCGCACTTAGGATTTAATCTTAGGGGGGCCGAGTTGAACAAATAAAATTCATTAAGTGATTATAAAAATGTATTTAAAGAATACAACACAGTTTTCTTTTTACAAAGCTCTTGAATTACTTCAGTCATGGTTACATTAATCTCTGTGTGTATAGATAGGGGTAGTGATAGGGGATTACATTAATCTCACTGTGTATATAGGAGCTTTGGGGGGTCCAGGACCACTTTCCCCCCTGTGTGTACCACTGTATACACATATATATGTACATACATGTGTATAAAAATAAAGGTAGTGAATGGAGTATTTTATTGTTAAATTTAATACAATGTAGATATGTGCATACAAAAATATATTTGTTTCAAGGTTAGAATTCTGAATTTTTTTTAAGAGTTATATTTGTTTTGTAAATAATAATAATTATTAATTTTTTAATTATATGTTCAATTATACATTTGTATATGTTTTTAATTATTGAATTATCTTCAAACAATTTGTACTTATTTATTTATAAAGAAATATTTTTTCATTATAAATATATATGTTTATATGTATACATGCATGAATGTTTATGTGCATGTAGAGCTCATAATTACAATTTGAATATGTTTTATAGAACTAAAATTGAACACTACACTTTCGTATTAGGATGTATAAAAAGTTATGTTTCGATAAAAGTACGTCCTTTATGTATATTGTTTGCAAAATGATGTATGTATTTTATTATATAAATTATAATTGCTTTAATACTGAGATGGTTTTACTGAAATGTATAAAAAAATGCCTAATATAAATAATAAAATGTCGAAGTATTGTATTTTTTTAATGTAAATTAATAAAAATATCTTGTAGGGTGTTCTCATTTTTCTTATTTATTTAAAATGAATATGATTACAATCTATGGCATTTTATGTTGTTTAATATTAATGATTCCTTTAAAATTGTTTTATTATAGTTTTATCATTTCAAACTGATATATATATATATATATATATATATATATATATATGTTTTTATATATTTTTAAGGTAATACCTATTTTTGTGATTTCAAAACGAAATTTTTGTTTTGAGTGTACTTTTATATCTTTATTTGTTATATAACCTTTACTTTTTACCTGCTACAGCTGTGTATGTATGGTTCTGTATAGAATTTCGAGTAATTAGGTGAAAATTGTGTCTCTAATAAGGTGTCAATTGTTATCATAATTCATTTTTTTATTTTTTACATTAATTTAACAAAGATATTTTTGTAAAAAACGAAACACTATATTTTATAGCAACATTTATTTTCAAATTAATTTCTGCACACTTACAAATAATATATACTTACAATAAAAATTTAGTTATTAAAAATAATACTCTACTGGTTAACTTATTATTTGTAATAACTATTAGATAAAACTCTTTTTTTTTCTTACATATAAATATCTCGAATCAAAGGTGGTATTTTCCAACTTTTTTAAAGTTGGAATATATAATTTTTAAGTAATTACAAAAATACTCTAGCAATGATGCACATAATTACAGTTGTGAAAGTGAAATAGTACATGGAAGATGCTCCACTGAAACCGGCGCAGTCACTCGGTTTGTCTCCTTTAATGTGGCCGCAAAGTGCTTGTGGAAAATTGGTTACAGCCAAGTTTTGATCTTTTTCTGTGTAAATCTGTAAGTAAATTAGATATTTATTTTTTGAATACGGATTAAAAATTAATTTAATTTCATAAATGAATAATAATATACTATAGTTGTGCAATAGTATTAAATGTATTCTGAAAATGTACAGTGATTTCTATCCGTTTTCATCTTATGTAATTACAACAAGAGAGATAAACATTAGCAATACATAATGTGAAAACAGGATAATAAATGCGTGTTCCTTTCATTCTATGTTTGATTGAAGTGATTACTAGGCGAAGATACATTGTTACATAATATAAGAAAAGGTCAGGACTTTAATATATTGAATTGTATTGCACAAGGTTCATATTTACGATCGTTATATTAAAAATATAATATTTTTTTAATTATTTACATAAATTTTGTCAGCGTTGACTCAAGAAAACTAAAATTATAGAGAGAACATAACAGTTCCATACTGAAGCACATACTTCAATTAGAATGGTTTTACACAAGCGTTTTTGACCCCACAAAATATAGCCCCCCTCGAGAAATACATTGTAAATAGATCCCTTCATAGAAAACACACATAAATGTTTGTTTTTAGCTGTGGGGAACATTTTCTAATAACGAAAATGCTCGTGTGAAACCCCTTTAACACTAACCAGTGACATTGTGATATATAATTTATTTTATGATTTAAAATATTTTAGAATACTATTCACTGGTAGAAAAAAAATTGTTAGTAAATAGTGTTAACTTCGCCGTTTTTTAAAATAAAACCAGTTTAATAATGAATTGTCTCAGAGAACAGATTTCTGACTTATAATTTCGATAGTAAAATAAGATTGTTTGAGATAATTTTTACCGCTAATTTGATTAACAGTAAAAAGTTATCTTCATTGTTTATAAAATTAGTTTTCAGCTGCATATTGTTAAACTGTTCTGTTAGTTATGAAAGTATAGAAGAAAAATACTTTTCAATTTACTCCTTTATTTTCAATTGTGCATAAATAACTTGTTAAACATTCACAGAATTGGTCAGTATCGGTTATTTTCACAAACCTATCTCATTGGTTATTTATTGCAAGCTACGGCTGTATTCAATTTGAATTAGTTAGAATGTTAACTTGATTCAATGGCACATATCTTAAATCCTGCTTGAAATTCCATTACACTTGGGTTACTATTGTGCCTTCTCATTTAAGCAATTAAAAGTTCCAGATAATCTTGACTAATTTTGTACATTGATGAATTCCTTATTGTTCCAGTAAAACAGTTTTAGTATATAAATTGAATGAACTTATGCAAATAATAAATCGAATGAATCTTATTTTTCGTTAAGATTTAACTATAAATTGTCCATTCGGAAATTATTTTTTTTTCTATAAAATTCAATTTATATAAATTTCGACATCTTCAGGCATTTATTTAATTAGTAAATGATTCAAACAGTTTAATTAGTAATTTTAAAATAAATATTATATACTAGAAAGCGAAATACTTGTTAGAATATACTAATTATTTGTAACATTAACAGCAATGAAGTTCAATAAACTTAATAGCTAACGCAATATAATAAATTGGTATTTTATAAAATGGAAATGTTTGCAAGATACTGTATGTTTGCAAACATTTCAAAATAGCTATAATTGCAATATATAAATAATGTAAACTAATGCACTTTTTATTCATATGAGAACGAAAATATGACTATTTTATGTTTTTCTTGTGATTTCATTGTAACTGTGTAGCATTTATACTTTTATGTACTGACTTAGTCATGTGGATAAAAATCCAATTAGATTCAAATATCGGACAACTGTTGAATGATCAACATAGGGTTCTTCTACCACCTCTCGAGTTGTTTTACGTGGGTCCGCTTCAATAATGGTTCTAAAATTATTATTGTATATAGCCGAAGAGCGTCCACGACCCAAGGTTTTCGTTTCCATCACGAAATTTTTGGAACCAGTGCTGAGCTGTACGTTCACTAATCGACTCTCCGCCAAAAATAAATTTGATATTTTGGCAGTTTCTATTGCTTTACGTTCCAACTTAAACTCATACGACAAAATCGCGCGAATTTGTCTTCCATGACTAATTTAAGAGGTTATATTCAACAATACTAAAGAATGAAAACAATAGACACAAGCTAAAATCAGTAGCGCTAATTTCATTGTTTACAATGATGTATAACAGGACTATAACAAAAGATAACGGTAACTAGAAAATCGGTGCCAAACTTAAAATGATAAAAACCGCAATTATTTTTGCACCAACCTAATATATATATATATATATATATTATTTGAACTAGAGCACTACTTCTATTTAATCGTTTGTATACATTTTTTATGATACGTAATTACATATCATATAAAATATTTCTTCCAAAGTGGTTTGATTTTCATGTTATTTCATTTAATTTGCATGTACAGTCTTTTTCACATGTTGACTATTTGCATGTAAGAACTTAATTTATCTCATGAACACAACTAGTATCACCAATATTCATAGCATCCATTGTTCTAGTTCACACAGCTGTTACAGCATGGTTTTACGCCGATATTTAATTTTTAGATTTTTCAAAACAGAAAACTTTTTGTGTAATTTTTTTCCGTTTGAAAAACCTACCAGATATTTTATTAAATATTGATATAAATAATATAAGAAAAATACAATTACTAATCTTCCCCTTGCAAATAATTTTTAATTGAGATATACTGCATTATTTGGGTTGTAAGTCATTGTATGTATGTAAAATTTATGAATACATATATAGAAATATGTTTTATGAATGTACATGTAAATGTATATATTATTTACAAATACTTGTAATTAATCATTAATACTCACGTTTTCGAAGACAACTGTTGGTACGCTTTTAAGTTCAGGTTTCAAAGATTGCGTTAAAACACCAAGTTTCGACAAAATTGTTTTCCCTTCTGTTCCATTTGCACACTTTTCGATATCGTTAACATTTTGGATGTTATTTGTCGTAGCACACTGCAAAAAAAAAATATTCTATACTTTTTAATATGTATATTTTCACGTTTTACTTACTTGCTGTGTCGGATATGTGAAGTTTGCAGAATCTTTATTATACATTGCCATTAAACAGTTAATATAAGCTACTGCTGTTTTACTATAACTGAGATTTGAATTAGCTTCTTTTGGTATATATGACAACGCACATGCTTGAACTAGGTTGCCGTAACATTCATTAGGCCCATGATGGCATTCGAAATTCCATCCATTATCCACAAATGTTTGCTGTAAGCATTGTTAAAAAGTTTTTGTATTTAAGTATAATAAAGAAATATACTGGTATGTATATATATATATATATATATATATATATATATATATATATATATATATATATATATATCGTATATTACTTTATCTTATTTATAAAAGTAAAACATAGGCACTTACATCGATTTTCGATTCTTATTTGGAAAAACCACAAAGTTTACATTATTTTAATAATAAAAATTATTTATTACTTTTACCTATTAAAAAACAAAACAGATAAAATAAGATAATAAAATCTGGTTCCAATCTTTAGACAAGTAATTTATTCATAAAATCCTTTTATTGAAAGTGGTCTGAACGCGTTACATATTCAAAAGTTCTGAACATTTTATACCAGAATTTATCACTTAAAACAGATATTTTACACTCATTTATATATAATTTGCAATTAATGTACTATTAGTGTCAATCCAGTTAATAAATACCGCAATTTAAAAACACAGTGGTGTTTAACTGAAAAAATATACTAGATAAAACTCGTCACGTACACTATATTATCTTTTTTAAATTTAAAGAATGATTTTTTTCTTACAATTTTTATATCTCAAACATGTAAATAGCTTTATTTACTCTGTAACCATTTTTTATACTAAAATTTATAAAATGTGGAAACTGATCAGTCTCTGAAATCATCAAGCTTTAACGGGATCACAGATGTAAAAAAACATACATAGATAATTGTTTTATATAATTAAAGAATTCTTTTACTCCATGGTTTTTTTAGATTGATTTTTCATTGTTCGATAGTTAGCTTTCTTATTTTAAGTACATTTTTATTCAATGATAAATTCTTTAACTATTTTATTTTGAATATATATATATATATATATATATATATATATATATATATATTTATTACAATACTAAGATATTTAAATATAAACTTACCGATGATTTTCCGTACGGATAAAGATTTAGGTCAATGTATTTTGATAGATCATGTTGCAATGCGGGGTACAATTGTTTCGTGATGAATTTAATACTGTCTGGACAAAGTGATTCATAGTAGACCGACACTGTTACCTGCAAATTGAAGAATTTATATTGTGTCGAAAAAAATCGATATGGTTCGATATTGTAACAGTCATTAATTTAACAGTACATAATTTGTGTTTAGGAAGTCGTCTTGGTCCAA
>CM068316.1:17080589-17083089 GCA_034766995.1 Acanthacorydalis orientalis | reverse complement strand
TGCGCATGTTATCATGTTAATATTAGATCAGTAGAAAAATAATTGAGTTTTTTTTACGAATTTGAAGGTCATAAACCAAAATTATTTTTTTACCAACTTACGAGATGGTTTTGTAATCATCAGGAGAATAAATAAATAAAAAAATTGAAAACGTCGCTAAGTTTAAAAAACATTTATTTTTTTTAATAGGCATAAATATGAAAGAAATATTGACATTTTTACAAGAGAAATAGGTTGCGAATCTGTCTTAAGATGTATATTTATAATATTGAAATAAGGATTTTGCAAGAAACAAATTAAATTACAATTATCAGTAATGTTTTTAATATTATGCAACAAAACAAATATTTTTTAATTATATGTATTTATATTTTATAACATTTGTTTTTAACATTAAGATATATATATATATATATATATATATATATATATATCTTTTTTAAATTATAAGATAAAAATATGTGCATAAAAATAAAACTATCAAAATTAAGTCAATATAAAATGAATTACAACATTATAATAAAAACTAAAGTTTTTTATATGTTGAATTTTTAATTCTTAAATACACTTAAAAATGTGATTAATAGATAAAATTTATGAAGAATGAAGACACAATCGAGGTCTTTGTATATTATCAGGTTAAGTATAAAACTTAAAAAGTGAATTATATTTTGCTTATTTGTAATTTTCAGTTTTATAATATACTTGGTTTCTGAGCTATACGGAAGAATTAGAATTATGGTTAAATATCATAATTATTAAAGTTTGTCATTTATGTCGTTGTATAAGTGAAAATGAAGAAATAATTATATATATATATATATATATATATATATATATATATATATATATATATTAAAGTGATAGATAATTAGGGACACTAAATGGAATTTCGTACCAATCTATTTTTTTTTAATTATTTTATGTTAGCTGTATTCATTTTTCAGGGAAACAATACTTTTTTATTTCTCTATATTCATAAACAATGGGATTATTCTATGAGTAAAAAGGGCAATTGCATGCGGCCCCTACTAACAGGGGAGCCCCAAAACAATCTTTTATAAATTCATTACTGTTGTACAATACTGTACATTGGACCCCTTAATTCATATTTGCCTGGGTTCCATGAAGCTATAACGCGCCACTAATAATGATTAAAATTTCCAATGTCGAGCATCCTTCTTCAGTTTATAACGACTAACAGAAAACGTTAGTTTGAACCAGAACCACGTATAACAATTCAAGAGCTTGCACAAAAGTTGGTCGTTAGTCATCCAATAGTTCTGAACCACTTAAAACCACTTAAATAAAAAAATGTATATGAATTTGAAGGTCATAAACTGCTGTTACTTTTCCACCTACTTAATAGAAATGTATGTACGTGTGTGTATGTATGTTTATATGTACGTATGTATGTCTGCTGTATGCATATAATTTTAATTAAATCATACTACGTTTATTTGGAATGTATTTGCAATTCCAAATAAATGTTATGTAACTTATAATTATTAATATATACTAAACTATTTATATTTAACGTGCATATTAATATTACTTTTATCTTTACATCAATATTAACAGTTTTTACAAAAAAAGTATTTGAACGTTCTAAAGATTTCACATTAAGGTGCAATTTAAATTTTTCCCATTAAACTCGTTCATTTAAATTCAACTCGACCAGAACTTATGCGGTTGAAAAGAGCTGATAGGAAATTGATGTTTACGTTTAGAAAGTTACCGGTGTGTGTGTTTTTGCCACTAGTCTGTTCTCTTGTGTACAAACGAGTTCCTTTCAATAACTGGAACAAGAAATATTCATAAATTTGTTCAATAATAATTGTTGATGTATTTAGATGTAGTGAGAGAGTAAAAATATATACAAATTCTGTTATATGAATTTGCTTTCTAAATTTATTTAAAGATCAATTTGTCATCATAACATATATATATATATATATATATATATATATATATATATATATATATATATATATGTGAATGTAATATATATACTATGATACTTTTAAATTCTGTTGTTATTTAATAAGAGTGTATAAACAAAGCATACTTTAAAGTTACATAAAATTGTTACGGGTTGATTAGTATTTAAGAAATAAAATATCTAAATAAAATTAGAAAACAAATATGTTTCACAGAAGGTTATAGACTATATTCACATATTTTGTTTTATACATTTTGTGTAAGTATTATTAGACTTGTTTTTTATTTATTTAAAAACTTTTATTTGTATAGTAATTCATTACAAATGCATTTTATTAAAATATTTATAACAAATGGTATATTACTACCAGATCTAATTATTTTTTTGTGTTAATAAATACGTAGAGTATATTTCGTAGAATAAATTTCTAAATTTTTGTTGTTTAAGAGAAAATCAGTATTTTTTAGGGTACACATTTTTGTTACTCAAAAAAATATTTTTTTGCAGAATAAATAATTTATAAGATAATATTTAAATGCAACATTTTCAATATTATAT
>CM068316.1:17063089-17075589 GCA_034766995.1 Acanthacorydalis orientalis | reverse complement strand
TTCAATTGAAACTCAGGTTGTGAATTACATTTACAAATCTGTTACCAATTGGAATAAGAGCAACAAGGTTCATTACAAAAAAATATATAGTAGTTTAATATTCTGTTCGTTTCCATCACAACAACGTTAGTGAATCAAAATGTAGCTATTCCATTTAAAAATATATTATTCTGAAGTTAAATCATTCATTGCAATTAAAAAACTGCGAAAATAAAATTTTAAAGAAACAATTTCAGTTAGAACAATAGTTTTTGTGTGAATTTCCTAGAAACGATAAGGTGTTTATATTTTTAAAACGTGATGTTATATGAAAACGTGAAATCTGTTCGAGAAAACAGTATTTTAAAAGAAATAAAATGTAATATATATATATATATATATATATATATATATATATATATATAACTATCATTTCATTAAGTGCTTGTTTAATAATACATTTACGAAGCTGATTATATATATATATATATATATGTATGAAAGAATTATTTTCATACTTTACAACACATGATTGACTTATGATTTGAATTTAATGATTAGTAAGTTTTTTTTAACAAAATTTATAAACGTTAATGTACTTTATTTTTAAACAAACGTCAATTAAGGAAAAATTAAATTGGTGATTAAATATTAAAATGTATGTTGTGTATTTTCACAAATGAATTTTCCAACCCTCCACAAATCACAATTATATTTTTCTGATTAGAAATGATCAATATTTGATTATTGTTACTATATCTCGATGATGATAAAATAATTTTCAATGTGCATGAATACAAGAAAATCAGATTCATTTGTATTTTTATGTTGTAAGGATAACTGCTCGCTGTCAAAATTAATACATTAAACATGATTAACAATCAATTATTGAATATTTTTGATCAGAAAAAAATTGTGATTTGTAGATTGAGTGAAAAATTCGTTTGTGAAAAAAGGAAGTTAGCAATTATCTCTATGAAATAATCTTTTCTAAAGATTTACTTATCCTAATAATAATCATTATTATTTTAATTAAAACAATTAAATAGTTAATGAAAAGAGGTTAAATCAACTTATTATATTTAAGATAAGACTTACTATTAGTATATTTAGATGAATTTATAACTGAAAATATATTGATATTATATTATGTATATTATACATACACACATGCATACACAGAGACGCACACACACACATTTATAGTTTTGGAATAGCTAGCTTAAAGTACAGTTTTGAATCTCGTTTATTAATATTTATAGTCTGATCTAGATTCACAATTATCTTAGACGAAAGTGTAAAATAAAATTTCTTTAGTAACTTCTTAAGCGCATTGGAGGAAATTCTAGATAACAGAACATTTGTAAATAGTATTTATTAACGATTAGATGTAGATATAATAATTAATGGCGAAAACGGAATATTAAAAAAATAAGAATATTTCAATTTTGGGTACATTAGATAAATCATTAAATCGTATCCATAAGATGTCCTCATATTTTTTAGATTTGTTACTTTAAATTTTATTGAAATGTAATCAAGATTTAAGCATTTTAAATTGTGTTTCAAATAGGAAGAAAATACCAATTATTATAAAATATCAAATCTTGCTTCTAATTATATCCTTTGATGTGTATGTGTGTATATATATATATACACACACATATGTGTGTGTATAAATGTGTGTATGCATAAATACATACCTACACATACTTGATTAGGTCACAATTTACCAATAGTTACATCATAATGGTTTAGTACTATTTTTTTGATTTTGCAATATGTATGAGATTTTTATATACTATTAAATTATTTTTTCGCGTGTTTATTAAAAATAGGAAAGAAATAATTATTGTTTGAACGAAAAAGTTATCAGGATAATAAAATTACATTCATGTTTATGTGCATATATATATATATATAATGCTACTAAATGATGATAAACTGATTCATCGCATATACTGAAATATATTTTTCTTTCATGGAATGAGAGACAATGATGCCATTGACCGTTATTGAAATAGAAACTTGCCCTTTCAAGTAATATATGTGGATACTTTTTATTATTAAATGTTTGTCAGTAACATGTAAATATAAATGCTTTATAAATATTAAAGAAAATAGAACAAATAAAATACGATGTTAAATGTCACTGCTGTAATGAGTTTAAACAGGTATTATATTGATAATTATAAAAGAACATATTATATTTACTTTTTATGAAAGGTAATAAATGACATATATTTTATAATAAGCGCGATATATTTAATGAACTTTTAATTGGTTTAGTACTTTTAAGAAATAAATATCAGTTATTACATAATTTTCGTTTGGGTTAGATTTTTCATTTTTAGTTTATATTTTGAAAATTTATATATATATATATATATATATATATATGTTTGTATGCTGTTTTTTTAGTTCCCAATATTTGATTAAAATAAAATGGACTTAAAATATATGTGTTAATAAAAAAATATTATGCGATTATATTCATTTATTACTATTTAAAAGATTCATTATAAAGAGGTATGCCTCCCAGTCACACTAAACAGTCGTTATAGTTTCTAATTAAAAATATCATTATTACAGAAGACGATAAAAAAATTGCAATTTGAAATAAATACTTGAACAATGATAATGTATTTCGTTCATAATTTACTGATAAAATTATTAATTACAAATATATTGTTTGACTTTAAATTATCGGAATAAATGAAAATATGAAAAGATTAATGACTAGTATTTTATACTTGTGTTCATACACTACAAACATATTTAAAATGATCAACAGTACTATTAGAACTTTATATATGTATATATATATATATATATATATATATATCAAATTCTGTTTCAATTTCAATGTTTCATTCAAAAAAAAAAAAACATTTCACAAAATTATTTTTACTCGCTAAAATTAAATTACTGAATACAATTTCTCAGAGCTTCTTGAATTATAAAGAAGTTGTATTGTGATTTCCATATTTTTATATCATTTTTGCACAGGTTCTGTAATTGTATATCGCGTTATTGTACAATAGATCATTCATTTATTAATAAGAGGATGTGGAGGTTCAAAACGTGAGTAGATGAAAGAAAAAATCCGTTTTTTTTTTGGAATGCAGATAAATATTACCCATAAATAGGAACATTGATTAAAAAGACCGAATTTGCTATCTAATGTACTAAAAGAAAGTTAAAGAAATAAGTATTTGATAATAATTGACAATACAAAGCGTCATAAGGAACTAACTGAATGTGACGAAAATATTCTAGTGCGTAAAGTAAAAAAAAATGCCATAATAGTACGGAAAAATTGATAGTATTTAATGAAAATTATAAGGAACAACTTTTTATAGAAACATATCAGAAGGGCACTGAGAAAATATGGGTATTATACGGCGTAGCACTTAATAATCCATTCTTACTATGATAAATCACGTTGAACGATTAAAATTTGTAAAATGTGTGTAAAGACAATTAATAGTTCCAGAAGAACGCAATTTTCTGTCAAAAGTAAATTTAATATATTTTGATCAGATGTACAAAGTTGAGTATGGAATAATACGAGTAATTAATTTAAACTAAAAAAATTAAAGACTACAACTAAACATGAGGAACGTTTAAGCTAATATGGGATATAAATTGTCTGTAAGGATAAGGGTGGTTGAGTTTACTGAAGGTATTAAGGATAGAAAGTATGTTAATATTTTACGTGGAAATTAGAATGAGAAGACAATAAAATCAGATTGATATTTTGAACGAGATAACAATACCAAAATGCCATTAATATTCTTAAAATGTAACTTGTACAATATCATCTCTTTCTTATTCACACTTCTTCAAAGCTCCGTTATCAATCCGGTAGAGGCTCTATAGGTTACAACTATTTGGAGAATAAAAAAATCCAAATGATGAACATGTGCACATGTCAAAATTGAAAATTTTTGAAAGTTGGAACAAAATTAATGCTGAGTGACAACAAATTTTGATAATAGCATGGAAGTTCGTTCAACAAACTATAATTTGGGTCACGCTGTGTCAATAAAACATTAATTAATTAATTAACTTAAACATATATAATTTAGTAACGTAAAAATAATTTTGTGGAATAAACACTATACTTTTTTTTAATATAACTTGTATTTTGGTTAAAATATATGATGTAAATATTGTATGTGTATATATATATATATATATATATATATATATATATATATATATATATGTATATCTATCCAAAAAACATATTCAATCAGGAGGTTAGTATATGCAAGTGTATTATATCCAATTTTTGTACTTTGAATAATTGTTATCGCCTGTATACGAGTACAGTATACTACTATCATGAGAATCAACATAAAATGAAGTTGAAGCAAAATATGTTATACTTACTTTTTTGGTTTGGTTATTTAAAATATTTAATATGTTAAGGATGTATGTATATCTGTATATATATATATATATATATATATATATATCAGCAGCAGCAACCTCTATCAATCCACTGCTGGATCAAGGCTTCCTCCATGATTTATATATATATATATATAATTGATTACAGATAAAGAGGAGATTAAGGAATTTATCACTGATTTTATCGACAAAATATAAAAACGTTGAAATTTTTTTTAACAGTAGATTACATGTGTGGCATCCGTGGTAACAAATATCAACGTTGTGCAATATACAAACTACACGTTTTTATGGACACGCAACAAGCAATTGGAAAAAAATTGTAATTCTAACTTATATGAATACGTAAATGAGTATATCATGGTATTAGAGAAAAGTACGAAAAGCATATATTATATGCGCATATAGACCTCACAAATACCTTTATCATATTATTCAAGTTTTTTTTTGTAACTTTTTTGAAGAGGTATACATATTTATTTATGTACGAATATTTCTTTTAATCACTGTATATAATGTACATTGAAATTAATGGATATAATAATTTTAAATTAAAATAGCTGCTCTGTTTATACATGATTAATTGCGAAGCTGCATTTATACGTGCAGAATTTATTCATGTTCAACAATATACTGTTAATGTTATAAATTATATTAATAACTTTGAATATTTGCTTTTACTTTTCAGTTGTTCAATAAAATATAACTCAATTTTTTGAAATAAAACTCAATCAAAATAATACATAAAATATGTACGTTTTATGTTGTTAAAAAATTCAAATACAATACAAAAGAAAGACAATTCTCCACAAATTAAAATAGTATTTTTATATTTAATGTAGTATCCGTACAACTAACATTGTTAAAATTTATTATCAAGTTGTATAAATCTAGAACGATAAATTATAATACTATGATTTTATGCTAAGAATGTATCTCTCTCTCTCTCTCTCTATATATATATATATATGAAACAAAAAATATCCAAACAAATTAAAAAAAAATCATAGAGATTTGGTATCAATCATCATCAGATCATGCTCTTTTTTCAAAATATCCATGACGTCGACTTATTTATTTGCTACGTTGCTTCTAATTAATACTAAAAAATGTTTTGATGTTATTGATAATACATTTCAGGATATATTTGAAAGTGAGAAACAGTTCGTAGGAAAATTATTTGTTTTGGGTTGATGAGGGCAGCGAGCAGGGGGCGAAGTACCCTAATCTGTAATAAATATTTTTTAGTAAATAAAAATGAGTCTGAATTAAATTTTAAATAGATCCAATTTAATCTTATTAATATATTAATTCGAAATAATTATTTTTTTAATTCATGTTACTAGAAATCGATGATATGATGTGTTTAAGTCAAACTTCAGTTTATAAATTTATTTTTTTATGAATTTATGTTTACGATGGTCATTGAATTTCTATTAAAATAAAAGAATTTGTATATATATATATATATATATATATATATATATATATATATATATATATATATAGATATACTTGTAAACATTTTAATTCTTATAAGTTGATTATTTTATAAGCTCTATATCAACACAATTAAATAATATATTTATCTAATTAACATGTTCGCAAATTTTATATTGTATTAATGACAACTATCTAGATAACCAATCTCATAATTGAAACGTAGCAGACGAATTCTTAAAAAGTAACACACACTGAAATGTGCCTGAATCTGGATTCTGGAAACTTGTTTATGGAATTAACAAAAAATCAAGGTTATTTTTATATATACGATACTAACATTCATAATATTCGAAATTGTCTAAAATTGAATAGCGTTATAATATGATTTTTCTTTTAAATATAAGTAAAGGAATGTAAAGTACATAATGCAAAACTACAGAATAACATTATATTGTCCATGTGCAAAACAAAGTTAAACTGTTTAAGTTAATGAATAGACGTGTATTTATCGAGCTGTGAAAAAATTCGTTGGAACCACTCCCGGCAAAAAATTAACATACTCTAAACAAAATTTTATTGCCGCTATTTAATGATTATACATATATATATATATATATATATATATATATATATATATATATATATATATATATATATATGTATAAATGCACTTGTTACTATGACAACAGAACATACAGACAACAATATCATCACCTTTTATAAATAGATCACTTACGTTTATTTTAATTGCACACACACTTTACAACACTTCACAATGATTTGCGTCTTTGTACGATGTCTTCTACTTCGCAACTAATAGTGATATTCTTTTAGCCAGGTGAGTTTCTATTGCACATACCTCACTTTAAATTTGTGCAAGCAGGATGACTACATACATTTAGATTGTATATATTCTACCTACTGCTTTCTCACGATCGTTATGTGCATGTTAAATGAACACTAGAAAGAAAAAGCGTGATTATAAGTGTGTGGCAATAATATGTCTCATTTTTATTAGCGTGGGTTTCGAATGTTGTCCGTTGGTTGTTTAGAAGAAAGATGCAATTCTTCCGTCATAGTTTTTCATACAATTAGGTATTGAAGCATCTAAACAGATAGTTGTGTCCTTTTTTATGTTTCCAGTTTTTTGGACATCAGGTAATTTAACATTCATATACAAGTCTTTTTCTACGATTTTCATTTCTGTTTGAAGAAATTTTTGAGGTGTACGCCCTAACAGGTCTTTCAAAGTAACTTGTTTGCTTCTGCTAGATGAAAAATAACCGTTTTTTAAACACATTCAGCCAGTACATGTTTTAGTCAGTTTGTCAATACGTTAAAAAATATATTCGTATTGTTTATGTTTAATCTTTTTTTAAATGCGAAAACAACTCTCTCTCTCTCTCTATGTATATATATAGAGAGAGAGATATCTAATAGATATACATAATAATAATGTTTTTTGTTGCTATATAAAACATAACTAGTGATTCATTTAAAACTTAACTTTATATAAAATAATTTCTGAAATTAGATGATTATAATTTCGATACTAAATAAATGTAAACAATTTAAATATATTTATAAATATAATTTTATTCCTAGTTAATTTATAAAAAATATGTAAATTCGCAAAAAGAGAACGTTTTGACGTTTGTCTTAAAATTATGAATTTTTTAGGAAATCACTTCCTTGGTTTAACTTTGTATATATATTATATATATATATATATATATATATATAGAGAGAGAGAGAGAGGAGAAAGAGAGGACGATGTAATATATATTATTTATTTTTTTATATATTCATGTTTAATAATTGTTAGGAAGTTACATTTGCAAAAAATAAAGTTTTTCAATTTACTTAAGGCCAAAAATGTATTAACATTTAATTAATTATTTCTTTAAATGAATAAAAATGTGTTCCTCCTTATATAATGCATGTAAATGTAACCCCATATGCAATTTTAATGTTTTATTAGTCAATCGTTTGTTGAATATTTCTAAACCAGTTATGTCAATCATCATGTAGTCACGTACAATCGTCAGGCTATAATTCATATATATATATATATATATATATATATATATATATATATATATATATATATATATATTTGTGTGTGTATTTATAAAATTTTATAATAAGAACGCACAAACAAATCAATATTAAAAAGATTATTTATAATTGAATAATGTGGAATTCTGAAATCATGTGGCGTATCAAATAATTCAATATTTTATTTTTATACTTCAATTTTATTTGTAATATAAAGTACTTTATTGACACTATAATACTTTATTGTACAAAATATTCGTACAATGATTGACACTATTTTTAGAAAATAAATATTCGAGATAAAATTTATGTATGTATAAAGTAATCAATAGAATTATATAATTAATTTTTGAAATTCAATTTCTCAATTATAAGTTAAGAATAGTAAATATTTTAAACTGTTAGTCTGTTATTGAAAATAAATAATTTATTATCACATCATTTTGGCTATGATGGCTAATTAGGTAGTCCGAACGTTGGTGTACAATTGAGTGAGACTTGTGGCAAATGGAAGTTTAACATTTAAGATATACTCTGGAGCAAACTTTTTATTGATATTTGTGGAAGTATACAGACCGAAGGACTTCAACCATAACAGAAGACTGCGACCTTTTATCAATCGTTAATGTTTAGAGTCTCTTGTGGATGGTTCTATGCTATTGTGTAAATAGCTGACCTTTGTCCCTTACCCTTCACAGTTCGCTGTTCGAGCATAGAGGTTCATGATTTGTGACGCTGAAATTATTTATTCTTCTCCTGAATAGGGGATTTATTAAAGACTTTTAAGGAGCAATTTTTCGTGGCTCCTCGTTGAAATTATTTATTGTATTTCTATCAGCTAAACTTCAGAGTGTCTATGAAGTTACAATCTTAATAGTCTCATTGTCCAATAAAGGGGGTTCGTTGTATTGGGAGGTTGCATTGAAAGTCGCTGATTTTTGCTTTTTTTTAGTATTTATTTCAATAACAAAATGTGAGTATACATTAATCAAAGTATTTGTCCTTGAAAGTTATGATTTTTTCCCACTTTTCTGGTAGAAGTTGAATTCTGCGACGAAAAAATGGTCTACCTTTTGAGCCAGTCCATTCAGCAATCCAATTTTCGACTTCTTCGTAGTTATGGAAATGTGTATCTTCCAAAGCGTGTTTCATCGATCGGAATAGATGGTAATCGCTTGGGGTCAGGTCCGGGAGAACTTCCCATTCGAGCTCCATCAGTGTTGGTTTCACGGCTATAGAAACATGGGGCCGAGCAACTTTTTGCATAAAATTATCATTCAGACGCTCCAACTGTTGTCGATAACGTTCGGTAGTGATTGTTTCCTTTGGTTCAAAAGCTCATAATACACCAAATAGAGAGCATTGCTTTGTGACCGTAGATATTTCGCTTTGGTATCGATGTTGATGGTTCGGCAGAACCATCACAAAAATATTTTTTTTTAATTA
This sequence comes from Acanthacorydalis orientalis, assembly GCA_034766995.1. NCBI lineage: Eukaryota > Metazoa > Arthropoda > Insecta > Megaloptera > Corydalidae > Acanthacorydalis > Acanthacorydalis orientalis. Next base: position 17,066,244 of record CM068316.1, on the reverse strand, counting down.
TCTTACATACACATTTATAAAAAATAATTTATAGGTCAATATCTCTCTCTCTCTCTCTCTCTCTCTCTATATATATATATATATATATATATATATACATGTATGTATGTATGTATATTATTTTAAATTGTAGCATAGTTTTTAAACGTATAAGATTTCTTAACGGTTAGTAAAATCTTTTTTTTTGTCACGACTGAGTTGTTAATTCTTACACAACCCCAATTTCCTTGAAGCACTTGAGAGACAATTGCAAAAACATGACAGGAAGTAACGAACAGCCGGACTTACAAAACGTTAGTTAACATCACATGACTGGTCATTTAGATAGAAAGAAATATGTTGTAAATATAAATATAACTTACTTCCTCTTTGTACCGTCTCAATTACAAGGGTGAAATTTATTTTGTTATTTGTAAAATACATACTACGACATATGAACAGTGTACAAATTACTCTTCAGAATTATTATTTTATAAAAAGTTACGTTTATGTAAGTTTTATCAACTTAAAATGCAAAGAGTGTGTTGATGTAGGAGAGTATTGTTATATGATACTATATGTTCATTGTAATAAACAATGATTCTTTAATAATACATGGAGTGTATGTATTATTAAAGAGTTAAATAACAAAGATTAATGTTTTTTTATACAATGTCAATATTTTAAATGATTAATAGTTAAATGTTTATATATTATGTTTTTTGAAACATTAAAACGTTATATTCATTTTTATATGAGTAATTTTCGAATATAGTTAATGCATGCAATAAATTTGCAGATCTGTTTGCATATATTTTGTTTAAATGAAAATTGAGTATACAAATTTGCAATAAATTGATGTATTTATGACAATATTGTGTTTATAAATTATATATTTATGATTAAAAATTAACCTTAAACCTAACATGTTCTGTTTTTGATTGTTTCCTATTTTAAATAGATAATTGCCTATAAATATTTTTATTTTGTGAGGATGATATTATGTACTTTATTATTAATTATTAATCTCTGTAAAAAGAGAAATATATTTATTTTTTATCGGCTAGGTATTTTCATATAGTTTTGTACAAGAAACTAACGCAAGTATCAATATGTGATTTTTAGACGCATCATAGGAAAATATTATTTGCTTGCAATCGATTGTTTACCTGTCATTCATAAAATGGTATTATTTCTTGTAAAGCTGATCAATCTTCCTAAATATGCACTTTCATTATTTTTTAATTATGGGGTTATAAATACTGTAAATTATGCGAATTTGCAAACTATTAAGAGCCTTGACTAGTAAAGAAAATCAATGTACTCATTTGAATTTGTTTCTTTTAGGGTTAGTGATAGATACTGGAATACGAAAAGAAAGTATAATTTATTATGTGGAATGTTGAAATCTGTTTTTCAATACAATTTCTTGTGTATGTGAGTTGTGTACGACGATAGTTGAGGCAGAGTATAATTTCTGTAATATTTCTTATTTCTATTAATACATTAATAACTGATCGTTCTATTATCAATTCTTTTTTTCGTTTAACTTTCTTTGTTTTGTTTTTCATGTTTATAATAAACATTAAATGAATTATTTTTTTTATTAAACCATTTTTTTTCAATAAAAATAATTTAATCATCCCATGTGTGTCTCAAAATCACAACTTTGTAGTTAAAATTAATAAAATAACATGATAGGATGAGAGATAAGTTAATTACAAGTTTAAAGTTAAAATAACATAAGCTGTTGAAATTTCATTTTACGATACATTTTTTTAACTAATCGGTATCGTAATAAAATAAAAATCAATTATTACAACACTATCTTTTATCGACTTCAGTTCATGCTCATTTTTTTTTTAATGACGTTCCTTTGAGAAGATAATTTATGATTTGTATTGATTAACTTATTTAGTAATGAATTTATAATGTTATAAGTTAAACTGGACATTTTTCATTTATTTGTTGTACATAAAGTATTATATACAACAGTGCTGGTCGTATAAATCGATTGTAACCACAAAATATTGCGTGTATTTAAAATAGGTACTGTTAATTTTGATCTACGTTTTACATACAGATAAAATTCTAAATTTGGTAAGAGATAGGTGTATTGAAATAAAAAAAAGATATTAAGTGTATATGAAACTATCTTTTTTTAACGTATATAACTTGTTACGCCATTATAATCATTATTAGTTTTTGTATGCACTATAGAAAGTTTCTTTTACCTGTTCTGAATTTTAACATGTCTTTTTTCGATTTATAAAACCAACCACGAGTTCACAACATCATTTGAGCAACGGAGATAGAAGTAACATCCGAAATGAATAGACAATATATGTACGTATACAAAAAAGTACGCATGTAGTATAGTTTCGTAAAAAATGCACATACAATTTGGCATGCATATCGAATTCACAACTGTGTGAAACAAAATCCAATTAAAACTCAGGCTGTCATAAAATAGCATTGTTAGTTTTCACTCTCGGTAATTAAATAATTATGTGGCTAACGAATTTGAATCATAGGGATATAAATTATCTACATATTTTTTAGATATTGTATGATTGTAGTTATCATTATACATACACGCATATAAACACACACACACACATATATATATATATATATATATATATGCATATCAAATATAAATTATTGCATATATTTTATCTTTAAAACAAAAGTATATATAAATTAATTATAATTAATATATTTTTAATTACAATGCTATTTAATAACTTTTTAATGATGTTTATTTTTCAAAATCATGCACACACACACAGACATATATATATATATATATATATATATATATATATATATATATGTATGTATATATATATATGTATATATATATATATATATATAATATATGAATGTATTCGTTGTTATTGTTTATATAAGTCTACGTATAAATAAGATATCCTAATATTTCTTAAATTTATATGTTTATATTAGGCTGTTAGAAAAATAATTACGGTTTATGACCTTCAAATTCGTATACATTTTGAATTTAAGTGGTTTTAAGTGGTCCAGAACTGTTGGACGGATTAACGCTAAACTTTTGTGCAAGCTCTCGAAATGTTGTGCGTGGTTCTGATTCAACTAACTCCTTCAGTTGGTCGTTATGAACTAAAGATGGATGCCCGAGACCTTTTTCATCTACA
>CM068316.1:16995589-17058089 GCA_034766995.1 Acanthacorydalis orientalis | reverse complement strand
TCATATATTTGAATACGTATGAGATAAAAACAAGCTATGAAATAAAAATAAAATGGATATATATATATATATAATATAATATGTATATATATACAGTATATATATATATATATATGTATATACACAGTATATATATATATATATATATATATATATATATATATATATATATATATATATATATAGGATATATATTCCATATAAAGTTGTTTTAATGATCTTTGCGTTATGCATTTATAAAAGAAGTAAACGCAGCAGCACTACTCGTTTAAAATGATGTATTTATACAAATTTATTCTGTCCGGTCATCTTTATTATTAATGCCCTGCATTTCGTACCGTTTCTCTCTAACCTCACTATTGATGATAACAGATAATTTAATTTATATTATTTCTATTTATTTTATAAGGATAGTAGGTTTATATTAATTCGTTCCTCTATTTTATATGCATAAATTAGTATTAGATAAAGGTAGACTCTGTTATATAACGGGAGTTACCTAAGACAAATGAAATACACATTCTTCCTCTCTCTTCCTTTCTCTCTATATGTTTGTATATGTATATACATATATATATATATATACATATATGTAATCTATAATGTAATATATATATATATATATATATATATATATATATATATATATATATATATATATATACTCACTTATCAGTTCATAATTAAAATGTATCGTTTCAATAATTTTAAACACAAATTATATTAACTAAATTATAGACGATTTTATTTTTAAATGTTTATTACTTTTTATAAAATAATTTGTTTTTGATTTTGTAGAATACGAAATTTATTTAATTTTAAGTTCATACAAATAAAGGTTATGCTTTTGCTTATAAATGCTATTCATCTAGATTATTTTAACATTTTTTTAAAAAAAGTAATTAATTGAATACGAATGGAGAAGAATTAATTGCAGATGAACCTTCATTATATATTTGGTATATTTATAAATACTATCTTTCCATTTTTTATACAAATTTTGGTCTCAATTTGGACGATTTTAGTTTAGAACGGTTTCAAAATCAATTTACCGTTTAAATTGATAGATAGGTATACATATATACATATATATATATATATATATATATATATAAATATATAAATATATATATTTATATATATATATATATATATGTATATATATATATATATATATATATATATATATATATATATATATATATATAAGCATATTAAAACAAATATATTTTTAGAGATATAAGTTTACTGACATTTCGGTAATGATAGATAATTTCTTCAATATTTAATAAAAATAAATAACTCATTTATGAATTGATCAAATTAACGTAAAATCTACTTGTTTTTTATTTACGATTCTATGACTAATAGTCTTGAAAATCTCATTACATATTCACAAAAAAACAAGTTTTGTTACATGTAAAATACGTAAATATTTCTATGATAATTCTGTTACAAGTGGAAAATATTAAACATTTAAAAATGTGGCTAAGAATAAACATATAAATAGTAAACATGCAATGATATCGTGACTTTCAATTTCATTCCTAACGATTTTGTTCTAAGCTAAAAGTATATGAAAATAATTGAAATGTTTTCATTATAAAAAAAATAAACATTTTATTGAATAAATAAAACAGGTGGTAACATTAACGTTATATATATATATGTATATATATAATATATATATATATATATATATATATATATATATATATGTGTGTGTGTGTGTGTATTCATATAAAGTAATTGAACAAAACAATAAAATTAAAAAAAAATGTAAAAAATCTGTTTTTATAACATATTTTTAAAATCAAATGCACTTAAATTAATGACTTCTGTCAAGAAATGATAAAGTTGAAGCTATTTCACTTCACAACAGTACAGTATTATTATGTCTCAGTTCTTTAACGTACTATTATATTTTTAAGAGTGAGGGACTTTACATATGATTCCAATAAACTTACGACTAATACGACATAAAATTTCGATATTAATAAATAAAGATTTAGTATTTTAAAACATTGCTTTGCCACATAATTGATTTTTTATCTGTTTTTCAGAAAGTACATAGATTTTATCTCCACCGCGTTTATACTTATTAAGTTCATGTATTTTTTTATATGATTTTTTTTATAAATCGATTATCAGTTACAGCAATTTTTCCATTTTAATATTTACTAAAAAACTTTTAATGTTTAACATTTAAATTGACTCGCATCTATTTGTTATGGAGAACGTTTTAATATATGTATATAGAGGAAGTATTAATATGTGTCAGTACAGTTCTTTTATGTACTAATATTATGTATAGGTAAACTTGAAAATCACCATTCATTACAAAACTCGACTTCAATAGAAATGATTGAAATTCAAATTTTTTTTCTGTAGTTTTTATATAATTTATAAGGTAGAAATTAAAAAAAAAATGATAGAGGATAAAATTAATTATAAAAAATCAGTGACAGTACGACAGTATATAAGTACGAATCATAGAATCCAAGATATAAATCCTTAAAATTCAGCGAAAAGATTTTATTCAATTTTATGAGGAATAAGGATTTAAAAAAATAATTATAAAATTATTAAAATTTAAATTAGATATTTTTATAAAAATAAAAATATAGAATATTTTTTATGCTTTTCTCTTCATAATGCTTAAATATGCTTTTATTTAATTAACTAAATATCTCTCTCTAATGTTCTCTGTCTCTTTCTCTCTCTCTCTCTCTCTCTCTCTCTCTCTATATATATATATATATATATATATATATATAAATAAATAATTATAATTATTATCTTCAGATTTTTTAAGATATAGTATTTGATAAATGATTTTCACCAATTTTTCAGTTTAAAAAATATAGTGTCTTAATTTTTGAAACTGTTCATTCTCTAATATTTTTATTCCTAACCTTATTTGTTTATAGTTGTCTTTTTGGTCTTCATATGTAATATGTATATACAAACATACTTGTGTGTGTGTGTGTGTGTATATATATATATATATATAATATATTGTAAATTATATATGTATATATATATATATATATATATATATATATATATATATAATATGAATAGTGAATAATTATAAATTTATTCTGTAATAATATAAATTTTAACTAACGTTGTTGTAACTATGAATTCTATTCCAATGAATTTCAAGTTCAAAATAACGTTTTATAGATACAGTTTGTTGCGTTACTGTTTTATGTTTACTTTATAAAATGTCATTATCTGTTTGTTGAATTGTCGAAAAGAAAAGCATTTCAAACAAAATAAATACAAAATTAAAAGTTTTCAAAAAACTAAAACAATTGAATTAGGTTCACTGAAAATATGGCGTGTGTTGAGTATTTTTGCGAATTCACTGTGACCTTTATTTCGCATCACGTTTTTGGCCTTGAAGTAACTGAATCATCGTCTTGTTATGATTTTTTTTGTTGTTCAAGATTGCTCCATGAAAAAATTACCGTAGGTGGGATCGTTATTCTTTATCACATTTCTGTGCGGCGTATTTGTATGTAATCATTACGTTTAGTTGATTATTTAATTAACGTTGTACACTTTTCACTTTAGGTTAATTCTAAGATATATATATATATATATATATATATATATATATATATATATATATATATATATATATATATATATATATATATATATATATATATATGGTTGTATATGCGCATAAATGTACACAAGTATCAATATGCAAGACAAGAGTATTAACATTGATAGAGTAGTTAAATTGTGCAAGACTTGATATATAGATATTAACAGATAATATCTAAAATCTTTCTGAAAATACATTTTTTCATAAAAAAATATGTTTCATTTTTTCGATTATTGAATTACATTTGAATAATTCGAACATTATAATTATATCTCCGTTTAATGGTTATTCAATATGAAATCATCAATTTTCCAGCAGCCATTTTTATTATAATCTTCTTCTTCCAGATTTTTTAAATTTCTTCTTTTAAAACCCATAGTATATAAGAGTAAAATTATAGAAAATAAAAATTAAAAAGACCATTAAAATCATTTGTTTATTTACCAGACTGGCAACAAAAATCATCTTAAAATCCTCCGTAGACCGGTTATATTTAAAAAAAAAAACATATATTGTGAATAAGCTTTCAGAATTACTTAAGTAAGTAAGAACTCTTAACTTCTTTGATTCACTATGTGTGTTGAAATATCTATTTTAGAGATTATTTCCTGAAAATATGTTGTTTTTTTTTTAATTTAACTTTAATCTATCCTTATAACAAAGATCGAATCATTTAAGTTGTAAAATTTAATCTAGTATCTTTATTTAAAAATACCGTACGTTTGTTAAGTATTAAAAATACAAGTCTACCATATAAGGGACTCAAATTTCTTTTCAAATAATAATAAAGTTTTATGAACTTCATCTGTTATATTCTAATAGAACTTATATACTTTTTATTGGTATCATATATAATGTAATATGCCTAATAAAAAATAATGAAAATATGCTTATATAAGAATTGTAATAATTATTTAGATGGATTGTGTATTTTACTTTACTAAAATATGAGATTAAAAAACGTGAAAAATAATTAAATTAGTATCTAATTAAGACCATAAGATTTTATAAAGGAACGAAAAAAAAATAAAATTTCACAAAATGAAACAATAAGGTATTTTGAATGTTTTTAATTTATTTGTATATTTAATTCAATGACAATGTAATATTATAAAATTATTTCAGATAAATCTATTTCAAATATCTTAAGAAGCATATATATATATATATATATAAGTACACATACATACATTTTTAATTTCTAATATGCCATTATTTTACTTATACAAATTTTAATAATGAAAATATACATTTATTTTAAATTATTAAAAAAAATTAATCGATAAAATGCATATTTATAAAAAAGTACATTATTAATTTTTAAAATTAGTTTTTAACAATGAATTCATTTCTAATTATTTCAGGTAGTCCTTCTTGAAATTATTTTTTTTCTTTTATTTTTTTTTATAGATAAATGTTCAATTAATTTCCAATTTTATTTAACATTCATTTGTTTTTATGTAAGTTTCGGTTATTTAAAACCTTCGAAAATAAAAGAAACTGTAAGTGTAAAAAATCTGTTATTAAAATATACAATTAAATAGAGTTAGAAGTAATTGTAAAGTTACTGAAATGTTCATGATTCATTTATTGTGATATGACTATGTTCTTACATTCGTATTCATTTCTTTTTAAATAAATGATTCATTTTTTAAATAGCTATGTTTAAAGAATACTTATGGTTCTTTATAAGTTATTTGTGCAAGTGCTCACATGCAGATGTTTTATTTAGGTACACACACACACACACACACACATATATATATATATATATATATATATATATATATATATATATATATATGTACACACATAAACTCGAAAAAACGAGATTAGTCACAACATTTTACCCCTCGAATATAATACAGATCAACTTACGTATATACATAAATACATATATATATATATATATATATATATATATATATGTATGTATGTATGTATGTATGTATGTATGTATATATGTATATGTATATATATATATATATATATATATATATATATATATATATATATATATGAGGGTTGTTTGATAGGTTTGGTAAATTTCTATGATATGCCACTACCATTCGTTTAATAATGTCACGACTATTAAGTGATACTTTTTAAACTAGTATAGACAAAATTTGAACGAGAAGCGACACGTTGTTCACGTTATACAGGTGTTTGAAGCGAGCATTGTAGCAGTTGCCGCAAAAATTGAAAAATCGAGTTCTGTGCAGTGTGAAACATTTTTATTTAAAAAAGTGGATTGCCGCCCAGATAAAAGCGGAGTTGGATAAAGTTCATAAGGACTTTGCGCTAGTGATGAAGATTGTTTATTTTTGGATAAATGAGTTTAAACGTGGCCGAACATGCACTGAAGATGAAGTGCGCTCTGCACGTTCAGTTGAGGTCACTACAATGGATATAAATAAAAAAATCCATGGTATCGTTATGGAAGACCATCGAGTAAAAATGCATAAGATTGATAAGACTGTAGATATTTCAACTGAACAAGTACACAATATTCTGCACGAAAAATTGAATATGAAAAAGCTGTATGCGCGATGAGTATTGCGATTGCTGACTGTCGAGTAAACACGCACACGAAAGGAAATTTCAACCCAGTATTTGGCAATGTGTAATCGCATTTCGCAGGCCTTTTTGTATCGATTCGTCACCGTGGATGAAACATGGATCCACCACTACATATCTGAGTTGAAGCATCAGTCAAAGCAGTGGAAAACGACTGGTGAAAGTGCGCCGAAGAAAGCGAAGACCGTTTTGTCGGCTGGGAACATGATTGCCACTGTTTGTTTGGGATTCTGAAGGAATCATCCTATTTAAATGAAGAGAAAAACGAGAACAGGAGCCTATTATGTAATATTATTGGACCGTTTGAAAAAAGAGCTGAAATAAAAACGGCCAAGATTGGCTCATAAAAAAGTGTTCTTTCGCCAGAACAACGCCTCATACCACAAATCGACCGTCGTAATAGCAAAATTGCACGAATTAGACTTAGAATTGATTCCTCATCCATCTTATTCTCCGGACTTGTCCCTGAACGACTTCTCTCTCTTTCTAAACTTAAAAAGTTATCTCGTTGGGAAGAAATTCTCTTAGAATGAGGATGTTATCACCGCCATCAATGCGTATTAGCAGACTTTGAAATAAGATAATTTTTCGACGGGATGAAAAAATTAGAAACTCACTGGAACAAGCATATAGCCTTCAATGGAAAGTATGTTGAGAAATAAACTCGTTTTTTTTTTCAAAAAAAACAGTGTTTAACTTGCTTTTTTACCATATTTATCAAACGACCCTCGTGTATATATATATATATATATATATATATATATATATATATATATATATATATATACATAAATTAAACAAATATATAAATTAAGACTCTAAGTTTTAAATTTTATTAAGATATGCTTTTAGTCGAGTGACACGAGTTTGAGATTAGAATGAATTTTATTACGAATGGGATTGTCTTACATGTGTAATCCATCCGTGATTATATATAACTATGATAAATAGATTGCGGCTTTTTATCCTATTCTGAAGATATTAAGAATGTCGTTTTTATTGATGGTATATATGTCTAGTCTGAAAATTTCTGTTTTTATTTTTTATAAATTAGTTGTAGGAGTACTTATTCATTAATTACAAATCCATATATGTATGTAAATACTTATACATTATTATATTTGAAGAACATCTACATAAATGTTACAAATCTCTAAATACGGATAAATTTGAATCTTCATAATACTAAAATAGCAAGATATAAAAAAGTGATAAGTTATATTTAAGAATTTGAGTAAATGTCAGAAGTGCTTCTGATCTAATATAAATCGGATTTAAACGATTATTTTCGATTATTTTACGTTCGCCTCGATTTAAGCTCAATCACGGTTCTTATAATATTTATACTGCCCAATTATTTATTTTTTTCTCTTAATCTTGTACGTAAATTTATAAACAACTTTGAGTACATCAAATGTAAAAGAAGAGAAAATATGGTTAATCACGTCCCCTCAAATACATTTAAAATAAAAAAATTGAGATAGTAATAGCATTAGGGAGATAAAAATTTCAAAAAAATAATTTCAGTTTCACGGTACACATTAAGTATTAAACTAGTGTCTTTTATATATTTCACTCTAAATTTATTTTTATTTTATTCGTTTCTGTAAATACCATTTCTGAATAATGTATGTTGTACTACTGATTGTAAAGAAATGAATAAAAAAGTGGAGAAATGAAATTTCATAATTATGTACATGCATTATTTTTTAAAATATTTTTTATTTTTTTTTAATACACTTTTTTATCTGTACTGTACTGTAAGAGTATTATGAGAGTACAGTAAGAGTTCTGTGTGACAAATTGAGAATTATTTATTTGAAAAGTAAGAAGTAAAGTAAAAATTAATATCTACATCATGATATATTCTAAAAATTTTTAGTTTATCAAAAAAAATTCAATGCAGTATTAAAATCTTCAAAAATATCTAATATTATTGAGTTAATCACAATACATACTTTAATTGTATTCTAAAAACAAATTTGATCAATTGTTTTCTATCGATAAAAATGTTATAAAAGAAAAGTAAAAAAAAAATTCTATATATAGAATGAGTATATGAAGTCAAATAGTTAAAATTAATGAGTTATTCGTATAAAATAGGTTTATGACTTTTGGGTTTATAGTCAATAAAGTACAATTGTGAAACTTGGATGAATATCTTTGAGTAAAAAAATTCTTAATATCTTAAAGTTTGACTATAAGAACAAATAGTTTTATATTTTTCCAAAAATTTATATTTTTCCATCAAAAAACATAAATTGTTTTTAAAAATGCCAATATATTACACCAAAAATATAAAGATTTGTATTGATATTTTATTTTATCAAAAATAAAAGTAAATTTTTGTTCATAAATTTGAAATAATCCATTTAACACTTATCGATCGGATGTCGCTATACAGGAACAAATATTAGCAGAATTTCTAGTCATATGACGCCACACAGGAACGTTGTTGATTGAGTGTCCCCCTACGCGAAATATACTTTTTTAATTAATAAGAATTTTATTGTATGAATTTTTTGTATCATTTTCTGGAGTCTGGAAGCCATTGCTACAAATGCGTGCATTTTATATAAACTCTGCGAAGAAAGAAAAAGCAATAAATCAATGCTTCGTTTGCAGTTTGTCAAAAAATTGGTAAAACAATTTGTTTGTTATTTTCACTCACCTACAACTGTTTGACGTCAACCTACAACTTCCAATCCTCAGCAACGATTGAATGGAAAATTTCACGAACTAAACCAACTATCTTATGGAAAGAAAAAGGATTGTGTGGTTTTCTTCAAGAGATCTGCTCCCGATGGAAGAAAACTAATTAAATTTTTTTGTTAAACTTGCGATGACCATTCAGGGTTACACGTTAGATAATGTTTTTCACGATCTCATTCATTATCTGATTATAAAAAATAACAAAAATATCCAATAAACAATTCTTAAGTATTTATGTAAAAATGAGTTATTTTTCTTGAAATTTATAATAATAGTAACAGATTTTCAAAAACTGTTAAACTGTTAAAAAAACTCAGACCTATCAGAAATTTTCTGTAAAAAGAAATCGAGAAGGGTTAATATGCAACAAGATTTAAGAAATCTTGCAACACAAGGTTAATATGCATCACCACTATTTACAAATGTTTGATTTTATTTTAAATACGTACTTAAAATTAATATTGCATTATTACTTGAAGAATAAAAAAAAGACAAGCAGGAATCTAATGACAAATAAATTAATAATATTGATATTGTTTTTAAATTAACGATTAAATATGTTATTGAACGCAATTAAAAAATATTTCACAAGGAAAAAATATTCATATTTGGTTTCATTGCAGTTAAAACCATATTTAATAGTAGTAAAAGAAGAGTAACATGCTCATTTTTACCATTGTGATTATAGCTATATCAATTAAAAAATGAATTTTCTCTTAAGTTATATTAGCAATATGCTAGTGTACACTTTTTCAATAGTGTGAGAATTTTACGTATCCGTCTGAGGTTCTGACGATAACCAAAACATACTTAGATCTAAAATAAGAATCGACCTTATGCAATGGTAACGAGCGATTCTGTTACACTTTTTATATTAGTTGTCTGTTATTTTTTATGTGATTTGATGTTTGATAAAAATCTTTTCCAATCGATTTAAATTTGAATAATCTACTATAGTGCAAGCAAATCTTTTTGAGTTTTTATGCTACAAAATCAAAAAATTTAATATTTTTTGCGATATGAAGAAATAAAAGTTTTTATATGCTATTTTACATAGATATTAAATAAGTATCTCTGAATACATACATACACACACACACACATATATATATATATATATATACATGTATATATATATATATATATATAAGGAAAAAAACATGGAGTCATTTATATCTATTTTATGATTATAATATAGATGTTAAAAGATTCTGATTTCAATAATGACAAAAAATTATAAAAAATGAATATTACAGTAAAAAAACTTTCTTGTACATAGCTTGTAAACTTTTGATTAAGAGCAATGTTTACAGTTGAACGATAAGTATATTTTAATTCTTATGTACACTGACCTATACAATTAATGATATTGTTACGATAATATATAAATGTAGTGATTATCTCAAGCCACTAATATTGAGGTTATTGTTGTCGTTAAACATAGTAAGTATATAACCGAGAAAGTTGTTAATTCTGCTAATTTTTTTTGTAAACTTTTGTAATTGTGTCAAGAAGTCAATACGTGTATTTGTACATATATATATATATATATATATATATATATATATATATATATATATATATATATATAATTGAAAATTGAACAAAAAAATTACACATAGTTACTAACAGAAAGATATTATACAAAAAACGTTACTGATACAAAAGAATACAGTTGCTATACTTACAATAGATAATTAATCTTCAAAAGTTTTTTATATTGCATACATGTCTGTAATAAGAATGCATTGTAAAAAATGAAAAAAAGCTTATTATCATAAATTAGAGGTTTTTATAAGATATAAAATCATTTTGATAATACATATTATGTTATATATATATATATATATATATATATATATATATATATATATATATATATACATATACAAACATTATATATATATATATATATACATACGATCTACACATACCTTAAATCCTCAAATATTATAAAAAAATATCATTTGCATTTATTAATTATCTTTTTTAATTTTGTACATACGTTTTAAGCTGATATGTATGAATATAGAGCCAGTTTAACCAATAATCGATTTTTGTTACGACCAGTGACTTACAAAGTTTTGTGATCCCGTGACTCTCTAATTTGATAGGAGCATTTTGGATTACTTTACAGTAGCGCACCCAGGGGGGAAGGGGCCCTGGCACCATCCAAAGGAAACGCGAAAAAACACTAAAAAATAAAACAAAATCATTGCGTAGAAATGCTTCGATTGACATAGAGAGATTAATGTAACCACTACTGAATTAATTCAGGAACTTTGTACAATGAAAATAAAACTGGATTTTATTCTTTAAATAAATTTTTATAATCAACTAATGAATTTTATTAAATTCAAGTTAATTTTTTTTATTCAAATTCAATTTCTAAATTGAGGATGAACATATATTTACGAAAACTGATACGAGATACTGAAAGTAATTGACATTTTATCAGGGGATTTAATATTAGGTTGGTGCAAAAATAATTACGGTTTGTACGTATCGATTATAAAGACGCATATAACAATTAAAAATTATATTTATTAATCAAAATAAAGACCATTGGCCTGCACATATTTCTCCCAACGGGAAACAACTTTGTTTATTCCTACAAGATGGAATTCTGGAGTCCTGGAATTAACGATTCATCGAAAGCTGGCCGTAAACGATGCTACTACTCATGCATTTCCTGACAATATTTCTCTACTGTTATTGTTTCAGCAGAATTTAAGAAGTAGTAATAAATGATGTCACTTGTTAACCACCAAACAGTGACCATATTTTTTTCATCAAGCTTCGGCTTAAGAAACTGTTTTGGTGCTTTTCGGTCTAGCCACTGCGATGAACATTTATGATTGTTATAGAGAATCCATTTTCATTGTATGCGACAATGCTATCAGGAGGGGGGGGCTTTTTTATTACGTAAATAAAGCGCAGAGCAGACAGTATCGCCGAATTGCTTGATGTTCGTTTAGTCCATACGGCACCCATTTATGTAGCTTTTTTGTTTTTCCAATTAGGGTGAAATTTCGAACAACTGTTGAATGACCAACATTGTTCTTCTGTCACCTCTCGAGTTGTTTTACGTGATCTTCCTCACCATCAAGGCTTTCGTTTCCATCACAAAATTTTTGGAACCAGTGTTGAGCTATACGTTAACTAATTGACTCTTCGCCCAAAACAAATTTGATATTTCGAGCAATTTCTGTTACTTTTCGTCCCAATTTAAACTCACAACAAAATTGCGTGAATTTTCTTTTTTTCATGATTAATTTACGAGGTTATATCCAACAATACTAAAGATTGAAAACAATAAGACATAAGCTGAAATCAGTAGAACTAATTTCATTGTTTACAATGCTGTATCACATGACTATAACAACAGATAACTGTAAGTAGAAAATCGGCGCCAAACTTAAAATGATAAAAACTGCAATAATTTTTGCATCAACCTAATATATTATATTTTATGTCATTAAGATATTGAATATAAAGGAGTTCTTGAGAGATAATTATTTTTTTATTTTAATATTTTTAACCTAGATGCTAACATTTGTCGGCCAGGTATGTTTTATATTTAGTGTTTGTTCTGTAATGACCATCATGCTCATAAAGAAAAATATGAAAACTTGTGCTGCCTTGTTGACTTACTAAAATGTTTGCACTCTTTAAATTCGCATAATAGTTATTTATATTCCTATTTTACTTTACATAAAGGTTATTCTATAATAGATTGAAAAAAATAATTTACAAGACATCTAGGATAGTCATTGGAAAACAATAAGAAACATTATCACATTTTATTTTTTATGACAGTCAAATATGTAATAATATGGTTCTAATTTCGTCAAAATTTACATAAAATTTATTTACTACTATTTTTAAATAAAACTTACTACCTAAACATACATCTGCTTATATAAATAAATCAGAATAGTGTTTTAAATTCAGCGTATAAAAAAATTGAATTAACAGTTTTTAAACAACAAAATCTATGCAGAGTACTGTAATTAATATATAGTTTGATGTATGTTTAGGTTACTTTCGCTTGGAAAATTTTAAGGAAACAATATAAAGTACGTATGAAAGTGCATAAAATATGTGCAAAAGTGAATAGTGTATGGAAATATCGATATTGATTTAAACGAATAATAAACCCATTTATTGGATATTATTTATTAAAATAGTTTACTTTTACAAAATCATTACCATTGTAAAGGTCATATTGTATCTAGCATTCAATTAAATATAAAATAAAATACTTGTGATATTTAGGTGTTTCAAAAAATCTAATCATTAAAAACTATACACTTATTTTTATATATTTTTTTTGTTGTCCTATGTTCAGGTAGTGAGTTTTGTGGAAGATGAGCGATAGGTAAAATGTGAAGGTTGACATATCATTGATGAAAGTTTATGGTGTGTAGCGAAGAATTTAGCATTGATCACTTTTTTCCACCTGTAACAAAAGGAAATATGCATTATTATTTTTTCAAAAAATGTACTTATTGAAAATTTTGTTTACATATATATATATAATGTTAGTATGTGTATATAAATGACAGTAGATTATTTTTTGCTAACCTTTTAGTTTTTGTGGCTACTATTTATATATATATATACAAACAATGTGTGTGTGTAATTGCCGTAGTTTTTAAAATTCTGTATTTTTCTGAAAAAAAACATTATGGGTTGGGGAAGAGAGGAGCTCAATATATTTCACAATAAAATTGTTTTTACACTTAAGAGATCCATGCAGTATCATTCAAAATTGTCCGTCAATGCGATCGACATCGCAAAACCAAATTGAATCAGTACACCTACCATTAGCCAAATAATGTCACTATACATTATCAGTGTTACAATGACGTTTAAACACTAATGTTCAGCACCAGATTAACCCCTTGAGTGGAAACGACGAGTATCGCCCGCATTAGGTCTGTGTCGAATTCAGCTTTGATGAGGCTACGCCCGCACTATACTTTCAAACTCATTGTCTTACTATGTATGATAGTACTCAACATACAGTACAAAACTCAAATATTTTATTTATTGTTGTAAGAGCTGCACGCACAGCACTGCGATAAAATTAAATAATTGGACGGGCACACCTGTTCCAAAATAGAACGTAAGGCAGGGGAGTAAATGTTATTTACATCAAACAAAATAAAATTGTAGTTTTACTAAAGTATATAATAGATAGAACATTTTAATAATCAATTTACTAATAGTTTTTTAGAACTCTTTTATCTCTTTCAATGAGTTCCAGAACTCTTGTTTTATGTAGAATATCTTAGACTTATTATCCTGCTCTTTTCCCTATGAATTAGACTCGGGTTTAATAAATTAATTGTATAAGATAAAATATATTTTTCATAATCAATAACTTTTTTTCGTTTCAATCACCTTTATACTTTTGAAATACATTTTTATCATTATCTTATTGAAAATGATTTCAGTTTCTAGGTTAAACTGACAACATTCCTCTGTAACATTTTGATTCAGTAATTTCATCAACTATAACAAATTTTTCTGCTGGAAAAATTCATAGACTTATTTTTCATTATGCTAAGTTATTGATAACATATATTTGAAAATCATGTTTTTGTACTGAAACAATACATGATACCTAAATACAAGAATTTTTACATACATAAGATTGAAGTTAGAAAAGATTTCTCTGTATCTTAACACCATTACGATGTAGTACTCATTTTCATTGAGCAAGAAACAATGAAAAATGATCAACAATTAATTATTTAACATTTTTGTCATCTATGTTCTTAGCTTTAAAAAGCTTGGACTTATTATAATTTTTTATTCTTATTCACTTATTGTAATAAATATGTTTTAATTCAAGTACTGTCAAGTAATTTAGTATTTTTAAATCGTTTTTCTGACTGTTGATTTAGAAATTATTATATATTTCTATTTTAAAAGATATTAATTCAAAACGAATTTACAGTGCAATAAACAAGCCTCTGATTTATTTTATTACATTGGTAGGAAAATAATTGCGGTTTTTGTTTTCTGAATTCTAACCTTAATTTTTTCAATGAAGTGTAATTTAATTGTGTTGATGTTAATATCATTTTGAAGGGCATTTTTCGACCTGTACTTTAGTAATATAGACTTTGGTTTTATTAACAATTTTACTTGAAATTGGGCTATTGAATTAAAGATGGAAAAGAAACAAATAAGAAGATTTTTGTACAAGTTCAAAACGGATGATAAAGCAACAGAAACTGTTCGTAAACTAAATGATGCTTTTGGTGTGGGTACTGTTAACGAACGTACGGTGCAATGGTGGTTCCAAAAATTTTGAGTCAAGGACGAGAGCTAAAGATGAAGAAGGTTGTTGGTCGTCTTTCTTCAGTTCATAATGACCAACTGAAGGAGTCAGTTGAATCAGAACCACGTACAATAATTCGAGAGCTTGCACAAAAGTTAGGCGTTAGTCATTCAATAGTTCTGGACCACTTAAATTAAAAAATGTATACGAATTTGAAGGTCATAAACGGAAATTATTTTTCCTACCAACCTAATATTTACAATTTCAATAGTTTTCCTTTCTACTTCAGAAATTGTTTTCTACTTCATACTACTTTTATATCCTCATTAGTGTCGATTTCTTTGCAATTCTGAATAGCATAATTCGTCTTTAAAAATTTTATTGTTTGTATTTTTACCTTTTATTAAATAAATTAAGTCACATTTTATTTTTAATTCTATCAACGTCGATATTTTTTATTGATATAAAGGAAAATTAATGTAATATTAATCGTAAATTAGTACAAATACATAAAACTTAATTCTACTTTATTGATTTTCAAGCCGTATACACACACACACACATATATATATATATATATATATATTATATATTTTATGTATGTATATATATATATATATATATATATATATATATGTATATGTATGTGTGTGTGCGTGCGTGCGTGCGTGTATATATATATATACATCATTACACATACATTTTAATATTATGTACATGTTAATAGTAAGTTTATGAGTTTAAATACGAATGTTAACACTTTTGTTTTACTGTACATTTAAAATAAATATTTTCTTTATATATATTAATATAAGAAAATTTCTTTTTAGGTTGTGGTTAGAACGGATGAAGACTCGTTTGATGTCGCCTTCTGTTGAACACATTCTAATCCAATCAATATTAGGTACGTTAATATTTACAAAATATATCATTAACAAGATATCAAATTTAAACTATTTAAAAATAAAATTGTAAAATATTTGCAAATATTAATAATAAATGAAAAAGTTCATAATATATTTACTATAGTTTATAACAAATTACAACTAACAAGCACGAACTTCTTAATTTGCCTTTTTGTAATTTTTTGTATATTTATAGTAATTTTTGAATTGTTTTTTCTTTTTCTTTTTGATTTGAGAAAAAAGTTGAATGAATAACGTATATGTAAATTTTATACGTAATTTAATACGTAAATTTAATATATATATATATATATATATATATATATATAATTTACATTTAAAGGACACTATCTTATATTTAAAAAAGTTGATCTGAGGAAAATACATTTCTAATTTTGCAAAATTTTGTTTTGCACATGTATACGTGCCTTGGTTGTTTATCAAATGTGCATGTTTCTTTGAAGTGAAATATGATTTCAGATCACGTTTCTGAATTTGCATATATACAAATACTATATATTATAATTTAAAGGCCATTGTTTATTCAAGAAGTGATTTTTTTAAATCCAGCTCATGTAACTTATAAATAAATGCGTTTCTCGTATGACTTCTCATCAAAATAATGAACAAATAGTACATTTTTCATTTATCCAGCTCTATTTGTTTTAACATTCCTATATATTATAATTATATTACTTTTATAATACATTAACGTATTATAATAAGTTATTTTTTAAAAATTAAAATATTAAACACATACATAAATAAAATGTATACCGTAACTCATACATAAACTAATTCTACTAATTAAACTAGTTCTCGATTTAAATTTGATCTGCATTAAGTTTCATTTGAAATTCATACATATACACCATTATTTATTAATTTATAGAGATAGGTAATGTAACTGAATAAAACTATATATACATTTTTTATTAAACTAATATCTTCATTATTTTGATATTTAGAAGAAAATTATTGTACTGAAAGATACCATTTCTTAAATTTACACTTGTCATAATATTTTGTATTTATTGATAGAGCATTTTTTTTATAAACGTGAGTTATTTTTTAAAAAAAAACATTCATTAATAATAAAATACAATTATTTTCAAATAACTTACTGTTTGGAAAACCGTTCTTGTACTGAATTTATAATATATTAATTAAATGGTTACATTTAATCTGAGTAAGTAATCCGATTTAATTGAGACATGGGTTTCATTGATAATAATAGCATGTATAATGATGACATTTACGAAGCAATTAAAATTATTTATAAGCAGTATTGCACATGAATTCATTTGTAATTAATAATTAGAATTAGGGCAATATTAATGAATAGTTGTTTATTGGTTAAAATAGATACACTTCGAACTAAATTCATGTTAAATACAATAAATTGTTTATTTGTTAATTGAATTTAACAGGCAACCTCTAATGAAATTATTGAATTTATTTGATGATAATAAAATATGAATTTATAAATAACCATACGGTTGAGATAATCATGAACTGTTTATTAAATCAAGAGTTGAAATCTGAAATTGTCATATGTATGAATATATATTATATATATATATATAAATATTTATATATATTTTATATATATTGTGTATATATATATATATATATATATACGTACACATACCTACTCTGTATATTTCAGGGTGCAAGACGCACTTTAAATACCAAAAAATTGGTTGTAATTTTTGAGTGGGTTTTATACAGTAGGGATAAAAATTATGAGTTCAAATGTTAAGATGTGGGGGGGGGCGTCTATAGTAAACAAGTAAATAAATAGAGAAGTAAACGTTTTATTACCTTATATTATATTATATACCTTTAGAATTTTTTTCCATTTAGAAATCTACTTACTAAAATTACTATATTATTATCATGCGTCTTATATCAATAGTACATAAAAAAATTGAAAAAATGCGTTTAAATTCAATTGTCTTATACGCACAGGCGTTCTATACTGCGAGATATACGGCGTATATATGTACATATGTATGTGTGTGTGTATGTGTATATATATATATATATATATATATATATATATATATATGTGTGTGTATATATATGTATATATATATATATATGTGTGTATATGCTTATATTTGGTACGTGTGCATATAACTTAATGACACCAACTATAAAATAATTTCATAGCAAGAATATTATGTCCAAGTAATCAGATAAAAATAATAATAAAATATTTTTTCAATAAACAATGACATTATTAATTAACATAGAATATGACTTAAACAAAAATAATATATTTAACATTTTGGATCCTATATTAAAAAAGATTGGCGACATATTTTGCATTTATGCATTTTTCAACTGTTGGATGGGTTTTTGAAAGTAAATTGATTGACACGGGTTTTGTAAAACAAAATGTGGTAAATACAATAATGATGCGATTTAGGAAATCTTCTTCATGTATTATACAGGACTAAAAGTTATCTAATATAATAAATAATTTAATGACTCGTAATTCTCTTTTTGTTCAATTACGGAAATGTTTTATATTCAACAAAAAAAATTGAATACCTAAAATTGAATGGAGCTATCATTGTTACAATTGACATTATTTTCAAACTATAAACGTATTAGGGTTCAAAAAATTAAGAAAAGCAGAAGAGAGCTTTTTTCATTATTATGTTATAGCTGTCAAAAAAGTATTATTGTTAGTAGAATCCATTTGTAAGTAGCAAATGTAGCTTTTACAATTGTGTGTACTCGCAACTTTAAATTTAATATATATATATATATAAAACTTTACATTTAATTTTTCTGTTAGTTACTTATAAAATACACATTTTATAAAAATTAATATATTTAAAATTTAGATCAGTTGCATATTTTAAGTTTTACATAAAAACTTACAAAAAATACTTTTCAAAATCTGCCAAAAAACGCAATAACGGAAATATAATTCATATCGTTTATATTCCTATTAATACGTAAATAAGTATATTTTTGAATATATAATTCCTGTTGTGTATGTGACTATTGTTGCATAAGTAAGATATACTTCTAGCAGTAGAAAAATTATTTTTCGTACCCGTATGTCAAATACGCCAATAAACCGAAATATTTTCTGGCGATTCGAAAGAAGAATTAAATTTTATTTTTTGTATACTATGTACAAAGTACTACATTAGTGCAATAGTAATTTTATTTCTAATTGTTGCATTTACTCAACGATATCGTCTATCATCTATCACTAAGAGTGCATCAAGGTCAACTATCTCAAAATATATTAAAAAAACAGTGATATTAAAAATAATAATTTACTGTATATATGTAAATGTGTGTGTATGTGTGTGAATGTGTGTGTGTGTGTATATATATATATATATATATATATATATTTCAGAAATAATTCAAAAACTAACTTTTATCAACAATGAAATGAAAATAAAATTAATTTTAAAATAAATCAACGCATTCTTACAATGTTTAATATAAATCAATTCATTCTGGTTAGGTTTTCATTTTTAATTTTTACCACTTTTTGCTCTGAACAAAATAAGTTTTGAATGTAATTTGTGATGAATAAACATTTTTTCCTGTGAAATATTAATAGAAAATTTTGAAAAAATAAAACTGTAAAATCTGTTCGATTGTCTAGTTTATATTTTTTACTTCTATTATGCAGATTATTTTTCAAAAATTTTGTAAATGTTTTCGTTAAAATTATTATTCTATCGATTTTATTCTATTAGTTTTTTCTATTCGATTATTCCATCAATTTTTTTCTATAATTTTTCTACTCGATTATTTTATAGTTTAATAATTTTATATCTAGCATTATGGACGTGCTAATCGTTGTATGCATTTTAATTACACCTGCCAAATTGAAAATAAATTATATTAAGTTTTATAGGTTATATTTCCGGTTGAAAAGATCAAAGAATACAAATTATAGTCTTGAACAGTCCTTATATTAGACAAGATAATCACTTATCAACTACGGAATTATTTTATCTTTTATATTATAAAATTATAAAACGATTACTCTTTTATCTAACAATTAATTTATGATTATATTTTAATTTACTGTAAAAACTTTAGTCAAAGCTCTAAACTATAACTAAAAAATAAAACGTGTTAATTAGGATGTGCGTTCAAAAGTTGTTATTGTCGATTTTTGCATAAATATTTTTGTCCATTTTATATTTTTCCATTTCAGACAAAGAATGACTATGAAATGAATTTATGAGATCAATTCAAATTGTGCATTATTAAATATGCACAATATTAATGTTTACTTTAATACTTCTAACTGATATGGACATTAAATATCAAGAAAATTTTGGGGTCTTTTAAATTTTTTTTTGTCTACATAATTGATAATTTCCATTTTTTAACAGATAAAAAACAACTGCCCTTGTCATATACATATATATATATATATATATATATATATATATATATATATATACACATATATACATATAAACACATATATATATATATATACATATGCATATATATATATATATACATACATACATATATACATATATATACACATATGTACATATATACACACATATATATATATATATATACATACATATATATATATATATATATATATATATATATATATATATATGCGTGTGTGTGTGTATTATATATTTCAAAACATAGAAGGACTACATATTTTTATATAGATGGTATCTGATGTGTCTTTTGTTACATTAAAACAAATGAAAATTATTTTAATGTTTTTAATTAGTTTCTACTTAATCATGCTACATACTACTCTCTCTATATCGATTAAATGTGCATTTAGATACATAAATTATATGATTTATATGCGTTAGTTAATTTAAACACGAAAGGAAATTATTCTGCTTCAGTTTTTTCCGATGGATACATACCTTTTTTCCCTCCTTTATTTTCACCTTTCGCAGGAGCAGCAGCGGCACCACCACCACCACCAGCTTGTTTTTGCTCACCTCCAGCTTTTGGTGCCGCTTGCTTCTTCTGTGAACACAAATAAGTTTTAATCAATATAAAATTTATGATCTTTTATTATAATAAATCTTTTTCGCAGGGGGTGGATGTAATATATTTACTTGCAGACCGTTTTAATTAAATTATAAAGACTTTTTTACATAGTAGAGAAAATTATACAGTAAATTTATGTCTTTGGACACATGTTTGTTATCCAAATGAAATGTCGCTTATTGAAATAAATGTATAGATTGAGAACCATTTTAATGCCTCGTAGATTTTTTTTACAAATATTGAGATTTTTATTTGAGATAGTATTTATAGTTTCTTTTGGAGCAATATTTCTATTACCACATCAGTAATAGTTTTGAAGAGTTGTCCTCTCAAGTTTAAAAAGTGTACAAAAAAAGTAAGCAATATTAACAGTAGCGGTTATAAAAAACAAAAATGTATGTACGAAACGTAAATTCTTATTATCTTGTGATAACAACATAACAAATGGAATTACACACTTGGAATTATATACCAATTCTAACATTACCAGTCTTTAATACATGGAGTACTGTAACATTCTCATGATGGCAAGTCTTTGTTACTATTATGTATTATTGTTTTAAGTTTCCTACGAAGAAGTTTCCAGCGCAAACATGTATACATGGTCGAATGTTATTTAACATTAAATCATTTTCAACCTTCTATCATATTTCAATGAACTGTTTTCTGGTTTATCGAAAATCGTCCAAAATATGACAATTATTTAAACAGTTTTGCGAGATTGGAGCGTAGTTTATAAGAAATATTTATTCTGGTCTGTCTTTCATATTAATATATGAAACACTTGAAGATATTAACAAATGTTTGTTATACAAGAAAATCCATCAAAACATTTTCTTTCCAAATAGATTTATACTTTTATAATTAATACTATTAATTACACAAATATTTAACAATTAAAATTGTAAATAATTTTAAATGTTAGAAGTGTATGTACCTTCATGCCCTGAAGATAATGGCATCTCCATTGAAATGCTCACAAATAATAATCGAAAATGATTACTAGTAATTTATTGAACATTTTTGAAAGGAAAACTTATTTCTGTTTTGTGGCACTAAAAATAATTCAATTGTGAAAGGGAATTTAGCCAGTATCAGAACTTTATATTGTGGTAGATTTATCACATTTAATTTCACAGCGGGTTATAAATGCAGTAGATGTTATAACATTTCATATTCTTGCCATATATGGTATTTAAAAATGTCAATGTAGCAAACCAATTAAATAAATGAAAATCATGCGCGAACCTAAACTTCCAGACAATAACTTTCATATTTTTAGTTATACAGTTTCTTAAACGAAGTGCTATATACAACGATCTTTACACACGGAAGAATTTCGAAGTTAAAAATGCTAAGATGAGTAGCTGCGTAAGGTTACGAGAAAATTAATGTGAAGTGTGACATAAGACATGTTCAACAGCTATTGTAACTTTTTATTAAGAATTTATAAATATACTATCATGCAAAAAAACTGTGCCATTTAAAAAAATCTAATTTAAAAGTGACCTATCAAAGAAACTGCGTTGATAATGAGACTATATTCTATGTAAACTCCCCTATCGAGAAAAAATTAAGAATTTTTAAAATTGATCTTGAATTTTCTGAAAAAATTCAGAAAAATTAATTTTTAAAATAATTGCTAACAGATCATTGTAACTAGTAAAAAAGAAATAAAAATGCGACCAAAGTGCAAGTTTACAATTTTTTAATGGGGAGTATTCCTTACTCTACTTTGGATTACAGCTTGACGATTTTTGAATGATTTCACAATTTTATTAAAATATTTTGCGGCATGGCCTCCCATACTTCAAAAATTAGATTTTAGTTCTCGAATGTTGCCTGAAGCGGGATATCAACTTTTAACACATCTTTTTAGCTCGTCCCACACGTGTTCGATCGGGTTAAGGTCTGACCTCTTGGTGGGCCATGCCATAGCTTGCACATCGACCTCCCCAAGGTAACGCGGTATTATCGAAGCAGCAACGTGTGGGTGAGCATTATCTTGAAATAGAAAAACCAATTTCGGATATGTATCCCACGAAAGGGCTGACATTTTCTTCGAGTATCTTTGTGATATATCATGTATATATTGAGATCAAACTAAATTTTATAACAGGAAACCGACGAATTTTTAATTATACTATAAGGTCGGTAAAAAAATAATTGCGGTTTTTTATATGAATGTGAGTCATAAACCGCAATTATTTTTCTACCAACCTTATATATATATATATATATATATATATATATATATATATATATATATATATATATATATATGTGTATATATATGTATATATATATGTGTATATATACATGTGTGTATGTGTATATATATATATATATATATGAATATATATGTGTATGTGTGTGTATATATATATATATATATATATATATATATATATATATAAAAATGAATTGTGATTATTGATTATACATAAAAATGCTTCAATACTGGTCTATTTACAAATATTTACTTGTGCTTCAAAACTGTTCGTCGGTATGGAAATTCATTTAAATTGATCCCATTAAAAGTTTTTCAAGAGCACCTTGCATTGAACTTACGTATTCAACAAGCAAAATAAACGACTGAATTAGTAAATTAATAACATCATGATTCATATGGAATTATTTTTTATAAACCTATTTATTACACTAAAGATTGATCACATACTATGTATAATAATGTGTATATACATTATTGTTAAAACTTTTACCTCATCTGTTTCATTTTTATTAATTTATTAATAAAAGTAAAAAAAAATAAAAAAAAAACGAAAAATAAATAAACAATAAAAAATTAGAATATATATTTAAACAGTATTTAAAAAGTTAAATTCCCATTCCCTTTCTCTCTCTCTCTCTCTCTCTATATATATATATAATATATATATATATAATATACATCATACACATACATATATACATATATACATATATATATATATATATATATATATATATATATATATGTATTCAAAAATATTATACTTGCATGTATTAGGAATACATAATACTGGTTATATTTTGCTTAAGAATGCAATGAGTGTAGAATCATAATTTATACTAACTGACACCTCTATAAACACGAAACATTAACATGTAATATTTATATGCTTTTCATAAATTAACAATATTGATTTAAAGATTCTGACCTTTGGCAATGCTTCGAACAGTTATTAATTTTATTTCTAACTTATTGAATATCGTATCATTTATCATAATAATCAAGAACCGACATAAACTCCACAAATTTAAAATAGTTCGAATAATGTAAAAGTACTAATGATGTTTTTAAATAATAAATGACTAACTTATTATAAACAATAGTGTGCAACAGGGAGTTGAAAAAGAAACCAGAAAGAACAATAAGAATTGTCATGTTTCAATAAAAAAAAATATAGATTTTGTCTGGTAACGTTCTAGAATAATCGAATTTCCATCGTAATGTGCGTATAAGTAATTAAAATAAACAATTATTGAAAACTGGAATACATTAAAAATTGTTGTGTTCATTTTCACAAATGAACTTTTAACTCAATTCACATAACACAAAAAAATATGATCAAAAATGTTCAATAACTGATTATTGATTCTTTTTGATTGTTGGTTATGCGCATTTCGATGTCGATTCAATTGACCTTACAGCGGATAAGAAAAATCAGACGATAGCATCAAATGCGCATAATAAAAAATTAAAAATAATTGATAATCAAATATTTATATAATTACACAAAAAAAATTTGTTAGTTTGTGGGGTGAGTGAAACATTCATGAGTGAAAGTGAACATAGTCACAGAGATAAAATTATATTTTAATGTTTGGGTATTAATTCGTTTATACAATTAATAATTAATATTCTTTACTGATACTCTAAATTAATTTTTTTTCGAATCCCATTTCACTTATTTTTGCTGCACTATTTAGTGCAAGTATTAGTTTATTGAAGATTCTTTTTCAAAATACTTTTCTTTGAACTGTAAATATATTTTTATATCTACATTTCAAAATATAGTGTTCTCATAAAAATATTTTTACTATTAGTTGTAGATAAGTTACATTGCGTACATAAATAACTATATATTTTTTAAATTAACTGTCTGTTTGTCTCTCTCTCTACATATATTACATATATATATATATATATATGTAACAGTCTTAAAAAAATATTTAATGTATACTTTTAAAATTTGGTTAGTAGGATAAATCTTAAAGCTTGGGATAAATCTTATAAATTTATAGCATTATTTTATTGAAAGTGTCTCATAAGAGTATTATTGACGTATATTTATAAAAATCATATCAACACAAACACACACATATATACACAATAAATTTATTATATTATAAACCGGTTACACAGTTCTGAGTATTTTGTTTTTCAATGTTAAGTTCTCGATCACACTTAATAGTGTGAGGTTTTTTTTTGGGTGCAATTTTATCGTACGTATCGATTACTATTTTGGATTTTTTTTTGTTTTAGGCATACATGCATGTATTACAAATTTCTAAATTGTTATATTATAAATAATGTTACTAATAAAAATATCTAATATATACTCGAAATATAACTTTCTAGTTGGTTAGAACAGATTGAATCATTAGTGATTATTTAGCTGATACTGTAATAACTATTTGAGGTAATTGGCTTTTTCGGTCACGTTTGTTAGTAGAGGATCGATTGATTGATTAAAATTGATATATATATATATATATATATATATATATATATATATATAAATATACATATATACATATAAATATAAATCTACATATACATATATAAATATACATACATATATATATATATATATATATATACACAACATACATAACAAGTACAAAACGTATCAAAAAAATGATCAATATTTTTATGTACACTAGAAAACACTGCAATAAATGTTAATATAAAAAAAAAATATTTAGAACGTAGAATATTTACTATTGTATATTTGTCATTTTTTCATAGCGAAGTGTTAATGCGACATTTTCCTTGTATCCGTTAAAATATATTTCTAATATTTCTGTGATTTAAACAATGTTCAAAAATGAATAATTTAATTTTAAAAATATGAAATGTAATTTACAACATTATTTTCTTGTATACATTTGCGACTCATATTTTTAGATATGTTCCAATTTACGATTATATATATATATATATATATATATATATATATATATATATATATATATATATATATACATTTTGTGTGTACGTATGTATGTGTGTGTATATATATATATATATATATATATATATATATATATGTATATATATATATATATATATATATATATATATATGTTTGTAAGTACGTGTGTGTAAATATTTTAGTCATTAATTTATAATATTAATAAAAAATTTGTCCATATTTTATAAATGAAAAATATTTAACTCTATTATTAGAAAACTAAATCAATACTTATTATTATTTCGGAACGAACTATAAAGCTAATCACGAATAAAATATTAATAAGTACGTAGTTTAATATGTACATATAAACATTTGTATGAACTCTGGCACCTGTTTACAATGCATAGAAGGCGTTCATATGTCAATTCCCAAAATACGCATATTATCTCATATTAGTTATTTACAAAAAAAAATCACATGTAGATAAGGATATTGTATTACATATTTCAGGAAACGGACTTGTTCCATTCTCATTTTTTAAGTAGATGATAATTTACAGTTGTTACGAAATAAATTAAAAATTAATAACAATTAATGAATATAAAATCGATATTAGAAATAAAAAATTAGAAATATCTATGGCCTGTTTTTTTTAGTTAAATTTAGATTATGTGAACCTTGAGATGATATATTAACACACAAAAAATAGTAAACAATGCAAATACAACGAAAATGTATTATTACTTACATCGTCACCACCACCACCACCACCTTTGCCACCTTTGCCTTTCGCCATTTTCACAGACGATTATGTATATAACTTTGTTAATCGAAATAAATCCAAATCAGTTAAGATTATAAGTATACGGATCTGTTTCAAACCGGTGGTCACTTGTATCAAAATAGTCGAGCTTGTCAAGAAACTGTCTCTTGCTGCTATTACACAATGTTATGCCAGTTTTTCACTATCTGTTTATGTGCCGCTGCGCACTGGTCGCCTCTTTACATGTATGTGTGTCAGTGTATATCGTTGGCGTTGCTCGCCAATCTATTTCGAGAGCCTGCAAGTATCATCCAATGTCGTAATAAGGCGGCAAATTATTTTATTTGCGACGGATTGAATTGTGTGAATAACATGCTAATTATGCCCGGTTGAATAATATTATTTATTTGTTTATTTATTTTCGGTTCGTAGAAGTAATGTACAGGTATAATCGGTGGGCGTCAAAGAAAATCAATACAGTAATTTTTCCCATTTCTTCCAATAAAAATAAAATATTCATACATATATACATTCTTTTTGGTATACACTTATAGTAATTAATAGGTGTTCAAAAAGTTCTTAATATTTTAAATACATTTCAAATTAATTTATCTTTTAATAGAAATATTTGGATTAAAACACAAACGATATCTCAACTCAAATGAAGCAATAATTTGAACTTCTCAAATAAAAAGAACAATTAGTCATTTTTAGAAGTCCTTTCTTTACAGAGCATCTGTTACAATAAAATCAATCAATTGTTTTTTTTTTGGCTGTTATATTGTACCTTTTATATTTTTTATTAGTTGCATATTATAGGTGATTTGTTTATTCATTTAAGTGTCAGGTTTCAAATTAAAAATATTTTTATTTAAAGGTCTAAAGGTGTAAAACGTCTTATTATAAATAAATCGATATCAAATGCTCATCAATACAGTATTTAATCACTAAATTTAGCAATTAAATTGGTAATATCCTTTTCATGTAACAAAAAATAATGAACCTTATTTTATATTATTTTAATTTTTTTTAGTGAAATATTAAATGAGACATAAGTAATTGTTGACCGAAGACTAATAAAACATGTGAAATTAAATTATATCGTCGTTTATATGGAAATAATAAACTTTTATTTTCCCAATCACTTAAAATTTTTCTTCAAATTTTATTTAGAGTTGTGTCGATAACTAAGTTCATTAGCGATCAAGTTTTAAAACTGTTTCTATTGATTTTGATTAACATATTAGTTTAAAATATTAACTATAATAATCAAACATAATTAATTGAAAGAGAATTTACTTAATTCGAAATCTAGATGATAGTCAAAGATGAGCTGTTTAAATTAAATTTAATATTTTTGAGATGCTATTGTTTTTACGAATATAAAATATTTGATTGATCATATCTATTGAAAATTTGCCTAAATTGATAGCTACAACTTATAAATAAACATATATGTATATATATATATAAATTATTTTTAAAAGAATTAAAAAAAATAGAATAGCCTCAGCTAAATTTTGCATAGAGAAAAGGTATTTTCCTAGATCACTAAAAATGAAACGCATCTCATGCAATCTAATTATGTACAAAATAGGCGTGACCATGTTCTCATATCAAATTTTACTATCGATGTTCTATTGTGATTTATGATATCTTAAAAAGGAGATAAATACTAGTTGTATTTTATTTGATGTTACTTTTGTGTTTATTATATAAATAATGCTAAATCAAATATAAAACAATAAATGTTTTGGAATAAATGTTTCGAAATATTTTGTTGCTCTCCACTAGTATGTAGGTTATTTTCATAATTTTGTCCCTTTATATATATATATATATATATATTTATATATATATATCGATATGTAGAATATATAGATATATAGGAAAGGGCTCTTTATCGATTTTCAGTATTAGCATTAAATGAAAATGTTTTCAATGAAAGATTAGAACTTTTTAATCCCAGAGTTAGATTTATTAGAGATAAAATGTTCACATAATAATAGAATCTTTTGCTAATATATAAAAGAAAATATATCCCAAACCACTGCAGAAAAATGTTTTTAGGCACAACATAAAATAGAGGAATGTCTGTCCTTTATGATAGAAGTTGTAAATAAAATTAAATCTATTTGAAATAAACAATCTATATACCATGTTAACAAATGTTACATTTTGAACCTTTAATTCAATCTACATGAAGCTGTTTTTCGTATTTTTCTTTGTAAACAAAAATTTGTTTATGCATTTGGTTTTTATGCGTGCTTTTTTCTAAAATCTAGTACTCGATTTTTTTACTCTCAGCCCATTGTTCTCCTTCTTTTAGTTTCGTATCTTTTATAAGAGGATCTTTACAAAATTCCAGATCTTTCATCGTTTCTGCAATTCATTTAAACTTTTTTTTCCTTTCACTTATTGGTAAGATATTCTTCAATGATATATTTTGTAAATATTTTACCTATGAAGAACCAGTTCTGAAACTGATAACGTTTAAATATTCATTTGAAAAAATTCTAGATGTAGCTAATCCTACTAGAAATCCAAAAAGCGATATATATATATATATATATATATATATATACGTATAAATAAGAGCGGTTTGAAGAATAACTTGTTTTGTGTACTCGCTGACGGTGAGAGTAACAGCTGTTTTGTTTTTCATATAGTCAAATCTCTTTTAATAACGCATGAGAAGATGCATAGCATTTCGCCATTAATTCTTTGTTTGACAGTTGTTTCAACATAATAGTTTCGTGCAAAGTGCAAAATAGATAAAATTGAAATTCGAGGCGTGTTTCAGTTCGTTTTGAAAGAAAAAACTGGATTTTTCTTGCTAGACTACTTCAGAAAGAAAAAAACAGTTACTGACTAATACTACGCAGCATTTTGAAAAAGGTGAATGCAGCAATCGCGGAAAAAAGGTCCCGGAATGGCCAACAAAAAAGTATTGTTTCACCATGACAATGTATCGGCTCATTCAAGCGTTATCGTTCAGCAAAAATCGGTAGAATTGAAGCTTGAAATCGTTCCGCATTCGTTGTATACGCCTGATTTGGTTTCCTAGGACTTCCATTTGTTCCCGTTACTCAAAATTTTCCTGGTTGGAAAGCGATTTGGATGTAATGATGAGGCGATAGAAACCGTAAACGGATATTTTGAGGACTTTGAAGGAACCGAGTTTCGGGAGGGAAACATAAAGTTGGAGAAACGTTGGGGCAAGTGTATTGAGTTTCGAAGGGATTATGTTGAAAAACAAAGTACACTTTGAATCTATTGTCTTTAATACCGAATCAAGTAACATATATATATATATATATATATATATATATATATATATATATATATATATATATATGTATATATATATATATCAAATGAGAAGTAGAGAAATTATAAAAATAATCTACAAACCAATGAACGACATCAATATACTGTTTAAAACTAATTATTGTTTTTATTTATAAACATAAATATTTTTTCAAAACATTTTGCAGGCAGCTTCAAAAAGAATAACTTAAAATTATAAAATTACAATCACCTAAGGTAAATTAAATATTGTTTTAGAAAGTTCATAGGTTTCTACTTATTTATAATATATTATTAACATAATACTTTTTTCTCGTTAGTCATCCATTATATCCGGAAGTAATTAAAACTTCTCATTGTTTTAGTATTGTATTTTAAAATATCGTCTTTATATTTTAAACTATCTTAATCGGAGTTTCTTTAGAATTTCTTATTAGTGCGCTCTATATATTTTCTTTTTTTTTCAAAAAGTGTTTTTTTCCATTTACATCTGAACTCAATTTCTATTAAATTTTAATTTTTATTTTTTTTAATAATATGTCTGATCGTAGAATGATCTGTATTTACCTTTTATGATATTTTTGCCCATGTTTCCTTCTTCTAACTCAATAAAAATTAACATTGAGTAAAATATGCACATGTTTCAATGTCCACGTATAGTCATAAAAATGTTTTTTTTCCTTTGGGAATCAAAATAATTCCCCTACTACAAATGGGAATCACAATGATTCCCATTTGTAGTAGGGAGGTATATGTTACGTTTTTTTATAAAGTTTTTTTTAAGTTAATTTTCTTATATATAAGAGATATATGTTCAAATATTTTTTTATATATTTTATATAAATTATTCATTTTTTCTGAAAAATTATGATGCACTTTTTATGTTAAAATAGTTTATAAGAAACCAGTTTTTAACCCATATATATATATATATATATATATATATATATATATATATATATATATATAAAAGGAGGCTTTTCCCCCTGCTCGCTGCGTTCACCTACCCACGGGCTTGCTACCCTCGCCCCCTCGTCAATTATAAGCCTGTACTTGAACCGAATAAAAATATTTTTTGAAACTATGTCTATATAATTATTATCAGAGATATATCGCAAAGTAGTCGTTTTATATATATGTTATCTCTTTATATATATATATATATATATATATATATATATATATATATATATATATATGTTATCTCTTTATAAACATCACAGATAGATAATTTTTTGCAATGTTTAGTTGTGGATAATTTTGATTTTGTATATATATATATAATATATATATATATAAATTATTTATAGGATTAACCTGTAGCTGTGTATGACGAGTATACTCGTCATGAAATTGAATTTGAGCAATAAAATTATTGATTTTTCAAAAAAATCAAATGCAAATTTTTTAAAATCAAAAATTTATGTAAATAATTTAATTCATTTTTACAATAGTTACATATACTCTGTGTTTGAGGAGTATACTCGTCATCTTTTCATTTATGCGACACAATGTAGGTACACACTTTTAAAAAAGTGTGACAGCCTAACATTCAATACAATTATAAAAACTGTTACGTATTAATATTGCGCATTTAAATATTTTTGAAAATAAATATGTGTATTATGTAGGAAATACATGAGTATAAATGATATAAATAAATTTTAAAACATTGTTTTCTATACTTAAAATTAAAAATAATAGCAAAATTAATACCTAAATTAAATAAGAAATTAATGTGTGTAAAATTAGCGACATCGATGTACTCGTATATTAAAACATCAAATTTAGTTCAACGTTTTACATTTATCATTCGATAAATACTTTTAATTGATTTACATTCCTTTCTGTAGTTTTAAAGCATGTCCAATGAAATTCGAATCTCATTTTTCCTTTTACATGTTATATTTTTATCGATCGTGTTCTATTTATAGTGTATTAAATTATTAACATCTTTTATCGATCATTGTGTCATCATAAATAAATTTCTTTACATATTAAGCAATGTGTGTACTTTTGTTTGTTAATATTTATTGATTTTATTTCGATTTCATTTGATGTTGTTTTTTAATTTTAATTACATTTTAATATAAACATCAACTAAAGTTAATTTTAAATTGGTTAACAAGTAATTAAAAAAGTGACGCTATGGTAAGAACTATAATTTTCTTTTCTTTGTATGGACTATTATTTCAAAGAATTATTTTTCTGTTTGTTATTAATTATACTAATATAAATAATAATTATAAAATATTATTTCTCAGGAACCGAATTATCACATCTCATTATCCAAACAGAAATTTTTTTAAAAAGATTAATCACTACGGAGAGTTATTATTTAATCAGTGTTTCAAATAGGAACCTTTTTTGTAAATAGTTAATATTTTTCTATTCATTTAAAATATTTCTAGATATGTTTCTATCAAAAGAAGATAATTTTACGCCTTTTAAACCCTAAAAAAGGTTTTAAGAAATAGGTAAATATGATTTTAAAATAAAATTTAATAATTTTAAATTAAAATCTATACAAAATAAAGCATCTACATAAAAAAATCTACATTTGCCTTTATGTGTTATAAATGACCAGCTGTATGATTTAAATAACAATTCTTGCAATGTTGAACGCCTTTAAAATGATCTTTCTTGTGAACTTTCCTAAAAATGACTGAGCTGGTTACTATATTTCATAAAAGTATAATATATATATATATATATATATGTATATGTATGTATATATATATATATATATATATATATATATATAAGGGGTGGGCAATTTTTCGAAAACAAGAGCCGAAACTGTAATACTTTTTCGTAAATATAATACTTTTCATATATTTTTGAATGTTCAAGAGTCACAGAAAATATTATTTTAAAATTGTATTTATTAGGTTGATAGAAAAATAATTTCGGTGTTTGACCTTCAAATTCATATACAAAATCGCAATTATTTTCCTAGCGACCTAATACAAATAATAAAAAATATAAATATATAATAGTCCTACTCACTAAAGCAGAATATGTTTAATCTCTACTTGTTAAAGCCTTTGATTGAGTCTTCATTTTTGCAGTTAAAAGTTGTTAGGACCGTGTTAAAAGTCGCATTTTTAAAGATATTCTTCTGAAAAATTTATACAGTAACTCGTCCCGAATTTCCATTGTTTCATTGCAGTCAGTCTTAATTAACAAAATTGCTGAGTTTTATAACTTTTTTAAGGATTTTCCATAACCGTAGAGTCATCTTAAACCGAATTTTGGACACATAATGGATATGGATGTTTGAAAAGATCATGTGAATTACCCGTTTATATATAAAATATTCTAATAACGGTGCATACTATAGCACTATAGATTATTAATATAAAAGTTTTGGAAAAATGGTAATGAAACCTAATATTGTCTAGTGAGCCGTACAGAATAGCTTTGGGAGCCGCAGTTTTCCCACCCTTGATATATATATATATATATATATATATATATATTTCTAAATATATAGATATATACATGGATAGAGAGAAAGAAGAAATGACTAACGTATTTAAAAAGCAAACTGAATTTAAAATGCTAATTTTGCACAAATTTTAATGAGTATAAATTGTCATTTATGTAGATAAATATTTGCGTTTTGTCGTTTTAATTAATAAAATGAGAATGTGTCTCCATATAATACATTGTCTTTAGACCGTTACAATTGATAATTACAAAAATATAATATTTAATTCAGTTCTAAAAATAAGTGAAATAGATAAATATAAAATTTGTAATTGAATTTTTTTTTGAGTATAAAAATGATTAATTATTGTTTGATATTTTTATTAACTAATGCTTTTATTTGAAGATAATAAAAAAAATACTTATTATATTGTATTTTCTATTATCCAGTTAGTGAAATATAATGTTACATACGGTTATTTTTATAATTAGTTCATATAATTTAAAATTTTATTATCCGTTGATATGTACAGTTTTTGAGATTACTCGATCCCATTTACTTTAAAATATGTAAAAACTAAAAACTGTTCGTAATTTTAAAATTTTCTGGTCTATTAGATTCAATTTT
The DNA here is from genome assembly GCA_034766995.1 of Acanthacorydalis orientalis. Lineage (NCBI taxonomy): Eukaryota > Metazoa > Arthropoda > Insecta > Megaloptera > Corydalidae > Acanthacorydalis > Acanthacorydalis orientalis. The sequence goes on along the minus strand of CM068316.1, from coordinate 17,023,671 downwards.
TTGTAATATAAAATTAATCGGTCACTAAGAACCTTAGTTGCTGACGCACCCTGAAACCCCATTAATTAACTTATTTAATATAAAATAAAAACATGTTTATTTTAATAATTCTTTTGTGTTTCTTTTAGTATGTCATAGTCATGAGTCTTGAATTTTCAGTATCATAAGGTTTATATTTTATCTGGTAAAAGATTATTTATAACATTTTGAAAGTCGAAACAATATTTGAAATATTTTTCAAGGCTTAGAATAGGAGATAAATAACGGCACAGTATTATAATTAATAAGACAATCTTTTATTAAATTGATTCTATGTGGATAGTACATGATTCTATCATGATATTTTATATTTAGCTGGCAATATGTGTACTTTATGACAACATCTCTCTTTTCTCGAGCTATAACAAATGTATTTGGTTGATAGAAAAATAATTACGGTTTTTGTTTTCTGAATCTAACCTTATTTTTTTTTCAATGAAAGTGCCATTTTATCGTGTTCATGTTAATATAATTTTAAAGTGCATTTTTCGGTCTATTTTGATAACATTGACTTTCGTTTTATTATTAATTTTGCTTCAAATTAGGTTACTGAATTAAAGATTGAAGAGAAGTCAATAAGAGCAATTTTTGTATGAGTTCAAAACGGGTGACAAAGCAGCAGAACTGCTCGTAAACTAAAAGATGCTTTTGATATGGGTACTGTTAAAGAACGGATTGTGCAATGATGGTTCAAAAAATTTCGTACTGGAGACGAGATCCTTGAAGATGAAGAGGGTAACGGGTGTCTTTCTTCAGTTCATAACGACCAACTAAAGGAATTACTTGAATCAGTACCACACAACAATTCGAGAAACTGCACAAAAGTTAGATCTTCTTATCCAACAGTTCTGAATCACTTAAAACCACTTAAATTAAAAAAATGTATATGAATTTGAAGGTCATAAACCGCAATTATTTTTCTACAAACCTAATATTTTGCTGTTTTCATTATGTATAGATGATTAGCTCATAATTTGATAAACACTTATTGATAACAAAGAGTCAAAGAAAAATGATGTTGCTTATCAAATAATTCATTTTCAAAGCATCAAGATACAGATATTTTTGCATTAGATATTTTTGATATCTTAGATGTTTGAAGATGATGGAAATGTCATCGAAATGTGCATAAGCAACAATCCAAAATGATCAATAATAATTTATTGAACATTTTTGATCTGAAAAGTTTTTCCTCAGTTACTACCCTAAGCATATTTATAAAAATTCGATTATATAATCCATTTATTAGGTCTTCTTGTTATTATTGATTCTTTAGATATTTTTTTGTGACCAATTAGAATCTTTGTGAAACGTATAATCCATCTTCAAGTTTATTATCAGTTGTCGTGAAGATTAGATAAGAAATAAAAATGAATATATTTAAATTAATACAAATGTCACGTTTATTTTGTTGTTTTTGAGTAGTAAAAACGCAGTATTTGCCACAGAAAAATTAAATAGAGTTTAACTGAGAGTATTATCAGTGCAACGTTTGCTCAAAAATTGTTTTAAAGATTTAAAAATAGATAGTCAAAGAAGAAAGTCAAGAACAAAGTCAAGGATAAGCCCAGTATGTAAATATGTTGTATTTATAGGTCGTATTTTTTATAAAAAATCATGAACAAAACGCATGCTTATTAATTTTAAAATATATAGTGCATGTGTACATTATCACAAGATGCAAAGTATTTATGATATTTGAAACTAGCTGATGTGATGTAAACATAGCATACGTTATAAAGTATTTGATTATCTTAAAACTAGCTGATTCATCAGCTACTTGTTTTGTTAAGGTTTGTAAACTTCAAGTAATGCAACAAGTGCTTGGTTAGTGAATTGGACACGTTTTGTTTATGAATTGGGGTTATACAGTGGTCTTTAAACATTGCCGACTCACCGAACCCTTAAGATTATATTTTTTTGCGGCTCCTACCATCCTCAGAAAATTCAAGATGCGTACCACACAAGTTTTGAAAATCAACCATCTTACATGACCAAATTTTATTATTTACATCTGATTGAGCGGAGTCATAATGTGTACTCATAAATACAATTTGACTGCATAATAATAGGTATTTATAGAAATAAAAGAAATTATTATAATTTAAATATTTTGAATTTTTATCTTTTCGGGTTTTTTCTTCGAAAATTCTTTTGAATTTTGACTTTGACTCGTGGAACTCTTGAAGAGATTGCGCGGAATCCCAGGGTTCCGCGAAACACAGTTTGATGAACTCTGGGGTTATATGATAGTGTTTGGGTTGGTCCAAAATTGTATTAATATCAGTTTGCTTTTATGGCTGGCTCTTATTTCACACAGAATTAAAATTTATATTATTAACTTTAGTTCAATAATATTATTTACAAATAAAAATGATATTGTTTTTAGAAATATTTACCGATGAAAAAATATATGTATATAAATCGTTGTCAGGTAAATTTTCTGCAAACGACTTTAAATATATTTTTTGGTAATTAAATTCATATGTATGTATAATTGCGTTTTTATATATATATATATATATATATATATATATATAAAAGAATGGACAGATAATGAAATATAGGACAAATATAGTGGGTAAAGTATTGAAAGTTCGTTTAATTTTTTTTATCAAGTATAAGGATGAACTTTTGTTTAAAGTAAAATTAAAGTACATCTGTTATTTTTTCTTGTACTATTTCGATATGTAATTGAAGTTCAAAAAGTAAGTTCATGGGAGTTATCACTCTTTTCATTTACTATCATTATAGTTTTATTTGCATTAAAATTCGATTTGGAAAGGTCTTAAATATTCTGTTATAACATTTCTAAAAACTCCATTTTTTTTCTTAAGCGCGTGTTAAAAAAGGCATTTCCGTTCAAAAATAATCTTGAAACTATGGTATTTGATTGAATAAGAGATACAATCGCAATGAGCGTTTAAAAAATATTCTAAAGCAGCAAACAGTTTTTACTTCACGAAATATTCAGGTAATTTCTTTTATAATGAGTTTAAATTTTTGGTACATCAAGATGTGTCATGGGCTATATTTTTGTAAAAGATATTATATTTTGTCTTAATGAGGAATCGTTTTGTCGAATAAAAAAGTAAAAAGAACCAGTCAAATCGATTCACGAAGCATTTGATTGTATTTACAATAATAAGTTTCATTGATTATTATTCTGACCCTTATATCACTTAAATATCACAATACAAATCTATCACTGTGGCTAGTCACTTGTATAAATCAATTTTTAATTCATTTCATAAAATATATTTTTTTTTAATCAAAAATGTCCAATGAATGACATTCTTTTTAATTATTACTTATGCATATATTTGATGGGAACGGAAAAAAAAATTGATGATCAATAATCATTTATTATACGTTTTTGATTATATTTTTGATTTGTGAGGTGAGAGAAAAATTGTAAACTTTAATATTTTTATTCAGAGTATATAGAACGTATATAGTACTTATATTCTATAAACAGTTCTTTGGTTGTTATTGCTAAACACTTTGTATTTCAAGCCGCTTTCTTTATATTATGATTAAATTTGTACTCGTGTAAAAATACTGTTTGAAAATAATAGTTATTTATGTAAAAATAATAATCTTGAAGGAATGTACATTATTTTTTCATACAAATGTAAATAAAAAAACATTTTGTATGTTCACTTTACACAACAGCATTATTTACTGAAAAATATATGAGAGTTAATAGTGGAAGAAAATTGAACCATTTGCAATTGACAGTTAAATACAAAATGAGACAATTGACAAATACTAAAAAAAATATTTTTTCGATACGCACTTTATTAAGATTTATGACTAATTCTCTCGACAAAAAATAAATTCATAGTTCAAACTGTGAATTGATAAAACAAAAAATATCTTTCAAAATTATTGTATCAATATAATTTGTATAAAATTCGATTGAAAATTTTATTAAATCTTATTTGTAAAAATTAGATAGATTTGTTTTTCATTTCAAGTAAATTTGATCTTTCAAAACGATTATTGATGATTCGTGATATATTAATGACAATATATGAAAAAACATTTTTTATTTCTATAATGTTAAACATGTCTTAACTGATGGATATATTTTTTTTAGTTCACTTTTGAGTTCATATACAAATCTACAAACAGTTTAGAATTGTTTTCTTTCCATCTTCAACTGATTGTAGGAAATACAAATTCAGAAGTAATTAAAAAAAGGATATAAATACAATAACACAAAATATGCATGCAGAAAAATAAACATAATATATAAAATGTAATAGTCTTATACATGATTTTGTTTACCTTTAATTACAATAGTTCACTGTTAGTCATATAATGTAGAATGCATTTTCATTGTAAATTTAAGGTAATAATCTATTTTAAAATTTATTATTAATTGAATATGATGATTATTGAAATAAAAAATAATTTATTTTAATAAAAAGTGAAAATAATATTCTATATATACAAAAATTAAATTACAGTGAAAACTCTTCCTCTTTTTAAAGCTACAAAAAAATTGTATTAAGTTATATATAATACCATATTACAATTAATAATTGTAATTAATTGTAATATGGTATATGGAACATAAAATACAATATTAATTATTCACAATTGGTTGGATATTCTTGATTATTTTGAACAACTTTTAGTAGATTGAGTATTGATTTAATTATTTGTTCTGTATATTGTGAAGTTATTGATCATTTTTCTGCGAAACTGTCCTTAAATAATTTTTGTTCGAAATGTGATATATGCGATTGAAACAATCGTAACATTTCCATAATTGTTTGATAACATTTAAGCTCAGAAACTGAAAAAAATTATCAATAGTTTATGATAATTATATAAAAAACAGATCTTTCTGTTTAGTGTCTAAATGTGTGTATAACTTGATAAAATGAAAACACTCTTATGTATTTACATTTTCTAAATTATCATTAAGGTTTTATTTTACGATACTTAAAGACAATTATTTCATCGATAAAATGATAATTTATCACTTCCATGCTTTGAAACGCGCACGAATGAATTCTCGAAATGAATTCTTATAGAAAAATGGAATTCATTTAAATTCTCAAACTCTTAATTCAAACAACCCATAATTTTGTATAACTTTACTTTAAATGTCGGGTAATTGACGAATCTCCTGTCGAAAAAAAAGAGTCCTGATTGATTCAATTTAAAGGGACCGAATTAATTTTTATACTAGTATTTCGTGGGTCGAATGACCAAATTATCTATTATACGATCATAGAATATAAGATCAAGTAACTGTGCCACTATTCTGCGGTAATTTAGATTTACTAAGTGAAGCTTATTTGATTTTCTTGTTTGTCATCAGGTGTTCTAGTAGTGTAGGTTTCCGGATTCGAAATCAAATTAAGTCTATAGACCTCTATAAACTTAATTTGATTTCGAATAATCCAGAAGTTATGTTCCAATAAAATGGTATCATTACAATTATAGTGATTTGTATTCAATATTAAATTCAATAGAATAGATAAGGATCCTTTGCAAGAGTGAATTCTTATTAAAAGATTTATAATGCTCTCTATCTTTCACAGAACGTTAAACAATCAAATGTCTCATTTTTCACATTAATGTAGTGCGGAATAAGTAGAAGTTAATTAGCATATTTTCCCTGCTTTGTTCACGTCGTATTACTTGTGTTTATGTCAATTGATTTCATGTCTGATAATGAGTGGGATATGGAAAATAAACCTTTTAATTAATTCGTTTATATTCCACAAGTACCTAATTTTAATTCACTGAAACAGAGTACTTAAGGAACAAGGACTTATATTTTTCGATTACTGTCATATAACTATAGATGTAATATACATACATTGATACTTTTATTCTAAAAATTACAAATAGAAGTTTGATAGAAATCTATTGCATTTAGATTGCAACCATGTGCAACAAAGATATTAACACAGAATGTAATTTATTAATAATTAAATTTATCAGAAGTTTATTGGAATTTTTGTTGGTACATATAAGATAGATAAGAGAGAATTAAATGTATTTAATGTGTGTTACAAAATACAATACCAATAAAAGAAAAATATTTTTGTTGATGAATGAAATGGAGATTTTACATTTCTCTAAAAATCAAATTTCATTTTGTGTCTTAGATAAATACTTTTTAACTGCAACATATTATTAGTTCATGAATAATTCACATGAATAATCCATTGACGCAAATGACAGCTATAGCCGTCGTATTTTTGTTGATATGCTAGCAAATGACGGCTATAGCCGTTATGTATATTTTTGCTGAAAAACATCAACCTTGTCAGAGAAAATTCTTATACATGTCTTCGTTAGGTAACGGTAATACTTACCACATTCGAGGAGGGGTTTTGTTCCTAGAAAAATGCGCACAAGAGTAAAATGTATGACTCAGTTAGGTAATGATTTTATTGCCGGTAATTTAGGGAGTAGACGGTGTGAAGGGTTTTATGATCCTTTGTTATGCCTAAGGTTGTTGAGAGTCGCCAACAACAATCACCAACAACCAAACAACAATCATTCGACCCTAAAAGAATTACTCTTTATAGAATAATAGTATAGTAATATATAGTACAATACTAAGATTATTTTTGTTCGCACCAATAAAGAAGAATGAATGAAATTTTTCGAACTTTGCTTGTTTCAAGGTCAAAAAAAGGCTTTTTCAACACATGACTTATTTACCAAAAACGCTCACTATTAGTTTTTTTTTAATTATGACGATTGTGGCCGTCATTTGTTCACCACCTCTTTTCTTTAATTCTGATAAACAAATGACGGTTATAACCGTTACACTTTTTTTTGAAAAAAAATAATAGAAATTATATTAATTAACCTTTATAAGCATTGTCCTTTCATATAATTTCTTGCAGCAGTAAAGAAACTTTAAAAAATGTGTATTTTTGAGGCCAATCTAGAAAAAAAAGTGTGCGTTAAAAGTTTATTTCATTGTAGTTTATTAAAGTGTAAACAGTTTCCATTCATTTTTTGTTTTGTTCAAATTTACTGTCTGTAGTTATTTCATTTTTCTTTCTGTATTGACCGAACTATTATTACTATGAATAAATGAAAAGTATTTTATTTATGCAAATCAATAAATTAATTGATTAATGGAATAATCAAAGTCGAATAATGTAAACCACGAATTGAAAAAAGTCGATTTTCAGTAATAGGTTGAATAAACATTTTGGTTATTCCTAGCTCATCGTAATAAAAATGTTTTTGTATAGTATACAAACTGGTTTTAAAATAAATTACACTTTTTTTAGCAGTTCAATAAATCTATTTTATTTGTTCAGTAGAATAGGAATAATAATCATAACCAATACTGAAAAACTCAGTCGATCAGCGGTTTCGTATTTCATCCGACACACAAACTATTTATTTTATAATAAAAGATAAAACCTATGTCATATTAGTTATAGTGCTATTTGAAAACAAATGGATAATAAATGACGTTCGTGAAGTTATGAATAAAATTGCTGGAAATGTTCTCGTAGGAGAAATAAACGTCAACGGGCTGGGAAACTTTATAGGTAGTCATTTACATTGCAGTTACCTCCATTATAGTATTTTTTTGTGACAACGTTTTTGTGAAAAATTCGTTTCAGTCCACTGGTTTCTAAGAAATATTTCATATGTGTAACAATAATATATACATATATATATATATATATATATATATATATATATATATATATATATATATATATATATCAAAAAATGTTGTCGACCATGTCTTACAAACTTTTTACTATTTATTGTTAAAAAAATATTGAGTGCAGGGTTTATATATATATATATATACTAATTTATTCATCGATGATCAGATAAAATATTAATTAAATTTCATTAAGAAAGTTATTACGTTTGAAATAAAAAAACCATTACTGAATTTCTTGTTACATGAGGGTCGTTTGATAAGTTTGGTAAATTTATATGAGATGGAGCCACCATTATTGTTGTAACGTCACGGCTATCAAGTGTCACTTTTCAAACTAGCATAGGCGAAATTTCAGCCAGAAGCGATGCGTTGTTCATGTTATACAGATGTATGATGCGAGCATTGTAACAGTTGCCACAAAAATGGAAAAAAAACAGTTCCGTGCAGTAATAAAACATTTTTATTTGAAAAATTGGACGGCCGCCCAGTTCAAAGCAGAGTTGGATGAAGTTCATGAGGGCTGTTTATTTCTGGATAAATGAGATTAAACGTGGCCGAACATGAAGATACTCACACAATAGATGAAGCACGCTTGGACGTCCAGTTGAGGTCACCACGACAAATATCTTTGAAAAAATCCATGGTATTACCATTTATCTTGGTTATGGAAGACCGCCGTGTGAAAATGTGCGAGATTGCTTAAACTATGCATCTGAATTGAACGAGTACACAATATCTTGCACGAAAAATTGCACATGAAAAAGTTGTGTGCGCGATGAGTGTCGCGATTGTTGAGTATCGACTAAAAATGCAGACAAAAGGACATTTCAACCTAGCAATCCGCAGGCCTTTTTGCGTCGATTCGTCGTCGTAGATGAAGACGAAACATGGATCCACCACTACATATCTGAGTTTGAGCAGCAGTAAAAACATTAAAAAAACAACTAGTGAAATTGCATCGAAGAAGGAGAAGATTGTTTTGTCGACTAGGATGGTGATGACCACTGTTTTTTGTGATTCCCAAGGAATCATTCTGTTTGATTACTTAATGAAGGAAAAAACGATAACGGGAGTTTATTATCCAACATTATTGGACTGTTTTAAAGAAGAGCTGAGACAAAAACGACCAAGATTGGCGCATAAAAAAGTACTCTTTCACTAGGATAACGCATCGTCCCACAAACGACCGTCGCAGTAGCAAAATTGCACGAATTAGGCTTCGAATGAATTCCACATATACCCTATTTTCCGGAACTGGCCCCGTGCGACTTCTTTCTCTTCCCAGACTTGAAAATTTGTCTCGGTGGGAAGATATATTCTCGTCGAATGAGGATATCATCACCGCTATCAATGCGTATTTTACAGAATTTGAGAAAAGCTACTTTTCGGACGAGATGAAAAAATTGAAAACTTGCTGAACCATTTATATACACCCTCAATGGAGACTATGTTGAGAAATAAAATCGATTTCTTCCAAAAAAAACGGTGTTTAACTTGCATTTTTACCATCCTTATAAGTGACCAATTGTGATTTGATAAACGTAGATCGTTCATGTTTGATTGATTACTTTGAAGTTTAGGGTATATTAGAAATATGTTTTCTATTATTATCAGTAAGGAAAGAAAAGTTTTTATTACAAAGTTTAGTAAATTCATTTGAAAGGAAATATTTACAACATTTTTAATAAAAAATAAAGTTAAATAGGTTTTAAATGTATAAGTATATATTTATACATTTGATGAGATTGAAGATTGTAGTAAGAGTCTGTATTGAATGAAAATTTGAATCTAGTAGTATCTGTAAATCATTTTATTATTGAAATCGTCTTTTTATAAATAGTAACAAAATATTTTCCATACAGATATTGCTTTGAAAATTTTTAATTTGCATTTGACGCCATTTAATCTTTATGTAGTATAAAAATGTTTGATTATTTCTAAGCGATATTTTATTTCTGAATAACAAGATCATAAATTTTGGATTTATATTACTTTTTGGGTAGTTTTTGAGAAATTTAATATAAAATTTTATTGATTCGCGTTTATTCCTAAATTTACACCTATTTAATGGCACATGTTTAATTTAATCAAGAAGATATTGGTTACAGTTATAGTTTACCACTGTGGATAAATTCATTCGTGAAAATTAATTTAGATATGGTGCTAAAAGAAACTTATAAAGAAGAGTATAATGTCATTAAATTATTATCTTTTAATTTTTTCAAACATCTTTATACAGTATTTTGAAAATATGGAGTGAACCGTCCCATTATTCTGTATTTATTCATTTTTAATTTGAGAAAAATAGAAAAATTCGAATTTCTTTAGTAGATATGTATTTAAAATTAAAGTTATTTTGAGATTGTAGTATTTGTACAATATATACACTTATATATTAATTTATTTTTGAAACAGGTCAATAACTTGAAGAGAATTTAAGTTGCCTACACATATTTCCTGAATATATATATATATATATATATATATATATATATATATATATATATATATATATAAATTTAAACAGATAATTTAATGAGTAAATGAAGTTCTAAGTAAATACATAATTCTTTCTCTCTCTTTCTTTGTATATATATATATATATATATATATATATATATATATATATAAAATTAAAAAAGTAATAAGACTTAATTACGACTTTTCGTTATAAAATATAAATGTAAAAATTACCTACACAAGGTGTAAAAAATATATTTCTATATTTCTGAAATCAAAATTTTGAACAAATTTTGATTTAGGACTTATTTACTTTTTGACCTTTACTATTTGTTTCATTTTGCTATATGAATTTTTTTTTAAAAAGTGGAAGTATTCAGGAATATTTCTCGCGTATACGGTAAAGAAATTATTTACTAAGGAACATGTCAGGACTGATTTAGTTGATTTTGTTTTAACGATGAATCGTTTAACCCATTCACTGCCGGGGAAATTAAACAGTCTTACCGTGGATGCCAAAAGTTTATTTTAGAGAAAACAATGAAATTTATTAAAATTGAATATTAATTAGTTGTAGATATAGTCTTCAAATGGAATTTATAACGATTTGATGAAAAAAAACCTATGAGATACCTTGCAGTAGGCACCAATAAATAAAATTCGTATACTAAATGTCAACTATGAGATATCTTGTTATATTTATTTTGTGAAGGTTTTTCATATAGAAATTATCTTTTCGTTTTGTTTCATTCTGCAATGTTCGTCGCCTAACAAATCCCATCTGGCGACAATCAGTAATATAGATGTGTAATGATCCTCACGTGGAACAACCATAAAGCAAATTAATTCAATTCAAACTTATAGCGCAAACTATGAGATATCTCGTAGACAGCACTCGCGGTACATACCCTTACTACGAGACATCTCGTAGTTGGCAGTGAATGGGTTAAAGATAATTCACTATCTCTACGAACTTAGGATATTGAAGGGAAAGAACCGATGGTTATAATTCAATGACAAAAATACCATACCGTAGAAAAGTTAGTTTGGCAACTGGGGGTAAACTGTATAGCTTTATTTGTAAAGATTCATTCATTAGAATTGGTATTTAAAATATATACTTGAGTATAAGATCGTTAAAAAATTATATGGATAGAGTTCCAAACTATGTATCATTGAGGGCAAGACAAAAATATGAAACTTATTTGAACCAATTGGTAATTAATGATTCAATAGTAATATGCCAAACTAGTTGATGCTATACAATAATTCTACGCGTTAGTGGTCTATCAACGAAAACGAAGAAGTATCAGTTTCAACACATGTTTTAATTAGTGGGTTTTAGAATAGATTAAATATGTTTATGGACTAAATTAGAATAAAATTATATAAATTAAGTATTAAATGTTAATTTTGAAATTAATTCTCATATTATATATTTTGTTACAGATTGTGTTGCTAATCAAAAATATTTGGCAGTTATGCAGATAAAGAAAATTAAATAAGGTAATTAATTTTTTTTCAGACCAAATAATTTAAATATAATGTATATTTTTCATAAAACATATTAAAATGTGTTGTAATGTTGGTCTTAAACTTTTTGGATCAGATAAGTACCTCTTCTCCATTAGTGGAGGCTCGGAGCTGATCCTAAAGATTTAAGACCAACAGGATTACTTATTTTGGGATACTGGGTATAAAAAAAATATAATTATACCTAAATGTATTTTTTTCACATTATTTGAAAACTTTGATTTCGGTCTGCTTATTACTTCATTGTTTTAATATTATTTATGAAATATTATTTAGATCAGTCGAGTAGAATATTTTTAAATATTAAGTAGGGATTTTAAAGATAAAAGCAATAAGGAATATAATTGCTATACGGTATAAATGATATGAATACATTGATATACGATAGGAATGTTGAAATGTATTTAATTGTTCAATGATTTTATTAAATTATGTTATTCGATCAATAAAATTTAGAGTTTATAATTCTCGATTTCACGTCTTCATCACTTCTCGAACACTTCTTGTCTTTGAATTTTAAGTAATAATAATCTGTATAATAATAAATTGATAAATATATGTATTAATAATAAATTGATAACCATTTTGATATAAATTTTGGTATGGAAATATTCATATTCATTAAAATATTTAATCCAAAATTTATTAGGAGTAAAGAATGATGGTCGAATATAAGTATGAATTATTTATTTAATTGGATTTTGTATATATTAGACTGATGCGAAAGTAATTACGGTTTTTCATTTTTATCATTTTTAAGTTTGGCGCCGATTTTTCTAGTTACCGTTAACTTTGGTTATAGTCATGTGACACATAATTCTAACAATGAAATTAGCACTACCGACTTCAGCTTATGTCTGTTGTTTTCATTCTTCAGTAGTGTTGGATATAAATTCTTAAATTAGTCATGGACCAAAAAGAAATTTGCGCGATTTTGTTGTATGAGTTTAAGTTGGGACGTAAAGAAACAGAAATTGCTTGAAATATCAAATTTGTTTTTGGTAAAGAGTCAACTAGTGAACGTACAGGTCATCATTGGTTCAACCCTTGATGATGAGGAGGGTCGTAGACGTCCTTCAGCTAGAGATAATAATGATTTAAGAACCATTATTGAAGTGGATCCACGTAAAACAACTCGAGAAGTGGAAGAAGAACTCAATGTTGATCATTCAACAGTTGTTCAACATTTGAGCCTAATTGTAAAAACAAAAAACCTGGATAAATGGGTGCCGTATGATTTAAACGAACATCATGCAATTCGGTGATACGAAGTCTACTCTGCGCTTCTTTTACTTAAGAAAAATGATTCCTTTCTCGATCGCATTGTCACATATGATTAAAACTGGATTATCTACAACAATTGGAAATATTCATTACAGTGAGTAGACCGGGGAGAAGCACCAAAATAGTTTCCTAATCGAAGCTTCATGAAAAATAGATTATGGTAACTATTTAGTGGTCGGCATGTGGCATCATTCATTACAACTTCTTAAATTCTGGTGAAACAATAACAGCAGAAAAATATTGTTAGAAAATTGAAAAAATACATGAGAATTTATATTGTTTATGGCCAGCATTAATCAATAGAAGAGGATCAATTCTTCTTCATGACAACGCCCGACCACACGTCTCACGAATGACTTTAAAAAAATTAAATGAACTGGGTTATGAAATCTTATCTCGCCCATTTTTATTCTCATGACCTATCTTCGACAGATTATTATTTTTTTAAACATTTCAATAATTTTCTACGAGGGAAGGTTTTCAAAGATCAAGCATCAGCTCAAAGCCCTTTTGATGAATTCATTAATTCCAGGACTCCAAAATTCTATCTTGTAGAAATAAACAAACTTGTTTCCCTTTGAGAGAAATGAATGCAGGCCAGTGGTCTTTATTTTGATTAATAAATATAATTTTAACTGATATATGAGTCTTTATATTCGATACCGCAATTATTTTTACATCAACGTAATATATATATATATATATATATCCATATCCATGAGTATGTATGTAAAATTATTAAACATTTATATTCAAACATATTTTTCAATATTTAAATTGTAATTTAATACAATGACATTTTGAAAATATTGTGGCACTGGGTGGTACATGTTTATAGAATATAAAATGAAAAAAGGAACTACGCACTCGATGTAATTTAATTTAGTATTTTGATATTTTATTATCTATATTATATATATATATATATATATATATATATATATATATATATATAATATATATATATATATAATATATATATATATATATATATATATATATATATATATATAATATATATATATATATATATATATATATGTGTGTGTGTGTGTATTATGAAATAACTTGACTTTTCGTGTCATGATATTATCGAATTGAACTGAAATAAACAATAGATATTTAATAAATATAAAGGCGTGGTCACGCGAACCAATTTATTTTTTCAGTTTATTTATTGACAATGTCATGATTAACTAAGGCATGTCGTTTTAAAATTCCCGCGCAACTGTCTTTTTTAATCAATACATGCTGTGGAGTCGACCAGATGTATGTTAAGGAGTTTTGTATCCGTGCGTTTTCATTATCCTGTTGCATTATTGTAACTCAGAACGCTGTCTCTGTGGCGCGGTACATTGTTGTATGTTAAGTTGCGTATCGGTGAAATTTTTTATTTATACATTAATGATATTGCTCGTTTTCTGTGTCCATTTTTTTTTTATTCAGAATGTAAAGTATTAGAGAGAATAAGGGAAATTAGTAATTTTATGTAATAATATGATTTACATATTATTTGAAAATATTGTTTTCTCTATTTTTCTGCCATCTCTCTTTCCATTTTTTAACACTTTTTTTTATAAAAAGCCTGTTTCGAGTTTAAAAATCAAAACATGTGATTTTTTTGTTTTAATCATATTATGGAATTGTTTATTTCTCAAAGAAAAAATACCTAAATAATTTTTTATAGAAGTACAGTATCTTGTGAATCTAAAAGATGGGGTTTCTTTTCTAATTCAATTTCTAAATTTTTTCTTGGATGATTTCTTCTGTTTGTTATCGTGAAGATTTATCTTTTTTCTATTTACTAAACCTCGACGTTTTTTTAGCTCCTGAGTTTGTTTTTCTAATTATTGAGAGTAAAATTTTGAGGTGATTGTTTCTCATATACGAGGCGTAGTAATTGAATAACGAGATTTTTTTTATAAATTCTTTATTAAACAAAAATACATGAATCTATGCCATCAATATACCTTCATAATAGTCTCGCCGGAGCATGACGCAATTACACCAGTGCTTCCCCTAATTCTGGAAACCTCTTCGAAAACTCATCAAATTTTGATGACTTACTCGATTGAAAATAATTTTTAATAATTTTACTGCCTAATTTAAAATTTTGAAACCAGTATTGGTATTTGTTTATTAGAATGGGTTGGTTTCTTGAATAGTCTATGATATTGTGATAAA
The DNA here is from genome assembly GCA_034766995.1 of Acanthacorydalis orientalis. NCBI lineage: Eukaryota > Metazoa > Arthropoda > Insecta > Megaloptera > Corydalidae > Acanthacorydalis > Acanthacorydalis orientalis. Next base: position 17,008,496 of record CM068316.1, on the reverse strand, counting down.
ATAAATAAAAAAAACCCTTCAATATAAATTTTTAACCTAAGAAATTATCTTTGATGTAATCCATTTTGTTTTCAGTACATTTCTGCCAACATGTCATAAGTTTTTTTGTTACATCAATGAAGAAATCTGGTGTTTCTTCCTTTAATCAATCCTTCATAGAAATTTGATCATTAAAGTCAAAATGACTTCCTTTAAGATCACTTTTTAGTGTTAGAGATAAATGGAAGTCAGATTGTGTCAAAACTGGATCTAAAATCTGAATATAACTTTATGGTACCTAATGAGTACAAATATTTCTGTAGTCTAAAATGTGCATGCTATCGTTTGTCTTTTATAAATTTAGATTTATAATAGGACCATTTTGTTTTATCAGGAAGTTTCTTGACTAAACGTTCAACATATTGTTGATTAAGTTGAACACTTTCCATGAAAGGCTTGCCTGGATGAGGTTTGTTTTTCAAGTTAGCCTTGCCAAGACAAAGGTCGTGATTTTCTTCTGAACAACACACAGTTGGATCTCTCCACACAATGATTATCATTAACATTTTTTAGTCACCGATGAATGTATGTGGGTGACATGTTTTAATTATAAGAAATTCCATTTGGTATGTTACTTTAAATATACTGATGCAGTGTTTATACATTGCTACTCTCGATGTGTATTCTCCATTGTAACTAGACTGACAAAACTAAGCAGAGTTAAACTTAGATCAAGACGTACAACACTTGTGTATTAAAGAGGACTAGTGTCTATTTCATAAATGTTGAGGATATATGAATAACTTTATAATCTTTTTTCGAAATAATAAAATATTGTAACCGATATGATTATGAACAGCTGCAGTTTTAAACTATATAATGATTATTTTTCACTATTATAATTATTGAATTGATATAAATGTCGGTTTAACAAGCGAATTAGTACTGGAGTTTTTAATTATACGAGAATCGTTTGATTAATATAGTAAAAAATCAAGTTAAACACCGTTTTTTGGAAAAGAACAATTATATTTATCAAAATAGTCTCTATTGAAGGCTGTACATTTGGTCCAGCGACTCTGCAAAATACGTATTGACGCCGGCGATGACATCTTCATTCGACGAGAATTTCTTTCCATCGAGCTAAATTTTTAAGTTTGGAGAATAGAGTGAATAAGGAATCAATTCGAAGCCTAATTCGTGCAATTTTTTCATTGCGCCGGTCAATTTGTGGGATGGCGCATTGTGCTGGTGAAAGAGTACTTTTGTGCGCCAATCTTATCTGTTTTTGTTTTAAATCTTCTTTCAAACGGTTCAGTAATGTTGCATAATAGACGCCTGTTATCGATTTTCTTTTCGTTAAGTAGTCGATCAGGATAATTCCTTGGGAATCACAAAAAAAAATAGCCATCACCTCCCTGCCGACAAAACGGTCTTCGCCTTCTTCGGCGTACTTTCACCAGTCATTGTTTACTGCTTTGACTGTTGCTTCGACTCAGATGTGTATTGGTGGATCCATGTTTCATCCACGGTGATAAATCGAGGCAAAAGGACTACTCGTTTTTTTCCATTTTTTTGCGACAACTGCTACAATGTTCGCTTTAAACATATTTAGAACCTGAACAATGCGTCGCTTCTGGCTGAAATTTCGCCTATGCTAATTTGAAAAATGATACTTGATAGTCGTGATGTTACCAAATGAATGGTGGCGCTATATCATAGAAATTTACAGTTTATCAAACGATCCACTTAGTTTATAGTCAATGATATTTGTTTAACGTTCACTACTTTTGAGTAACAATGAATATTAATATATTTTTTTATTTTCTATTTTATTTTCTATCGTCATAATACAAACAAAAATTAGACATGTATTTTCTCAACTATTTACGTCTGCTGAGTGTATTTACATTTTTTTTTTATTAACACTGTAATAATTATTTAGTTGAATATTGTTTGACATTTCTGAAAAACATATTTGTAGAAAAAGAAACAGGAAATATATACATATATATATATATATATTTAATATGCGGTATTTGATAAACTCGTTTGTGTTTATTTATCACATATACAAAAATAACAATATTTATACAGTTGTGATATAAAATTAACAAATAAATAGCATTTAATTCTATATGCATTTTATGCATTATCAGCCTTCTTATTATATCATATAAGTACAGTATTTTTTAATGGGTATATATATGGGTATATATATATATATATATATATATATATATATATATATATGTATATATATAGATATACTCGTATATATGAATAAACATTAAATTAAATTTAAAAATAATATTTAATAAATAAAAGGTTGTATCTTATATATAACTACATAATTTTTTAAATTGTAGAATATTTTAGATATGCGTTAGAAATGTGTATAAGCAATAACGAAAATAGCTAATAATCAATATTAAATATTTTTATTAAAACTTTTTGTATAATTTGTGGGAAGTGAAAGTAAAAATCTTTTCAATGCTTCATACTGTCGAATGATTTACTTAAACGGAAATTACCATAATAATGTTACTTAAATGAGTAAAAATCCCAGAGAAAGTATTCGCATTTTATGCAGATAATGTTTTTTAATAATTTACGCACAATAATATAGTTCTACAGAAGTACTGTAGATGCTATCATAAAACTGTAAATAATTAAAAAATTAACTAGAAATAAATAAATTGAATAGTTGTATGAAATAACTGAATTTATAAAATGATATTGTTCTAATAAAATTAAAAGACAAGTCAACATTTATTATGAAATAAATATATTACATCCATGATATTATTATTATCTATTATTTCAAAATATTTAAATAAAGTTATCATTCTTAATCAATACGAAATCTCGATTCATTTCCGTTATTGTTTTGAATTAATAATAATTTCGAAATGATTACTCATTATATTTGTAATTATTCGTCGTATTGAGTCTATTACTTACTGTATTTGCTTTTTTATTATTCTATTGTCATTTTCAGTTAAAAGACTATCTCTTCATTAATAAAACTTTGCAACTGTAATTTAACTTTGTTGGTAATTAATGTGTTGATAATATTTTTTTCAAAATATTTATATGGATTAAAAGAATATATATATATATATATATATATATATATATATATATATATATATATATATATATATATATACGTATTCTTTGTAATAAAGACCAAAAATAAATATTAACAAATTATTAATAATACAAATTTAACAATGATACTTAAAATTAAATTAACTTATTATATATATATATATATATATATTATTTTACATATTTACATTATTTAAATGCCTTAAAAATATTTTTTTAATTTTAATGTAGTCTTGTATTACATTTACATATTATAGAGAACATTTAAATAAAAATATTTGATTATATTTGGAGTTACATTGGAATTGTGAAACAATAAATGTTTATGGGTTTGTGCTTGTGTTTCCATTGATTGTGAAACTTGCAACAAATACGTTAATAATAGTAATCAAAAATACACCGACAACAACGTAATTATTAATCCGTCTTGCTTGAATACCTTTAGATTGGCCTTTCATATCGAATCGACCTTTGAAAATCAATGATATGCCAACAGCAATTTGTAACATTATAGAGATCACGATCAGAACCACGTTTAAAATAAATGTTGAGCTTTTGGAATTGTATTCAATCAGATACCTCAGTTGGTTAGCGTTGGCCGTCAGTAAAGCTATGTCCATCATTCCTGAAATAAAAAATATTATCATTAATAATATATTAATATAATTACTTTAGAGTATGTTAGAAATTAATAATTTATTTTTATATATTTGTTGGTATGTAATTAATGAGTCTATTTATGATGTAAGCAGCGCTATTGTTCTTGTAATTATAGTGTATGTTAAAACATATTTTGTAAATGACAGTTTGTATATTTCTGTCGATTACTTTAACTTTTTTACTTTGTCTTTTAGTTAGTTCACTTTAATCATCAACAAGAAGTTAATAAAGTAGATATACGCTGATTATTTTGTGTGAATTCAAAGAAGCTGAAGGTTGGTAGATCGTTTAAAAAGTCTATATAGTTTTCAATAGAAGTGTTTTTTTTTTTTAAAAAAAATACGAATTATTGTTTGCATGGTATTATTTTTAAAAGATTTTATCATTATAAAGATTAATTTGAATTCTTTTCAATAATATTTAAGTAGAAATATTTAACGATCAGAGTAAATTAAATATTTTTCCAAATAAAATAACTGTTTAATATTCTGTAAATAGTTATTTATAAAATATAGTTCTTAATTTATTCACTGTTTAGTAATAGTTAATAAATTTCCTAGTTGTTTATAAATCCTACGTTATTTGAAAATTCTTTCTTCTGTCGGCAAAAAGAGTAGATTTCAAAAACAATCATCTACTTGCTCGGAATACTAAGAAGAAAAGAAAAAGAGCTAAATAGTTTCTGGATAATTTTCAGTCTGCAAATAGATGACCTCTTATTTCCCTGTAGATTTTTTTATAAATAAAATATTAGGTTGGTAGAAAAATAATTGAGGTTTCTGACCTTCAAATTCATATACATTTTTCTATTTTTTGATTTTCCTAGCTGATTTAAGCAGTCCCGAACTGTTGGATGACTAACGTCTAACTTTTATGCAAGGTCTTGAATTGTTGTGCGTGATTCTGATTCAACTAACACCTTCAGTTGGTAGTTATGAACTAAAGAAGTACGCCTGCGACCTTCATCTTTTACGCTTTCGTCCCCAGCATGAAATTTTTGGAATCACCATTGCACCTCAAATTCCTTGACAGTACCCACACCAAAAGCATCGTTTAGTTTACGAACAATTTTTATTGCTTTACCACCCGTTTTAAATTCATACAAAAAAATGCTCTTATTTGCTTCTTTTCCATCTTTAATTTAATAACTGAATTTGAAGCAAAATTAATAATAAAACCAAAGTCGATGTTACCAAAATAAAGACCGAATAATCCACCTTAAAATAATATTACCATGAACACGATGAAATGATACTTTCATTGAAAAAAAAAATAATGACATTGTGATGACAGTTAAGAGGCAATTAAATTTATCTTATAGAATATAAAAACTGACATTATCGATTGACATTATCATTAGTTACTATCAAACTATAATTATTATATTATCATCGCATTTTATTATTGTTATTATTTATCATTATTATATTAATAATGCAATGAAATAATAGATTATGATAAATTAATGTCTAGTTTTTATAAATAAGCAGATGGATTTTTGTTACTCTTTCAAATATGCCTCTTTCATTGTGTTTTGAATGGTATTTAGTAAGATTAAAAACATATCGAGTTCTTAATTATCTTTCATTAATGAATTCTAATAAAAAATTAACAATTGGATAATATTATGAATAATTCATTTAATTTTAATTATGTGTTAGAAAGTACACGTAGACAGTATTTTTTTAGTAAATCTAAGAGATGTTAACCTATACCAGGAATAATCAAAATGTTTACTGAGGTTAATTGGTCAATCGTGAAGTCAATTATAATTGTTTTTAGTTACTTAAAAAAACTATGACGCATACATAGTAGAACAGCGAGAAAAAAATACAGCAAACCAATCAAACGTGTTCGAGTTCATTGTTTCGTTTGATGACATTATAGATAGAAACATTTATTCTCTTTATAGATATTGTGTCAATTATCCAACATTTCTCTCCATATTATTTTGAAACTTTTAACCCGTTTGTACTATTTTGTTTTCACTGTTTTATTATTTTCTTACTTCTGTTCTTTGTTCACTCTTTCATTATGTACGTGAACTTAGATAATAAAACCCATGTAAGTGAAATTCCTGTACAAAGCTCTTGTATTGTTTATAGTTAGTTTTGAATTTGTAGTCGTTCGAATAGCGTATATACCGGCTGCTAACGTGAAAACAAGAATACACTTGTCATATATTGGTATACATTTGTATACATTGTTGCAATATATAGGTGAATACTGATATGACTCTTTTTTAAAAAATGCATAAAAATACTACGATAAACGAGTTAATTAGATAATTAGATTAGTCCGAAAGTATCTGTAATAATTTTGTACTTTTTTATTCTGTTCGTTGCATTACTAGTTGTGCATATATTAAAATTGTTTGTTATAATTGTTACACTTAGGTTCAGACTTGTAAGATTACTTATTACTAGTTTGTATTTTATATTTATTTGTTTGCTTCCTATAACGCGGTCGTTCTCTTTTCTATATCCATTTAATAAAAGCAGTATGCTTCCATAGAGTAGACTTTATTTTTAATTATAATAATAATATGAGAATCATGTTTCGCTCAAGAATGCATTAAATTATTCAAAAATCTCTGACTTGTGATAATATAAATTCTGTGATAGAATCAAAGTAGAAAGTAGTAGCAGAAAAAAGAAAAAAATATGATACAATACTTTTGTATTGAAGCTAATTCAATAAAAATAGCAATAGAGGACAGTAAAATTGGTAGAAATTTTAATTATCGTATTTATGAAAGCCCTGTTGCTGTCTTCAATAGTGACAACTGAAGAAAGTGAACTTTAATAAAACAAGAGCAGGTTTTTACAAATGAATTACTTTTTCGTTCCATAAACAAAAAAATCTGACAAAAATGTTCAATAAATCGTTATTTATTATTTTTGATTGCCGCTTATGTGTATTTCGAAGGCGATGTCATTATCTTCAGAGCGACAAGGTATAGAAAAATCTGACTAAAAAATGATTTATTGAACATTTCTGATTAGAAAAATATTGTGGTTTGTGGGATGAAAAAAGAATTCATTTGTGAAAGTAAATTTGATTATCAGAAATGTATCGCCATAAAAGTTGGTTTTTTGTTCTCACTTTGTTGTACATAAATCAATAATGCAGAAAGAAGTTATTTAAAACATGACCATAGACACAGGACTTGTATTTATGATTTCAGAAAAATACAATATAATTTCAGTGTTGCTTTAGTTCTCACGTTCAACGCAAAGCTGTTTAAAGCTCTGCCTCTACTTTCTGTTTTGTCATAGCTTTCTGTTTTGATTCTGTGATGACCTAAATGTTATAGACGAGCTGTCAAACTGTTTATTCATGTCCATTATTGCTGACAATAATGAATGTGCTTTGATATTATTTTAGAGTATAGACACAATACTTTTAATGAAGTAGCGGCTAATCTGCACACCAGTCTGCATAGTAATTCTTACTAAATTATCCATTACAACTTTGGTTTTTGTATCTGTGTATGATAGGTTCTTGAGAAGTATATAGTAGGATATAAATAACATCGTATAAAAATCTAACAAAGATCTTTAACTGCTACCAAAGCAATTTCTTATTGAATAGAATTATTATCTACAATATCAAAGCATCTTGGAATAGATCAAGGGTGGCTTATTTAAAGATGTTTTAAAAACATAATGCTTCATTCAGATAAAACAGTGAAGGAAATGGTATATAATTAGCTTGTCATTCAACTGGAAATATTTTTTTGAGTTCATACAAAAAAAATTTCAATGATGGAGTAAATAGGTTGATTTACTAGAAGATTATGTAGAAAATGATACTCAAGTAAAATTTCTATTCCTCTTCTATTGATTATTAGAAAATATATTGAGGTTACTTTTTGAGTGATCTCAATATTTCAATTCAAATTTTAATATATTTTTACTATTGTTTCAAGATCATTATTAGAAATAATTTTACTAGACCGCTATTATTAATTTCAAATACATTTTGACCTTCGATCTTAAAAATTTAGACATTCTTGCTTAGTGCTATGTTAATAATTTTTTTTTATTCATTAAAAATACCACTATTATTATAAAATCTATGAGTTTCATTGACTTTCTTTCAAATTCCATTCGAATTGATATTTCTTCATTTTATATTTTGTAAACTTACAAAATTAATTTAATAATGAATATTGAATATGCCAAAAATATCTTTTTCATCTGTAATTCAAAATTGAAAGAATTGTATACAAAAAGAATAAATATGCTTGTAAAAAGATAGAAAGTAGTTAAGAACAAAGGTGAAAATTAAAATTTTGAATAAAATAATGCAAATTTTATTATCGTTTAATGAATGCAAGAGCTGCGAATTACTTTTGAGTTGATTAATAAGTTGTATTATTTCAAGTAGTTTCTGACTTCATTATACTGATACTTGTTGGTTTCAATTTACATGTTTAATGCTACTATGTAATAACAATTTTATGATCTTGTTTGATGCAGACATATTGTTTGTTTTATAACGTCGTTAGACAATATGTTATATAAACTTATTTCGAAACATCATTCTATTTTAATTTGTTATGCATGTCTCATTTATTTGTATAGTTATAGTTATTTCAAACATTTCTTTATCAAAATATTCAATAGTAATTGTTATAAATTTAGATATAATTATGTATATTTTGTACTAAATAATTGAGATTATTGACTTAGTCATTGAATACAAATCAGAGAGAAGTTTGGATAAATGTTGTAGTAAAATAGAATAGAAGAAATGCTAAAAGAATGAGGATGGATTAGTTTAACAAAAAGAATACGGGTTGTACACTAATACTATAATATTTGTAACCCTATTTTGTCTATTCTAATCTGTTAATGGATATTCAGCATGGAATGAAATTCATCAAATACTAGTTTCTCCATCTTTCATTTGCGGAATTGATCATAATTATAAAATTAAAACTGAGTTATAGGGAATGAATATGCGTTAATATTTTATTTTTCATAGAGGCCTGCAAACCTGGAAATAATTTTAGTATTTTAGCCAATAATTATCCCTTTCTTCTGCATTTGTTTTTAATAAAATAATAAATCATGGAGTATGTGATTGTTTTGTTTTAAAAAGAAACTCTGTCACTAAGTCTGGTTTATTTTAAGTATTTTTTTTTACTCTGGAGATATTATTATATTCAATGTATAAATATAGACAACATATAATTAGTGGTTTTATAATTTCTTTTTCAAAGTTGATGGAATATTCATCGAAAAAGTACAACTATGTATTAAAATAAATACTAATCACTGTTACAACTTTAAAATTTTCTTGTGAAGTTTAAGTTTCTAATTTATTTGAATACATAAATTTAGTTGGGACTTCTAGTTTCATTTTATTATTATTATTATTTTACTTTATTAATTTCATAATTGCATAAAAATGAATTTTTTAGTCAATTGTAGAGAAAATAATGTAAAAAAATAATTTTTACTATTATAAAATGAGAAAGAAAATATTTAAAGTGTATAATAAATTAAGTTTAGTTATTTCATGCTTGAAAATTAGATATACAAGTCGATGGGGCCTATTTGTATAGTCAGATAATCTGTAATCTCGTTTGATACTAAATTTTCACATATCATGTACATCATTAAATCAATGTTAGTTTTATTGATATCGATAAGTATATCAATATGCTAGATTAATTGCGGATATATGATTTCAGATTTATTTTCCTGTTATTTTTTTTGTTCGTATTTTTAAAATTATAACATTTTTTACTATTAATTTGTTTATTTTACAGTGGATTACTAAATCTGTTTAATTAAAATCGATGTCTCTTTCGTCAATACTGATAAGTGTATGGATAAGCTAGACATTAACCTTGAATACATGATTTTAGATTTAATTTCGTTAATTTTGTTTGTACTTTTATATTTATCAAATTATTTTTGTATGTTTTATTTAATTCTTAAATCTGTTTATAAATTTATGGAATACTTTTATCCGAGCCCATATATATATATATATATATATATATATATATATATATATATAAATACAACAGTTATATATACTTTTTCCTAAAATTTTTTAGCCTTAATAGTTATAAACAAACAATTCATTTTTCTTAGAACAAATAGTAATAAGTAATTTTATTTTTCTATTATATATGTACATGTAGGTTTTGTTTCACACTACTTGGTATTACCACTATTACAAATTATATTTATTTATTCGTTACGATTATTGTAGCTCTTTTAATTTATTAATATATATATATATATATATACACATATATAATCAAGTTAATAAATGACATTATTTTTAAAATAGACACTTAAGTAACACTTAGAAGTCTGTTTTTTTTGAAAAAAAAAATTATACATTGTAGTTATATTTTAATATAAATTGTAATATTTATACGATATTCCTTTATATAAATTATAACAAAGATTGGTGAGGGTGAGGGAATAGAAAGAGTGATAAAGTATTTCTGCTTGATAGATTGGAATATATTTGTTATATTTCTTCTAAAATAGTACTTTTATTATATTTGTATACAAGTATTTTCGATTGTTTCGAAGAAACTATTTTGCTTGGTTGTTCTATATGCCGCTTCATTAGAAATTTTAATCAATAGTTTCAGTACTTGTTCGATAGATGGAGTTACGTGGTTTAAATAGATGAAAGCGTTTGTTTACGATGTTTACATGTTTTAATTTCTGTATGAAAGATTTAATTAAATTTTTAATTTGTTTTGAATATTTGTTATTATATTGGTAATATATACATATATATATATATATATATATATATATATATATATATATATCTACATATGTATAAATATATGTATCATCATATTCAGTAACTTTTTAAACAAATTTCATAAATTAATCTGATTTTTATCATAATGTCTGGTAGTTTTAGTAATCTTATTATTATAAATTCTATTATTTTAACATATAAGTAATCACTTATTGAACTATTTTTTTGAATAAAAAAAATAAATTTTTCGTGTAATTTTGTGATCTTATTTTATTTGACATTATTAACCCTTGATTTGGATATTAAATACAAATATATTTGAATAGTAGTGTATATTTAGAATGACAATCTTTTTCCTGTTTACAAAAAAATTCTAAAGTTTTTTAATATAGAAACTCGCCAGGAAACCTTTTATGGATTCGATTATTACAATAATTTACCATTTTTCTTGTGTCTATATATATATGCATTTGCATATAAAACTGGAATTGTGAACAGGTAATTGTTGATATTTGTTTAAATATACTGTCAAAATAAAATTGGGTACTTAAATCGCCATAAGTTATAAGTATTATTATTATTCTTATTTATTTTTTATTATATAAACGTATCTTTGAAATACAAGAAATATAAATAGTAGTTTTACAAATCATTTTCCGAGCAACAATGTTCAATAGTTGATTATTTTTCATTTTTGATTATTGTTTATGAGTATCTAGTCTAAGGGTACCGGTAAAAAAATTAGCAGTGTATATATGTATATATGGGAATGTAATTTTTATGTGAATGAATATTTATATTTGAGTGTGAAAAAATGTATGTAAATGACTGAAAATATATAAAAGTATTTTTTCTGAAAACAGATATTATATAAAAGATCTTACCTTGCGCGACAGTTTTTTTCGCTGCAAATGTGTTAGGTGGACTTTTCTTTGGATGAGATCGTCCATCAGGTACATCGTTATCTAATGATACCACAAATGCGTCACCCATTTGTTTATGATTGTGTACTGGTAATGGTTTATCGTCCCAATTTTCAAACTTCGGTTCTAGAAACAAAAATTTTTCTTAAGCAATTAAAAGAAGCTATTGAGCAATTGTATGGAGGCTTCGCCTCCGCTTGCTTCGCTCATATCTCATATCTTAACTCAATATCGTAATGTATATATATATATATATATATATATATATATATATATATATATATATATATATATATTAGTATGTCTAATCACTCTCTCGGGAAAATGTCGTGTTACTTCGGGTTTTATTCTTAATTATGATTTAATAAAAAATCTCTATACAGTTTTTAATTTTTTTTCCCATTTTTTGAAATTTTAGGGAATATTATATATATGTATATATATATACATTAAATAATTTAATTGTGTTATTTAAAATTTATATACGAATTAAGTGTAGAACAGAAAAGCATACTTCCAGCTAGAGGAAAAACTAGAGGAAGTACTTCTAGTTACATCCAAGTAAAAACTATTATCTACAATCTGTTGATAACATTTTTATTTCTATATAATAATAGCTTAAAAGAAATGTTTTTTTCGTGTTTAATTTTTTGTAATTTAATTATTATGATTCTATGCTTACTATACTTTTTTATAAATTAAAAAGAATTGGTTTAGAAATTGGCTAATTATGAGTTGTAATATTTCGTTTATGGACGCAATATGCCTTTAACATATGAAAATTGAACGGATAAAACTATTTCTAATGTGAATTCAATAAAATTCATTAGGTGATTATAAAAATTTATTTAAAGAACAAAACCAATTTTTGTTTCTTTTTACAGAGCTCTTGAATTATTTCAGTCGTGGTTATATTAATCCCTCTTTTTTCCCCTTTTCATTTGGAGGGTGCCAGTGCCCTTGTCCCACTTGGGTGCGTCACTGTATATATATATATATACAGTGGTGCACTCAGAATTTAATCTGGGGGGGAGCAAGTTGAACGGATAAAACTTTTTTTAATGGGAATTCAATAAAATTCATTAGGTGATTATAAAAATTTATTTAAAGAACAAAACCATTTTTTTTTTCTTTTTACAGAGCTCTTGAATTACTTCAGTCGTTATTACATTAATCTCTGTTTTTCTCTTGCCCCCCTTGGGTACGTAACTGTATTATATATATATATATATATATATATATATATATATACACACTGATGTTTGTTTATGACATATCTTATGCAAATATAATCAATTAAGACTGAATATTTTTTGATGCCAATGTATTCATCCTCACTTTTCTATGATTTATCTGCGAAAGTATTACTATAATGAATCTACAGAAATAAATAAAAAGAAACCATATATATGTTCATTCAATTAGTGTCTGTTTAAATTACTTACGTGGTATTATTGAAGTTATTATATTTTTTATCTGTT
>CM068316.1:16978089-16990589 GCA_034766995.1 Acanthacorydalis orientalis | reverse complement strand
ATACATTAAATTCTGTGTTGTACTCCAATTACCTCTAATAAAGCTTTTTTTATCACAGTGGACTAACGTACGCTATATTTTTATTCAAGTAATGAAACGAAAAGTAAAACAGTGCATAATATCATCTACTATTATTAATATCATTATTTTTGAGATTATATTCTGATTTAGATAAATTCTTTTTAATTTTTCTCAAAAAGTATGTTACACAAAATACAATTATTTAAAGAATAAGTTATTTGAAAAAAATATGGATTGTTAGTTTGTTAATTGAATCTTAACACATTCGCAACGGATCATTTGTAACCAAAATCTATACGCGTAACGGGACAAGTTTGCTGAATTTGTCAAAAAAAAAGTTATGTTAAAAAAGCAATAACTTTTTACCAGTAGGCATCTTTCTAAGTAATTTGGACAAAAGTTGTAGATTACTTCGCTATATAACATTTTTTTCTATTTTACTTGCGATTATTAGTGGTTCTAAACCTGTTGTATTTTTAAACTTAATAATATGGCATTTTAAGTCGAATCATCATAATAAATTGGATTTATAATAAATTATTAGCCAAATATACATGTACTTATATTAATTTTATTAGAAAAGGAAATTAAAAAAATATTACATCTTATTTTTGTACATAATTATATTTTGGTACTATTAAGACTACAGCAGGTAGATTTCGACCCAACCACAGTTATGTCTATTGTTATCACTAAAACATTTTATTTTTTTAAATGACCTATCGAACATCTTTAGTGACATCTTTGAAGATAACCTAAAACATTTGTCGCGCTGGTTCATTTTTTTAAGATTAAAGTGTGACGTATCGAAAGACTCACATTCGAGTCATCCGGGTTTTTGACAGGGAACTCAAGACTGCCATGTATGTCATCCGTAATGAATGTGTTAATAGTTCTACTTGTTGTTTCAAATGTAAATTTGATGAAATATTCTTAATTTTGAATGTCATTATATGTTCTTTCTTTCTTATAATCGGTGAGAGTATTTTGGGTGTACAGTATATCTAATATTTTTAAATAATTTGTGAAATTATATTTCTATGTGATTACTGTACAGTGCTCCCTGTAGTACCGCAAACTGCGGTAGTGCAACGATATCTTTTCTCTCTTCTGCGCTTTTCCTATACATAGCTGACTTTAATTAAGTGGTACCGATAACGAATGCTGGAGCGCTTTAAATGGGCGTTTATATTCTACAAATCGATATTTCTCGTACTATAACAGGACTCCAGTGGTGTTGCGGTACGAAAGGAGTACTGTATTATTTGAGAGGCTAATAATTGGAGTCTACCTTAGGAAAATTTATACTATCATTTGAGGTGTAGTTAAAATCTGAATATGGAGTGACTGAAGAGAATTAAATGGATATGTTTATTTTTATTAAACATAAAGTAATAAAAAAGCCAGTTAATGAGTTTTAAAACTTTATAAAATTATTTTTGAAAAATTTGTTTTGTATATTTCCAAGTTTTTTTCTAAAACAATTGAAATAATTGTATTTAACATTGATTGGTTAAAATATGTTATTTCATATTTTTTTTCTAAATGGAACATTTAATCATAATTTTATGTCTCAGTATAATTTACTGGGGTTTTTAACGTAAAAGTAAAAACACACTTATAATTTAGAAAATAAATATCAGTTGTGGTACAACTTAGTTTTTATTTATTTAATTATAATATAGTTTTGTAAACTGTTTTTAAAATCTATTAGTACAAAAAAATTATGAATTGAATAAAAAATATTTTTAATAATATACTTCCATTTTTGCGCAATTCGTTTGTTTTAATCCGACACGTTATGAAAATTAAATTTACTTCCTGTTTTTCTCTAATCTAAATTATTTATGTAAATATCAATTGATGTAATTCACATATAAATAAGAGTTCATGCAATTTATTTTGATAATGTGAGAAATATATTCTTATTATAAACTGTTTCAATTTTTACAAACGTAATATAAAAATCAAATATTTACAAGTATATAAATATTACTCATTTGATCACCCACGATACTGATAAAATAACTGACAATTCTGTTATTTTTATTACACATACTTCATTTATTCTTAATTTCAAGTGTTGTGAATTTTATTAACAATATCAGTGTTTTTTTTTTTTTTTTTTATAGGAAATGATGTAAATATATGTATAAATAGATAAAAATCGTGAATTCCCATTATCTTGCTCAAAATAACGGATGTAGGAAAATTATTATAAAATATTATGTTTTTTACATATATATATATATATATATATATATATATATATATGTGTATATATATGTGTATATATGCATATATACGTATATATATGTGTATATATATGTGTATATATATATGTATATATATATATGTATATATATATATATATATATATGTATATGTATATGTATATATATATATATATATGTATATATATATGTATATATATATGTATATATATATGTATATATATATGTATATATATATATATATATATATATATATATATATATATATATATATATATATATGTATATATGTATATATGTATATATATATATATATATATGTATATATGTATATATATATATATATATATATATATATATATATATATATGTATATATATATAAATTTTATGAAATAAAACAGCAAAAAGTGATGTTAAGGAATACATTTTTGTATATTTAAATATTCTGGAGCATATTAATACATTTTTTGTAGTTGTATGGTATGTTTTAGTTAACCTATTTGCAATTAGTGTTGCAAAATTGCTTGCATTTTTTCAAAACTATATTTTTGATCACGAAACAAACTAGAGATTTTATCAACTATAATATCTTATTTGCCATATGTGTAAAATTAATCTGAAAAATAACCACAATATTATTTGTGAATGATAAGAAAAATGTACGGATATACTGGTAGTTATATATATATATATATATATATATATATATATATATATATATATATTAAAAATATTGTAGCACAAAAAATAACAATAAACAGCACTATATATATATATATATATTTATGTAGTTACATATTCCAAATATAATTGAAATTATTTAAATTCGGAAGATGAATAAAAATAATTCAAATTAGTATATTATGTAATAAAATAATCAACAAATAAGACTTAATTATAAAACAATATAATTTTAAATAAAAGTACCAAAACAAATTATATGTTAACTAATAGAGCAAAATCGTCACTTGTTAAGCACCAAAACAATATCAATATATTCAAATAATTTTAAATATATTAATGTTTATTTATAATAAAATAGTTTTTTGTCTCTTTCCAAATAAATGAATATAATTATATCAAAACTTATGCAATAAAGAGCATTGTTTAATTACAATAATTATTAATTTGAAATGTTTTAAAAACAATAATAGTCAGCAAAATGATGAAATTGCACTTGCAGCTATTTCTTATATATGTTCTTTATTAATTACGTTCGAGTTAAATATATATATATTAAATGTATATTAATAAATTTTATCAATTCCTGATTCTATTTTTTAATGAATATTTGTTGACTGTATACAGAGAGTATATTATTGTTAATCCGAACTGTATTGTCCTGAAGTGATAGTTAATTCAAGTGGATAGTTTTATTTAAATCTTTTGAAACATTTGTTACTTCTTATCGATTTAGATTGTATTAAATTGTGTCAACTAATGATTAAACAGTTTCGAACATTACATATATTTATAGCATATAAGAATTTGTGTCCTCGTGTTTAACAATTAGAGTAGAATTATAACAATTGTGTTCAGTTGACTATTGGAATTTTTAAGAAATTGAAAATTCAATAGTTGCCTGTCAAACTAACCATTTAAAAGATTTTACATTTTTTTAAACAAACAAAAAAATATTCTCATCAAATATGATCAATAAATCATTATTGATTGAGCTTTTAATAACTATTTTTTCCACTACGCGGTACCATCCGTAGAGGGATACACTTCTTTTTTATCATACCTTACTTGCCACCTCTCTCTTAATAATAGCGTAATTCAAATAATAGCGTTTTCTACTAATCAAATTTTCATGGAAGTTGAGTATTAAAACATAATTATATGTTATAGAGTATTAAAAGATGATAATGTCGCACAACTGCACACATTTAACAATTTTGTCTTTTTTAATACATATTTAAAATTCAAATTAAATTGGGAAAGATAAGGGAAGGAGTGTATCCGTTTATGGCGTCGCGTGTTGGCTGAGATTCCAATTAAAAAGTTCGACCAACAAACGGTACCGTTTTCAATACCGTCGTTGCCAGATCTGTATTTAAGATCGTGGCCTATACAAACAAGCCACGAACCATTGATGATCACAAAATTAATATCACTAGTATTGTTCGCCAGGTAGAGCTGCAGTTATGCGAGGAAGTCTTCTAAAATTAACAGTTTCATATGTATGCCATCAAAACAAGCCGTGGCGGCCATTTAAATGATATCGTGCTTCATACATAATGGGAAAGAATGTTCTTTAAAATAAATAAAAAAAATTAACTTACATCATAAATTGTCAGTTTTATTTAATTTTAAAGATCACTGGTGCTTAAAGAAAAAACATTTATATGTATATTCTTTATATTTATACAAATAAGGTGTATATATATATATATATATATATATCTGTATATACGTCTTATTTCCATTCATATCCCCAATTTAATTTTTATATATAAAATATATGTTAATATTTCTAATGTTATAATTATATATTTTGGAATTTTGGTTATTTAAATGTATTTAAATAAACATTTCTAATTTTTGAATGTGTAATACACACACACACACATATATATATATATATATATATATATATATATATATATATATATATTGTAAAAATTATCGTATATTAAAACTTATATATTTTCAGATTACAATCCTTCATTTTCAAATGAAACATTCCAAATACATGCATTTTACAATTTGTTCTTATTTTTATGTACAAGCGAAATTGTTTGTTGAAATCCTTTGTGGATCTTTTCAAATGGTAACAAATCTCAGCCACAGTTTTAATTAACGCCACTCGTCATATTCCTTATTTTCGTTTCTTCGTCAGCAATGCAACTAGAATCCTTTGAAGAATCTTCCCGTTTCTCGCATTTACGAACTTGGTAAATGTGTATATATATATATATATATATATATATATATATATATATATGCATGTATATAGTTTTTCATTGCTTTCAATATTATCATCTATTTGTAGTACATACTTGTTTTCAATATAGTTTGTGTTTCATGAAAAGTTGTTATATTAAATTCTCCATGAGAATATTTTAAAAGTTAATATAGTATAATTATAATAATATTTTCTTAATTAAAATTTATTTTATAAATTAACTATTATAAAGATAATAAAGCAACTTTGCGAATAATTGAATTTAATTACTGTTTCTACGTTTATAATGCATAAAGAAAACTACGTAAAAATTACTCATTTGATTATTTTGTTACTCACTTTTTATTATATTTTTCAATCTATGTTTTTATAATTGGCGTATAATTTGATGTGTCAAAATTAAACAGAAATAATACCATTTACAATTAAACAAAAGAACCTTGAACGTAAATGTAAAACGTAAATTAATATAATAATGCTCTGGGAAATACGAAATGTGGGTATATTTCATAAAAACCATAACCACAAAAAACATGTACGTTAAGTATCATGAAACTTTTCAATAATTTAATTGGATATTAATGCGAATTAATTAGCGGTTTGTGTGCGTAAATGTGACAAATATGACTGCATATTTATCGAAGAATGCACATTTCTTTATTTCCTTTCCAATAATATGCATTTATTTTCGATCAGAATCATTGTGCTTGGCATTTTCTTAAGTTCCTTAACTACAAATCAGTTTATTATTAAGTAAATCCGTTTATTTATTAATTTGGTGAAATATTTATCTTTTTTTTTAATTAAGCATGAGTTTAACATTTTGTATAATTCTGATCGAAAATATTTATTAGGTTTGTAAGAGCTCTTATCAAATAAATCATAGTCTGATTTCAATTATGATCAGAGTTTTTTTATTTTATTAAAAAAAATTATTAGTTTTTATAAACTATTCAAGAATAAAATTAAAAGTTGACATGAAGAAAAAAGGGCACAGAAAATATTAGATTGGTAGGAAAATAATTTCTTTTTTTGTTTTCTGAATTCTAACCTTAATTTTTTTCAGTGAAAGTGTCATTTCATTGTGTTCATGTTAATATCATTGTAAAGTGAATTTCTTGGTCTGTATTTTGGTAACATAGACTTTGATTTTATCATTAATTTTGCTTGAAGTTGGGCTAATGAATTAAAGATGGAAAAGAAGAAGATAAGAGTAATTTTTTGTATGAGTCCAAACGGGTGGTAAAGCAGCAGAAACTGTTTGTAAACTAAACGATGCTTTTCTTGTGGGTACTATTAAGGAACGTACGGTGCAATTGTGGTTCCAAAAATTTGAGTGTTTTGAAGGCCACGGACGTACTTCTTAGTTCATAACGACCAATTAAATGTGTTAGTTGAATTAGAACCATGAACAACTATTCGAGAGCTTGCACAAAAATTAGGCGTTAGTCATTTAACAGTTCTGCTCCTCTTAAAAACACTTAAATTAAAAAATGAATTTGAAGGTTATAAACCGCAATTAACTTTTTACCAACTTTATATATATATATATATATATATATATATATATATATATATATATATATATATATATATATATATATATGTATGTGTGTTTATGTCTGTGTGTGTGTATTCATGCAATGAGAATTTATCAATAAAACCAAATCATGTAAATTAGAAAAATATTCATTAAGAAAGAAACTAACTACATTTTTTATTTATATATATATGTATATATGTATATATATATATATATATATATATGTATATGTATATATATATATATATATATATATATATATATATACATATATATATTTGCATATATATATATATATATATATATATATATATATATATATATATATGTACATAAATTTATATTTGTCTGTGCGTGTATGTGTGTGTGTAATACGTTGTAGAAACGATATAAAAAATACGTAAGTTAAAAACGATGTAGATAAAGAGCGTACGTAATTGGTGTGCGTATAAAGAATAGAAATATTTTTTACTTGAATTGCAATTCATTTCTCAATTAAAAAAAACCTTGCTTAATTATAATGAAATGTAATTTTTAGTTTTATTTCAATAGTGGATAAAAATAAGCACACAATTTTATTTAAAATGTTTGTGTGTAATGTTTGTTCACAGATTAAGTTATAATATTATTCATATACTAGAAAGAATGAATCTAGTAATCTTTAACACATGAAATACTATCGTTCATTGTGGTAATAATTATATATTTTGATAGTAAAAATAAAATTTGTATTGAAAATAGCTCGCATACTTACTTATGTTATTATCAAATTTACAATTTAAACTTCAAATTTGTTGTTTTTTTGGAAATCGATAAAATACAATAGTACAAAATAGAACAGATTTTCTAAGATAGTGAGAAATAAAATCTGTCTATAGAAACTCTATTTTATGTATACAGGAATCACATTTTTTTTATTTAAAAAAAATCTTAAAATAAAATTTAAAAATGTCAGTAGAGAAGCAGAGGTAAGAGGACTGTAAACTTCTAGATACTTTCTTAATTAATTAATGACGTTAATCTAAAAATATGTATAACGAGGATGACGTAACTCGAAGGATTACTGTAAACGTTAGAAAGGGTAAACGAGTTCAAACCTTTTCGTTTAATTGCATCAGGCAACATTTCTGTCACGTAATTCATTTCTACTGAATTGCATTGTTTTGGATGCAATAGAAGCCACTGGGAATCCGAATTTACTAAAATTCTAATTATTTATTAATGGTTGTTAATTATTTCATAAATGTAGTATTACATTATTTTCACAAATATTGTATAAAGACATTATTTTTGTTGTGTATATGTATCATTTAAGAAATATTGCGAATTTATCATGTTTTACTATGCACGGAAAATATATGAGTAATATACTCGTACATTGGTTACAGTGTCAGATCAGAATATAAAATAATGTATTTGAACTATAGTACATTGTGGACATTATTGCCTGTAAAATGTATTTAGTGAAATAAATATTAGAAGAGAATTAAATAAAATGAAAAACAATTTATATGTTCCACATGTATACTTAGGGTTAAAATTAAAGTGATTTATTAATTGCAGTTCTTATTTTAGAATTAGAAATTTCTCATTTTTGTAACCTTTGTCATGATAAATATATTATTTACTCAGAAATGAGTAAATCAAATTAATAAAGGTGGCATTGAAAACCGCTGTTCATGTGTAGATGGCTTGAAGTGCGTATGCTGTGGGAAGTGACAGATGTCTCTTATGTTATTTTGAAGTGTAGACATTTCCCGCTAAAACTCAATCATCAGACGCCATCCTTTGTTTATCCAAGTACTTTTCTATAACCGAATTAAAAAGGAACGCGATAAGTTGTTTTTCCGATGTGCACTTCTACACTACTTTGATTCGAAAAAAGTGCAGCTGAAGCTCATCGATTGCGTGTGAAAACTTATGGCGAATCTGCTCCATTGAAAATAGTATGTAGAGATTGGTTTCCACGATTCAAAAGTGATGATTGAGACGTTCACGACAAACAACGGCAAGGGCAATCGAAAAAGTTCGAACATAAACAACTGCAAGTTCTATTGGAAGAAAATCCCTGCTCAAACACTCCAAGAATTGGCTCAACAGCTCAAAGTCGGTCAATCAACCATTAAAAGACGTTTAAAAGCCATGGGATAGATCCAGAAAGAAGGGAGATGTTTGGCACATGAACTGACCGAAAATTCCATTGATAATTCTTTAAAAATCTCGAACTATTTGCTTGCAAGATATAAAAAGAAAAGTTTCTTGTAGCGTATCGTGACTCGCGTTGAAAAATGGATCTATTTGGAGAACCCGAAACGCAAAATATCATGGATTGATCCTGGTCTACCATCAAAGTCGATACCAAAGCGAAACATCCACGGTCACAAAACAATGCTCTCTATTTGGTGGATATGGAGGGTGTCGTGCATTATGAGCTGTTGAAACGGAGGGAAACAATCACTGACGAACGTTATCGATAATAATTGGAGCGTTTCAATTATAATTTGATGCAAAAAGGACCATCAATTGCATCAAATCGCCGAAAAGTGATTCTTCTCCATGACAACAATCGGCCATATGTTACTATAGCCGTGAAACAAACACTCATGGAGCTTGAATAAGAGGTTCTTCCACACCCAGCGTATTCTCCGGACCTGGCCCCAAGCGATTACCATATGTTCCAATCGATGCAACACACTTTGGAAGATACACATTTCCATAACTACGGATAAGTCAAAAATTGGGTTTCTGAATGATTTGGATCAAAAGACAGACCATTATTTCGTCGTGGAATTCAACTTCTGCCTGAAAAGTGGGAAAATTCATAGCTTCCGAGGGCAAATTCTTAGATTAATGTATTCTCATATTTTGTTATTGAAATAAATGCTCAAAGAAAAACAAATCATAAAAAAGCGGCTTTCAATGCAACCTCCTAATAATAAAGTTTCATTATTTTCAAAGACCGATAATGATATGAAATATATTCTAATTTAAATAATAAATCAACTGTACAACACGCACATCTAAAGTTCTTTCGTGCATGTAAGAAAGTATATATTCACGTAATGTCGATCGCAGTGGTGTGGAGTAAAATAGGGTTTATAATGAAAATGAAATAGGTATTGGGTGTACAACTTTGTATTAAAATTACTTCTTATGCAAAGTAAGTTTGTTTCACCGTTGCAGTTTGCATCAACAGCCATGATCAACAAACTATTTTAGTTCGTGAGCATGAACAGTTTTGTGTTTAATGAGGTAGATTATTAGATACACGAGAATACTCTGCTTCTATCATGCTGGTCGCATGATTGCAGAACTTTAAAATATATCGATAAATCAATTAAATGTTTTTCAAATATCATTATCGGATAGGAAATCATTATATACTCGAGTGTATAAGATAAGAAAATAGTTTAAAACTTTCCATCGTTCAATGTATCATGCAGTACAAAATATTAATATATTTAAATTTCATATAATTTTCTAGAAAAAATAAACTTGAGTTTGATAAACTACATTTTCATAAATTATAATTTGATTAATTACAATTATGTGATTACAGTTCAATTGATCATTTATTCGTATTTGATAGCTTGCATCTCAGTATTTTTTTTATGTGTGGAGTTTATTGAATTTGTAATAACCATGTATAATTCATAATATGATATTGGGCTATTCAAATTAAGCCAAACAATTGAGAAGGAGCATGTTCTTTTAACTGATAAATTTATTTATCTTGTTGCTTGTTTTCTTCTTTTATTTAATGTCAAAATATTGTTTATAGAAGGATACAAGAATTTTATAATGAAAGATCTCTCTCTCTCTTTGTCTCTATATGTATACATGTATATATATATATATATATATATATATATATATATATATATAAAAGTGCACAAATTAATTCGGTGCTTCTTTTTATAAAAAATGAATGTTTATTTACAGAAAAATGGAATAATTTCAATTCTCAAAATATCACCCATTATTTTGTATAACTTTGTTCCAATTTTTGGGTAACTGACGAATCCCTTTCTTGAAAAAATGATGCCAGTTTTGAGACGATGAAGTTGTCAATGCATTTTCGGATCTCTTATATTGTTTTAAAATAGGTATCAGTTAGGTGATGCTGGATCGACTGGAACAGATGATAATCTGGTGGGACTAGGTACGGAGAATACACCGAATGAGGGAAAACTTAGCCCAACGATCAAATAACGTCCTTTGGTGTTTTTCGTGACGTACAGCTGAGAGTTGTCGTGCTGCAAAATATCTGCTCATTCTCTCGACACTGAATGGTCTTTTTTTCTCTAATTTGTCACTCAGACGGATGAGCTGTTGTTGGTAACGCTCTGAATTTACAGTCTGACTATGTTAGCGCAACTCATAATACACCACACCCTTAATGTCTCATCCAATACGCAATAAAACTTTTTTGGAGTTAATATTTGGTTTCGGATTCGATGTCAGTGCTTCATCAGGCGTAACCTATGATTGTCGGCATTTAGGATTGTCATAAAAAACCATTTTCATCCCCGGTCATGATTTTATGCAAAAAATTCTTCCTTTTAAACCTTGTGAGCTTCAACATAACTGTATCGCGTCTTCTCTGTTTTTTGGATTGAGCTTATGTTGAATTCATCGGCCTAGCTTTTGAATTTTTCCCAGCCGATATAACCGATAAGAAATTTCTTGCTAGGTAACTCCAAGTTGTTGAGGAAGTTACTGTTCAGTCTAAGCGAAGTTTTCATTTAACAGCTGCTCAAGATCCTCGTCTTAAATTTTTTTCGGGTTTCCGTGACTTTTTCGATCGGAAAGATCAAAATCATCACTCCAAAACCTTTGAAACCATTTTTTACATATTTTATGCATCACAACACCTTTCCCCAAAGCTGAACAAATAATTCGTGTGACTTTGGCAGCATTTATTTTCAACTGGAATGCGAAAAATATTCAATGCCTAACATATTACTTCATATTACTCATGTTCACTACTGTTTTGTGATCTTATATAAACTACTTGTCTGAGATATATAGTGTTTTTAAATGTTTAAATCGGCACTTTAAATTCCTAAAACGACGAGAAAATATTTTAATTTGAAACAGATTGATGATTGATTCAATTTAAAGGGACCGAATTAATTTGCACAAGTTATATATATATATATATATATATATATATATATATATATATATATATAGCAAGTGAAGTAATTTAAATCGATATCATACATTTTGTGCTGCTATTCTGGTTCTATTTACTTGTCCTAGATTTATTCCAATAGTCGATTGAACTTTAGAAATTCAATAACTCATATTTAGTTGCATCTAATCTTTTTTCATTATGTATGTAGAGTATAAAGTGTTTATTTTTACTTCGTTCGTAATTGTGAATTTCCAATATCAGTTAATAAATTGCTTTAAATTTGGCAATTTTTCCCAAAGAGTGATATATTAAATAATTGATTTTACATTCATTTTGTGATTTGAGTAATGGAAAATATATAAAAAAGACATTTGAAATATATTGCGATGGTATAAAAAAGTAGCTTAGAAGCGAAACATTGAAATATTTTGGTTGTTTCATTTATTTTCAGTATCAACGAGAAAGAAATTATTATCTAAAGTATTATAATTTCAACGAACTTTTAGTATTCTTAAAATAATTATTATTCATAAAATTACTTTAAGTTCTCACATAAACTTATCTTTTTTTAACATTCTGACGATTTCAACATTCATTACAATAATTTTAATAGTTTTTTTTTATATACCTATTACTTGTAAATTCATTATTT
>CM068316.1:16868089-16973089 GCA_034766995.1 Acanthacorydalis orientalis | reverse complement strand
TTTTCTCATCTAATATTTTGAGATTTAAATAAATTTACTGCATATTTGATACAAACACTGGTAGTTATATACATATATATATATATATATATATATATATATATATATATATTGAAATATTATATTTAAAGTTCATTGTTATAGGTATTCAATTGTTTGTTGATTTGTTACAATTTTATATTTATATAAATTTATATGCAACGAAATTAAATATTGATATCTTTTTAATTTTTTATTAAATTGGTTTGTATGGCTTGGTAGGTTGAAGAATAAGATATACGAATTTTCTTAAAACATCTGGACTAGTGTTTTAGGTATGAGTTATGTGTATGTTACATCGTAACAATGCACCAGTTCTTGCTTACCTTCTGCTTCGTCTTGGTAAAAAGCAGTTCCCTTCATTTCTTACTACACTCATCTGATTTTGCCCCGTGTGACTTCTTTTTCTTTCTAAAACTAGAGCTCGTTAAAAAAACGCTGTTTTCAAGCGATTGAAGAGATAAAAGAAAATTCTAATCCTAAAAGTGCCTACAGGGAGTACTTTCAGGAATCTAAAAGTGTTTTCAACAGTATAATTCTGCTGTAGGGGACTATTTCGAAGGGAATAATTTAAATTTAAAATATTTTTTATAAATAAAATTTTATGACGCTAGCACTGGTATTTTCTGATCAACCCTCACATTTTTTAAAATGTTAGTTTCTGTTGAGATTTGTGAATTTGATATTTATTAAAATATTTTTTTCTTATTAGAAGGTTTGCTTATACAAATATGTTCAAAAATTTATTTATTTTTTTATAAGAAAAATATTTTCTCTAATATATATTCTGTTAAAAATACTTTCGAAAAAGAAATAATTGTACTCGTATGCATAAAAATATTTTACAAAAACTTGAAATGTATTTCATGTTTATTGCGTTTAAAAAGAGGACTACATACAATATTTATGTTAATCTACTTAACAATAACGTATTAATTTATTATTAAACTAAACTAAATTTACCTTATTTTTTAGTAAATGATGTAATGTATGAGTTTATTATGATAAAATACCTTACAGTATTTTCAATTAAAATGTTATATTGGTTTTTCAATAAAACCAGTATAAAATTTTAAATAACAGAATAGTTTATTTGTAAATTACTTTTTGATTAATTTTTTTAAAAATATTTAATGAGGAATATTAAAGACATTTTAATGAAAGGAAATAACTTCAATAATGTAAAATATAGAGTTTGTGTTT
Source organism: Acanthacorydalis orientalis (assembly GCA_034766995.1). Lineage (NCBI taxonomy): Eukaryota > Metazoa > Arthropoda > Insecta > Megaloptera > Corydalidae > Acanthacorydalis > Acanthacorydalis orientalis. The sequence goes on along the minus strand of CM068316.1, from coordinate 16,971,847 downwards.
CAATTACCTTATTTTTGATTATACACATACATATATATATATATATATATATAGTATAAGTGTGTCTGTTTGCGCATGTGTTTGTAAATAAATATGACAAGTTAGTAAAAATATTTAAATCTTTTCAAATCATGTATCAACATGGACATCTTCAATGCGAAATAATATTTAAATTCGCAAATTCTGTGTACGTACCCATATTCAACAATATATTTACATGCATGTCTACTCAACTGGATGTATCATTCAAAAGGTCATAAAACTTTAGAACTAGATATAAATTCCTTTCTGAAATTATATCAGACTTATTGTTCATTCGTATGGGCGAAAGGTCCGAAAAGGTTAATAAGTTATTACCCTTTCATGTTAAGTAATGTAACTGTTCATTTGGGTATTGTTTTATCAGTGTCGATATTTCATTTATGCGGATTATTTAATCTATTGTAATTTTAAATTCCATATAAAATTCCAACCAACCCATTACATACTATTTATATGTATTATCATATTCTTTATTGAAATTGTTTGGCAAAAACAAATATTTTCCATGTTTAAATTTAATTTATGATAAATTTTATGGTAATTTTGTATAAAATTAAGTTTTTTTTTTCGTGATAGCGTCAGTACCAGTATTAGCGTCATAAAATTCATATACAGGTCGATTCAATTCAGGCTTCGAACATAAAAGTAGTGAAAAAGAACGTAAAAATTTAGACAATTATTTTTATTTAAGATATCTTTTTAACTATTACTGTCATCATTGATAAGGAGTTATTAAAAAATATTTCTAATAAGTTTTACCACGAAGTTGTTGATAAATATTGTTATTTTTTTAAAAAAAAATAGTACTATTTGAAAAAATGCATTGTATATTTTAATTATAACGTCTCGCCACACGTATATGCACATATTTTTTTACATGTTTGCAAAATAAAAACTGTACAAATAAGTAAATAATTTCTTCAAAAATCAAAATATATATGACGTATACGTTTATGGATGACAAAGTCTGCAAAAGTTAAAATAGTATTTAATTTTTGTTTATTTTTGATAAATGTAAATGTTTTTATAAATTAATTATTTTTTTATTACACAAACCACACAAATTATATTACTAATTCGCATTTAGATGGTAATCCCATCATCCTTAAAATGCCAAGTTACAGAATGAGGATGATGGCATTGCCATTAAAATGCGCATAAGAAATAATCAAAAATAATTAATAGTGTGTTATTATTATTTTTGACCAATTATCTTTTTTGTTGCTTGTGAGATAAAAAAGCAATTAATGTGTGAAAGTAAATTCAGCGACGCTATCAGAGCTGTATTTTGACAAAATGAATATATATCGTTTCTGTAGCGAATTTTGAATAGCGAAATGCAGACAACTACGTATATATGGAAAAAGATGAAAACAAATCATTAGTATTAATTCTTAAAGCAAAAGATCAACGACCTACCAATCAATCGACCGGTCCACCGATCTTTATATCAATTTTATTAGTATAGATTAGTAGTCTTTAAACATTGTCGACTCACGGAACCCTTAAAATTATATTTTCTTTTCGGAACCTCTACCATCCCCAGAAAATTCAAGATGCGTACTCAACAAGTTTTGAAAATCAGTCGTCTTACATGACCAAATTTTATTATTTACATCTGATTGAGCGGAGTCATAATATGTATTCATAAATATAGTTTGACTGCATAATAATAGGTATTTATAGAAATAAAAGAAATTATTATAAGTAAACTATTTTGAATTATCAGCTTTTCGGGTTTTTTCTTTGAAAATTCTTTCGAATTTTGACTTTGACTTCCGGAATGCCTAAAGAGGTTGCACGGAACCACAGGAGTTCGCCGAACAGTTTGAGGAACACTGGTATAGATTATTATGAATTTAGCAGTATAATTACGGTTCAGTTAATAAAAATATGATTTTAAAATTAAACAATATTTATTCTAAAATTATAAACAAACAGAGAAAAAAATCATTTCTGCTTTGTAAAATTATAATCAATAACTAATCTTTTCAACACATATCACCGAACTCATCCACAGAAAGAAAAAAATATTATTTACAGGACAAAATAGAACTATATATTTATTTAATTGTGATATAAAACACTAAAATGAAATGTTTACAGTCAGAAAACAGTTTGTATACAAATATTTGTTTTTTTATTTCAAATGTTTAAGGATTATAAATTTAGATAGATATATTGAGTAAATAATAAAATCGATAAATGTTTAATCACGTGGAAAGTTTTATTCATCTTTATAGTTTATTTTGATGTATTCGTTGATTTTAGAGTTTTATATATATATATATATATATATATATATATATATATATATATATTGGATCAGTGCAAAAGTTCGTATACGATTTGAAATTGAAACTCGGATGATTATTTTTCGCAGAAAACGCGTTTATTAATTAATTATGTATTCACCATCGTTTTCTGTAATAATTTTTCAACGCTCAGGCATCTGCTGGATTTTCCTCGCTCGTAAAAGCTGCGCTTTTCTTCAGAAAAAAAGCGGTTAGGTGGTTTTCGCCGGGCTCCACGCTGTAAAATTTTTCATCGTTTAAACTGTTCTGCAGTGTATGGAACAAATGATAAACCGAAGGTGCAATGTCAGGAGACTACGGTGGATGCGATATCATTTCCCATTTCAACTACTTCAGTTTTTGCAGAGTTAGTTTTGCTGTATGTGGTTTTGTGTTGCCGTGGTGGACGATGACATCCTTGCGATTGGCCAAAATCGGACGTTTTTCTTTAATTACTGCGTTCAGTTTGGTTAGTTGTTGACAGTATTTCTCTTTAGTAATCATTTCGCCTCGTAGGAGCAGCTAAAAATAAACAACAACTTTGCAATACCACCAAACACACAGCAACACTTTCATCGGATACAAGCCAGCTTTGGCAACTGGTTCTGCTCCTTCATTCGCTTGTTTCCGTGTTCATTTGAATCAGATGTTGTTGTATTTCTCATTTCTTTCTCATTTTATTTCTCATGGCCAGTTACCAGCTGATCCAAAAAGGCTCTCTATTCAGGCGTCTAAGTAAAGAAATTGCCGAAGAGATGTGATCAAACTTGTGTTTTTTTTTGGACAAGTTAAGAGTGCGGCATCCCACGTATCGAGCTTTAACGTGAACCCCAGCTTTTTTAAATCCCGAAATGCAGTCGATTTGTCAACGTTTTTAATTATATTAACTTTAGAAAAAATCCTTGTTTCATTATATGTTTTGGCTATAAAATTACTTTAAATCAATTTACTTTTTTAATTTTTAATATGACATTTTCTTATTCACAGTTTGTTGATAAAAGCCAAATTATTGACCAAATGTTTAAAATATGCTGTTTTTATTGCACTCAGTCATATATTTTCAAATTAAAATTTGTAAAATTGTCAACAAAAGTGCGCACAACATTGTCGTTGATCTCGAGAGCGGGGTTAATTGTTGAGGTTAAATTAAGTCGAAATTTAGCAAACTATTTCTTCACAGTTGGAAGTGATGGTGCATGGTCCAAATAAACCTCTCGAATAACCGTTGCCACGCCAATGGTTACTCCTTTAAATATATTTCAATCAGCACTGCCATACGGCACTCTTAACACCACCTATTGAATCGTATACGTATTTTTGCACTAATGCAATATATATATATATATATATATATATATTACATGAAACACGAATTTAGGAAACAAATAATGATGCGGTCTTGAGTAACACTTTTTCCTCAAATCATGCGGTTCATGGAGTGTTGATAAGCTTTATGTTGTATATATTTTTAGATTGTTCTAATATGCAAATATGTTCTTACCCACATGTGTAAATTTATAATTAAAGATTGTCCGATAATACTGAAACGTTGAAAAAAGGATATATTCGCCTAATAATAAAGTAAAGCAGTAATCACCGCCACGGAAATAAGTGAAACGTATCTTGAATATCAGAGGAAAATTTACGAAGTCTGTAATGTGAGTAGTACTATTATTTTAAACTACGTGATATCCATTACACACCTTTTACACTTTACCTCACTGATTACGCACAAAGATATACGTTCCGACGTAAACACAAACTAAAGTCAGCGTATTTTGCGACTTAACAAGTATTTCAAACAGAAAACACGAAAAGCACACGCACATTCGCAAAAGACACAGCACATATACGTTAGTGTGCACCTCCACATGCATGTACGACATACGGTGTATATACACCATCGCACATATATATTTATACAATACGACCACGCGCAATGTTGGTAACAACAATGGACATGAGAGCGGCGGCACTACCCACTGTGCCGCATTATTAAACTCCGGGCACAATCATAGTAAATCCGCCGGAATCCGCACACTACATTTGATCCCGCATTTTAAATTGTACCTACAAGCCTTGGGTACTAGAGCCAGTGACAACGAAGTCGTCGTCAAATTCATGACATTATACAGTTCACGTTCTTCGAGTGGAGAAAATATATATATATACACATGTATGTATGTATCTATATATGCTTGGTACTTATTGAATTTGCTTTTACACACTATTTAATTTTATTAAATATTTTTACTTATAACATTATTTTCTTAGCTGTGTATGAATTACAAGCTGTTGGTTCTATTATAATTTTTAAAATAAACTTAAATGGGTAGTATTAGATTTTATGTTTTTTAATCAGTTAAAAGTTATTTATTTTGTAAAAAAAATATGTGAAAAGAACAAATCCAAACGTGAAGAAATTAAATTAAAAAAAAATATTTCTTTGTAATACTTTAAAATATTAGATTGGTAAAAAAGTAATTTCGGTATATGACCTTCAAATTTATATACATTTATTAATTTATGTGATTTGAATTGTTTGATGACTAATGCTTAACTTTTGTGCAAGCTCTCGAATCGTTGTACGTGGTTCTGATTCAACTAACGCATTCTGTTGGTCGTTATGAATTAAAGAAGGACTCTCACTACCTTCTTCATTTTCAAGGATCTCGTTCTCTGTATGAAATTTTTGGAATGACCATTGCACCGTATGTTTCTTAACAGAACCCCCACCAAAAGCATCGTTTGGTTTACGAACAGTTATGGCTTCTTTACCATCCGTTTTGAACTCATACATAAAAGCTCTTTTTTGTTTCTTTTATACCTTTAATTCAATAGCCAAATTATAAGTAAAATTAATAATAAAACCAATTTTTTTACCAAAATACAAACCGAAAAAGTATTTTAAAATGATATTAATATAAACACGTTAAAATGACACTTTCATTGAAAAAAATAAGGTTAGAATTCATAAAACAAAAATCTCAATTATTTTCCTACCAACCTTATAGTTAAAAAATGTTCAAAATGAAAGATTTGTATCTTTTTGTTTACGGTTTCATTTATTCTGTTTATAACCCACTTGATATTATTTTTTTGAAATAGCAGGGGGCTCTTCCCCCTACTCGTTACACCCACTCGCTTTGCTCGCCATCACCCCGGCCCCGCCCCGGCTTATAATCGGTTGATTCATTGGAAATGATCGGGAATGAAATTGTTAACGTGTTATTTATAGAGTGGGGAGAGTTGCATTTCGGGGAGGTGGTCTAGACGAAAAAAAATTTTGTGTTCATGGAAATTTTACAATGGAATTAATTTTTATGTATAGAAAAATATATTTCATGTATTGCATGAATATTAAACTTTATTTTACCTTTTGAATGCAAATATTTTGAAATATATTGTTATGTAAAAGGCATTTTAAACTTTAATTTGTTTAATTTTATACACGAAAATAATACATGTTTATAAATAAAAATGATTTTTTTTTATGACATATATGATGGCCCCATAATTATTAAGTCTATGGTAAAAAAAAACGTTTTTACAGCTACATTAATATATAATATATTTTTATTAAAACATTCATACATTATTTGTGACACATTTTAATATACTAATATGCATTTAAATGAAAATTCCATTTCGGAAAAAATACTGATACAAAATGAACCTGCATATTAAAAAGATGCCTAGTAAATATCGTGTTCAAGTAGACTGCAATTTTTTCAAAACATTTCAGTCATTTTATTTCGAAAATATTTTATACTTTCCACTTTTTTTAAACAAATTTTTGTTGTGATAGATTCACAAAAGATGTGATTAATTTTGTTGTATAATTTTATCTTAAGTTATAATTCAGGTGCATTAAATCATAATATCAATGGATTTTTGGTGCTTTGATCATCTATGAACAATAACACAGCGTTGATTTTAAACAGTTTATTATCGAAATTTGTTCCTTGATAACGAACCATGATAAAGACTTAAAGATTAAGTTGGTGAGAAAAATTAGTTGCCAAAGAATAATCGTTAAATTATATGAGATTTGTTGAGAAGTTTGTTTGTATACACCTAGTTTCCGTTATCTCGTTGAAATTTGTAAGCTGAATAAATGGAAATTATAGTTTTGGCATTGGAAACATACATTTACACTAATAAATAATATCTTTTATATCACAAAAAACTTCTCTTATCATAATGTTCAACAAATTCTTATTTCTATCATGTATTAATATTTAAATAAACAAATTATTATTGATTGTTTGGATTTTTGCTTATGTATTTTTCGATTTAAATGAAATGTTCAGAGCACGATTTGCATTAAAATCAAATTTGTATGTGCATAATTTTAATATTTTGATAAAAAAATTGACTGTAGTACATGAGAAGTTAATGTATAAGTGGATATAGATTTTTTATATAACGGTTCAGAAAATATGACCACGCATAACTGATTATAAAATGTATAAAATAAAATAATTAGCGTTTGAGATTATAGGGAGACTTGCCATAACCCAGTAAACATTTCTGTATAAACATGGAATAAAAATTGAACGTATTGCAGTAGAAAATGAAAAATTCTAAAATATTGAAGATGTGATATCACGTGATATATTATAATTGATACATTTTGCACGAATACATTATTAAAAAATATTGAAGGAAAATTTTAATTATTGAGTTATAATGAATATCAGAACACTTTCGTTTTTAAAAAATTGATTTATCATATTTTTAAAACAATATCTGAAATGTTTATTAAGGTTATTGAATATAAATTCAAATTATTGGATAAACAAGAGATTATTTCAAAGATATTTTAATTAAAATAATATTAATGTAAACTCTGCTAATGATCAGTCAGTTGTTATTATATTTTCTTAAATTTAATGTTCTCGTAATTTCAAAAATTCTTTATTAAATGCGAACCCTTACAGTAATAACATAATCTTGCAATGAAATAACTTGCAATTGTACAAATGGGTTGTGTATGATAACAGATGATTTGAATAATAGTTCAAGAAAAAGTACAGGTTAAATTCTAAGAGTGTTGTTACTCTTTAGAAAGCTAATGCTTACAGAATGATGGATTGTAGCTAGTATATATTTTCTTAAAGCTTGCTATTCTGATTATTCTAGAGACTTAATGTAACGAAACTATCTGTATTAGTTGATCGAAATTAGTTAATATTAATTATGAGGCTGAGCATATTCACGAAAATGCTTTACCATATTTTTCCAAAATGATATCATGAACCATAAAAAACTGGCGTACAGAGTTTTGGACGAGGACGTAGTATATTACTTACTATCCTATTTAATTTGAATTAATTTTTATCTTTTTAAGATCCTTGATAATTTGTCGAAGAAAAATGTAATTACAAAGAGTAACCAAAAGCACATTTCAAAAGATCAACATATGTTAAACGCAATGATCTTTTAAAAATATGATTTATTTACTAGAATCATCGAGCAGAATATATTAGTTACAATAAATTAGAGTGACTAAATAAATAAATCATAGAAAAGTGCAGCTTTTTAAATTTTACTCCATAAATTTTAATATTATATAAGCACAAAATTATATATATATATATATATATATATAAAGTTGGTAGAAAATTAATTGCGGTTTATATGACCTTCATATTAATATACTTTTTTTAATTTAAGTGTTTTTAAGAGGTCCAGAACTATTGGGTGAGTAACGCCTAACTTTTATGTAAGCTCTAGAACTGTTGTGCGTGGTTCTGATTTAACTAATGCCTTCAGCTGGTAGTTATGAACTGAAGAAGGACGCTCGCATCCTTTTTCATCTTCAAAGCTCTCATCCCAGCACGAAAATTTTAGAACCACCATTGTACCGTATGTTCCTTCCCTAACAGTATGCACACGAAAAGCATCGTTAGTTTACGAGCAGTTTCTGTTGCTTTACCACCTGTTTTGAACTCACACAAAAAATGTCTTATTTGTTTCTTTTCCACCTTTAATTCAATAGCCCAATTTGAAGCAAAATTAACAATAAAACCAAAGTCCAGACCAAAAAAAACACTACACTTTACCAAGATACAGACCAAAAAAACACTTTAAAATGATAGTGAAATGGACACAATGAAATGATATTTTCATTGAAAAAATTAAGGTTAGAATTCAGAAATCAAAAACCGCTATTATTTATCTCTCTTTCTCTCTATATATTTATATATATGTGTATATATAGAGAATATGCAGCTTTTAATAAAATTTATTTGTTAAGTATTGTTAATGTTTTCAAAGAATAATAGTTAGTAATCAAAAATGATATTAGTTTAAGAATTCTTGACAAAGAGAATATATATATATATATATATATATATATATATATATATATATATATATATATGAAATTGACAAACACTTAAGTCAATTTTGTACAATAGTTATATTTTATTTTTTCTTTTAAATTTTCTATCAATATGTCTTCTCTATCAATAATTCCTTTCATACGTTCTGACGTTTACGTTTTGAAAGTGAAACTCATTAATTTGAACGTCTCGTATTTCTGGTCCCTTTGTCATCTTAGAGTATTTTAAACAATAGAATAAGTGGTAAACCAACGTATAACAAGAACAATAGGTTTATAACATATGACCTGAAACGAATCAAAGTAAAGGAATTATTTTATTAGATATTGTATATACATTCTTACGTAAAACAATGATTATAAGAAAAGTGATTTATAAAATATATTTTTTTTCACTGTGGCTAAGTTCATAGTGGCAAATTAATCATTCGCCGTATAAACTACAAACTTTTTTCTGGTCAAAAGTATTAAATAATTGATTATTAATTAATTTTGATTGCTATTTGTCCAAAAGTGCTAAGGTGTAGAGAAATTTGATTCTTTTGAACTTTGAAATATATGTTTTTATATCTTAAAGCTCTGAGCATAATGGAATCGCTATCGCATAATGCGCACAGGAAATAATTAATTTTTTAACATTTTTAATCAGAAACATTTTTGTGGTTCATAGGATAAGTGAAAAGTTCATGTTTCAATATATTTAATAACTGTCTTAAAGAATATTAATAGAGAAAAATCTTTATCGTTTCTTGCTTGCTACTTAGTTCAAAGGCTTTTGATTTAATTTAATAAGTGGTTTATTCAGTATTTTTTTTTTGAAATGTGTACAGGTATGGTGTGTTTTGATTGTGGTTTTAAAAATGTGTTTTATTTTTTTTAATATGGCTGTATATATATTATTGAAATACATAATTTTGATGGCCTTGGACATTGTAAATCACACTAGCGTTTTTCTGTTCTATTTCTGGCTCTTGTGACATTTTCAGACATCTGTAAATAACTAATAACTGTAATAAATGTTCTATAGATATCTGAAGATGGTACGAGAACTAAAACTAGTGACAGATAATGACATATCTTTTTTTCAAGAACTCAGACCATCAGAACAATACCTCAATGGAATCACAAATTTAAAAATCAATTTTTATATTATTACAGTTTATTAAATATCACTTTAAAAAATCAAAGCAATTCTTGAAAACATAGAGTAAAGAAACAAATTTATAATTCAAACGAATACTTTAAGAAATTTAATAATTTTTAAAATATAACTCCAAGTGTGTGATAATTTTTAATAAAATTCGTAAAATAATTATATTTCTGAAATTTAGGGTGATAGAATAAATTATTTCTTTTTGTTTTGTACAAAATCCCCTATTATTAAATATTTTATTGATATTATATTTTCTATTTTAGATATTTATTGATAATTTTATATATTTTTTATTAATATAGTTTTTTTTGCATACATTTAAATATTGTATTTGGATTTGATTTAGATAAGAGGACATAATAAGTTTTGTAAAAGTTATACTTTTGCTTCAATTTGTAAAACTTAACATTCGCTTTAAACTTTCTGAAACGTTAATTTTACATAGAGTCCATTGAATGTGAATGGCATTTAACCCTGTGAATTTCTGTGGTATTTCAATAAGAATGAAGAAATTCTTTTATAAAAATGTAAATTTGTAAATTTTCTTATCTATATAATATTTTTAGAAAATAATTGCGGATACTTAGCAAAAAATTCTATTCAAATATAATTATTTATTCAATAATTACAAAATTCAATACAAATTTAAGATTAAAATTTTAAAATATTTAAAGTTAAAAATGAACAAAAATATTAACTTGCAGGATGAAAGACATTTTTGAATTTGAAAATCATTGTGGTTTCTTTCGAAAATGCGTTAGGAATTAATTTAAAAGAAATAAAATAAAAAAATCTTTATCATAATTAATTTTATTTAATACTCTTAACATATTAAACATTTTTTAATAAATTATTTTTTTATTTCATGTATTTTGTTATTTTTAATCGAAATTAAAATAAGCAATTACCGAAAATTTGGATAAAAAAATTTATTGTTTTGAGTATCAATTCATTTGTGAAAGTGACTTTAACTACTAAATTATAATTATTAGCTTAGCTTCTTATAAAATTTCTTTTATTAGTTTTGTTGTTTTCAGTTAAAATATAAAAATCTAATTAATACTGGCATTATAATATTATTATTAGGTTGGTAGAAAAATAATTGCAGTTTGACCTTCAAATTCATATACATTTTTTAATTTAAGTGGTTTTAAATGGTCCAGAACTGTTAGATGACTAACGCCTAATTTTTGTGCAAGCTCTAGAATTGTTGTGCGCGGTTCTGATTCAAATAACGCCTTCAGTTGGTCGTTATGAACTGAAAAACTCCCACGACCTTTTTCATCATTAAGGCTTTCGTCCCCAGCACGAAATTTTTGAATTACCATTGCACCGTACGTCCTTTAACACTACTCACATCAAAAGTGTCTTTTACTTTACAAGCAGTTCTGCTGCTGTACCAACCGTTTTCAATTCATACAAAAAATAACTCTTATTTGCTTCTTTTTTATCGTTAATTCAATAGTCCTATTTGAAGCAAAATTAATAATAAAACCAAAGTCAATGTTTTCAAAATATAGACCGAAAAATGTAGTTTGAAATGATATTGACATGAATACAATGAAATAACACATTCACTGAAAAAAATTAAGGTTAGAATTCAGAAAACAAAAACTACAATTATTTTCCTACCAATCTAATACTTAGAATTTCTCGTCATTTCTGTTCAGTTATGTAAAAAATATATTAAAAAATATAGTTTAAATTTAAACTTCATTAATCTTAAACTAAAATAATAAAACGAAAGAATATTTTACTAAATTAATAAATAATCTTAAAGGTATTGATAACAGGCGTTTATAAGAATGCTATTTATTTATTTATTTAAATATGTTCTGAAATACTTAAGTAAAAATTGACAACTTCGTACTGAAAAACTTAACATTTGAATGATTTAACGAAATTATTTTCTGATTTCAATTAATAATATAAGTAAGGTTCACGTCCTTTCCTGGGTTATGATTAAACGGAAGTCAAGACAAAGACCTTTCTGCTAACTGCTTGTTGTTGGTGAATATCAAAACATTAATTAATATTGTATCGATGTTGGAAAATTTACAATGTTTACTAATTTCATGTAAACAGAAACATTTGTTTGCTGCTGATTTATATGCAAATGTTTATATTAGATATTAAACATATTTTTTTGGTTATTTGTATTTCTATAGCGAATTGAAATTAATATACTCTTTAAATTGAAAAAAATGATATATTTTCTAAATATCAAAACGCTTTTTTCATATATTTTTTTGCATTTCCCAAAGGTTTGTTAATAGTTGTATACAGATGTTGATTTCTCTTTAATAGTATTTATAATAATTTTGTAAAGAAAATAATATACTTATTTACATAAAATTTTTTTAATCTGACTTAGAACAGCGGCCTAGAAAGAAAAAAAAACATTTAATATAATCTCCTTTAACTTCAGTGCAGTATTAATATTTTCTAATAAAAGCTTTTCTTATATAATAAAAACCTGACCAGGATTAACTAGACCTGACTTAACTAGATTATTTATATGAAAATGAAAAAAAAAATGTTTATAGAACGGTTGTAATTTGGAAAAATGTACTTTTAAGACTTGTTTTCAAAATTTTTCTGTCGAAGTTCCGGTATAGAATCATAATATAAAAGCATAGTTTATGTTTTCCTTCTCCTTCCTTGTTTATAATACAAGGTTCCAAATTGTAATTAGAGAGTTACCGTTTCTGTACTAATTCTTCTGTAAAATTTCAGGCACTTAATTTATTAATTTGTATTTGTTTACAAAGTCATGAAGGTTGAGATAAACGTTTGATTTTGAAAGATCCATTTCATAATAATCACTCAGTCCTTTATGTCGATGATTTTTAATTAATTTTATTTCGCAGGGAAACAGAACTATCGGTATTTGATAGATATGAATGAGAGAGAGAGAGAGAGAAAAAGAGTTTTATTATCTATTTTTCATTTTAATTTTATGCTGAAGGCAAATACAAAAGATGAAATGAAGAATAACTTTAGATTGAAATATTGAAATTTATTTTAGATTTTTAGTTAAGTGCTGAAAATAGAATATACATTTTATTTGAATGTATAGAATATTTATTTTTTTATAGTTTTTGCTTCTATTTTATAATTCTGATCCCTTTTTCAGGTATAAATTTAAGTAATTAGTTTTTGATTGAATTAATCCAATCCTGGGTATTTAATTAATGATTTAATTTAATGATTAAATACATTTTTTTAATGATTAAATACTTGTATATTTTATAATCATCAACTAAACCTTATAAGAAAATATTTAATCGAATAACTATTATTATATGGATTAAATATTAATTATTTTTTTCAAAGTAATTGTAATTGATTGACGGAAATCAGATTATGACGTTTATCTGTGTACATCGATTTACTTTTTCATAAAATATTTCTAGATAAATATATAAAAATAAAATACTAAACATTCATTGAACATCCGTCGATTTCATCCCAATTGCTGGAAACATTATTACAAAGGGGAAAATAATCATAACATAACCTATGGCAACATATGAAGTAAAAAACCACCAATGACAGCACTACATTCGATGTAGCCACAACACACATGTATTCTATTACGTTAATTCAGTGTTGAGCGTACCGACGGCTTGTTTATGGATGCGATTAATCGCGGCCCTCGCAGGCCCGCTCGGGGCCGCCACGGGTGGTTTTTCTGTCGTACGAAACACAACTACGACAACAACAGACCACAAAATATACCCCGCAATCTCTTCAACATATCCAGTTTAGGTTGATTGTAGCTTGTGTTGCTTGTAGTCTGAATACATATAGAGAAATACCTTTGTATATATATATATATATATATATATATATATATATATATATATATATAAGGTGTAATAATAAAGTTCCTGGAATGTTCTTGTAGAAACCATATCTGAATACAAAATTATATGATAATGTATGTATGTTTTCTTATTCGAAATATGTAGTTTCTCTGATCATAATCTGATAATACTTTGAAGTTTTTATTGCTATTAACTTTGCTTTTAAGGTGTTAATTTTTCACTTTAACAGTTAAGATTGAATTTCATTTAACCCTTTAAAACAATTGTTTTAAATATTAACCTATTAAATCATTTGTCCGTTTCTCTGGTATTGTAAGTAGATGAAAATTACAATCGGTGATAAAAGTATTAGTTTGATAGAAAAATAATTGCTATCTATGCACCCATTTAACAAGCTTTTTTGATTGTCCTAGCTACGTTAAAAATAAGTAATTAATTAATAAGAAGCTTAAATTTAATGTTGGAAAATTATATAATTTAATTAAGTTTATGGAATTTTCATTAGAATAAATATTTTCGATGATGTTTATATCAATATTTATAATAATTGAAAAAATTCAATTAATGTAATTAAAATTACTAAAAAAAATGAAATATTGAATAGAAGATTTTTTACTGAAATTGAGAATAATTCATTTGAAGTTAAACTGGTTATATAAATAAATAAAACTAATATACCTCCTAACATAATAATAAGTAAAATATAGGAAAATCAAAGAGTTTTAATTAATATTCCTCTGGTTATACAAATATTAGTTGTTTGAAGTAATAAAATGCCTAAATTTTGTGCAAGCTCTCGAAATGTTGTTGCGTGGGTTTGATTCAACTAACGCTTTCAGTTAGTCGTTATGAACTGAAGGTTCTTCTTCAGCTTATAGTGGGGTAGTATTAGATTATGTTTTTTAATCAGTTAAAAGTTATTTATTTTGTAAAAAATTTATATGAATTGAATTAATCTAAACGTGAAGGAATTAATCATAAAAAATATTTCTCCTTTAATACTTTAAATATTAGCTTGGTAGAAAAATAATTACGGATTATGATCAAATTCAGATACATTTTTTAATTTAAGTGGTTTTAAGTAATCTAGAACTGTTTGAGGACTCATGCTTAATTTTTTTTACGTTCTCGAATTATACGTGGTTCTGATTCAACTAACGCCTTCAGTTGGTCGTTATTAACTTTGGAAGGACATCCGCGATTTTATTTATCTTCAAGGGTCTAGTCCCCAGTATGACATTTTTGGAACTACCATTACATTATGTATTTCTTAACAATATCCATACCATAGGCATCGTTTAGTTCACAAGCAGTTTCTGCTGATTTACCAATCGTTTTGCTCTTATTTGCTTCTTTTCTATCTTTAATTCAATAGCTTAATTTGAAGCAAAATTAATAATAAAATCAAAATCAATGTTATCAAAATAAAGACCGAAAAATGTACTTTAAAGTGATATTAACATGAATACGATGAAATGACACTTTTGTTGAAAAAAATTAAAGTTAGAATTCAGAAAACAAAAACAACAATTATTTTCCTACCAACTTAATACAATTGAAAATAAAAGTAATTTGTGTATAAAAATAATTATATAAAATATAAATTAAAAGTATAAAACCTTTTTGAAAAACTGAAAATTTATTATAATTTACCTGTTTTTATTTTTTTTGTCGTTAAACGGTGAACAAATTAACGAAATCGATGGGAAGTATTCCGAAGAATAATATGTAGGTTGAGATAAATATCCTTTAGTGGAAAAATACTTTGTGTTTAATATACATTCATTGTTATATTCATTAATTAATAATCTTTTACAACGGAATCAACTTACATTTTCTTCTATTCGGTGTACAAATTAATTCTGTGCCTTTTTTTATAGAAAACAAATGTTTATGGAAAAATAGAATACATTTTAGTCCTCAAAATATCGTCCATTATTTTATATAATCTAACTCCATCTGGCTGGTAATTGACTAATCCCTTGTCGAAAAAAAGATTGCGACTTTGAGTCAATGAAATTGTATGTATTTTCGAATCACTTCCACTGTTTTAGGATTTTTTGCATGTTTTATCGATCACAACACCTTCTCCGAAAGCTTAAAAAATCATATCCGCGGTTTCGGCAGCATTTTACTAAATACGAAAAGTATGCAATGCCTAATTTGTCGCTTTTTGAACGCCATTGTATTCACAACTGATTTATGAAGTTATACCAACTGCTTGGTTAAGATATATAGTATTTATAAATGTTAATTTTTGCATTTCAAAATCCTAAAATGACGAGAAAATATTTTAGTTAAAACATAGTTATGATTGATTTAATTTAAAGGTACCGAATTAATTTTTTATACTTAATACATTTATTGATATTTTTTAACACATATTATTTCTTCTGATTTGCTAAATTTATATATATATATATATATATATATATATGTATATATATATATAAAAGTATTCGTTTGCACAATTTATCTTATTAAGTAGCGTTATGTTTTCCTGTTAAAAAGTTTTTCAAATATTCCAAATATGTCGAGAAATATGAGGAAATATTTATAATATATATGGGTATGTACAATATGCGTTCTTGATCATTTTTTTATATTTTAAATATATTTTTTACAGTATAAATAAGGATATATTTTGATACATTTTACACGGATATATTTTTTACAGTATAAAACGGATATTTTCATGGAAAATAATGTTAAGATTTTATTAATCAAAAATAACCATTTTGTTTTAAATCATTCAAGACAGTTTAGTCGCTTTAAGTCGCTTGCTTTCTGAATTATTAGGTTTGTAGGAAAATAATTTCAGTTTTTGTTGTCTGAATTATAACTTTATTTTTCAATGGAAGTGTAATATCATTGTGTTCATGTTAATATCATTTTAAAATGCATTTTTCTGTCTATATTTTGGTAATATCGACTATGATTTTATTATTAATTTTACTTCAAATTGGGCTATTGAATTAAAAATGGAAAAGAAGCAATACCGCAATTATTTTTCTATCAACCTAATGTCATTATATTATACCATGAGACTGTTTATTTGTTATTATTTCACTTGCATTCTTTACGACATTACGGTTCATGTTTTTCAATCATTATTTGTTAAGTAGATTTTGTAAATACTTTTTAGATTTTTGAAATACTCGTATGTGTTGAAAAGTTAATTATGAACATTGAAATCGTGATCGTAGGTAGAATGAATAGTAGAACTTAACAAAGCATAAATGGCGTTAGAGAAATAATATTTATTGTAATTAACCATTTTACTGCTGTAAGTGCTATTAGGCGCTCAACTAATATCGTTTGACCAGTACTGTAAGTGCCTTTAGGCACTCAATTAACATTGACGAGATGGTGTTGTTGATGCCTAAAGACATATTTATTATCTAGCATGTTGATTGAATACAAGTCAAAGGCTACCATCTCTATTACATGTCCAGTTCTCTCTTTGAGTGAATGTCTACCGTGGATTAGATTTCGCTGCAGCGGAAGGGTTAAATAAGTCGTTACAGTAACTCATAATAAACATTATTAAATACAAAGAAAAAACTGTTTTAGATATAAATCTTCCGTTGGCGGAATTTTATCAAGGATTTATTTATTTCTTCAAGATCTAATGTTGATTGCTACAAATCTTTTTTGTTACTTATACCGTTGAGAAATGATTTATTTTAAGTCATTAATTGTAAAGATATATGTTTCAGGCGATTTTTTTATTAATTATTTTTCTTCGAAAAACCTATATTTTACAGCTTAAGCATATTATTTTTTTTGTAACCTTTTGAAAAAATTAACTTAGTCTTCTTGGTCAGTTTTCAATCACAGATTTTACAAAAAACGATGTCACTATTTATCAAAATTAATTGATATGATTGTCTATCGAGCGCTATTATCATCCGTATATTAAACGTTTATTTCTTTATAAGTCGATATCTGGCCACAAAAATTAAATTAATGTAATTCATAAATATAAATTAAATAAAAACTGTACTTATTTCCGCATTTTTATATATGAAATAATGTTGAAACATGCAAAACCATGCGTTATAATTAAAGAATAATTTAATTTTAGTAATTCGCTAGTATTTCAATAGACAAATGCTTTATTGATAAAACATTATTATAAATTTTAGGTGGTTTCTATCAGACGTATTATGTCAAACTCGAGCTTCCAAGTTTAGAGATTTTTTTAGATATCTTTAAGGTCAGTATTTGATTTATTAAACTTACAATTATTCAATTATCTAATTACCTATTCCTTATTTTTGACATATTAAAATTTATCTTTGATATCATAACTAAATTGGTTAAATAACGCTTAATTTTACAAATTTTGTAACTTTTTAAATAATAGAATAAAAAATTATAAAGATATATAGAAACTTGATTCTATATCATCAATTCTTAATTTTATAAACGAAAATTGCATAACACAATTTACTATTATACGATTTTTAATTTTCACAAATTATATATTTTTAACTCTTGTAAATTAAAAAAAAATATAATGTTATATGTTGAAGTATTCAATGAAAACTTTATTTAATGCTGATATTTGTTTGATTTAGGAGACTTTTGATATGTACAAAGATTTAGACAATTTCTTGTGATTAATTGAATACTAATTAGTGTTGAAAATAATTATATTATGGTCGTAAGTCTCTAAACTTTTTTTTGTTATAATCGGTTTCAACTCGATGCGATTCTTAGATAATTTTGAGATTTTTTTGCTCAATAATATAAAAAAACAAGTTGTGTGGAGATGAGCCAAAGATTAAAATCTGTCGTAGAAAATAACCAAAAGTAATGCATCATAGACTTGAAAAATACAAGTATTGTCAATTGTTCTTTAATGATGTGGTATTTGAAAGAATTTTGTAAGTTATGCATGTTTTTATAACTACATATTGCCTTCTATTATGTTATGTCACAAAAATTGGAATAATTTTATATAAATATTTTAATTTTTTTGTTACATCTTGTATATGTATATACATATACATATATATATATATATATATATATATATATATATATATATATATATATATATATATAAATATACATATATATGTACTGTACATAACACATACTTCAATTCTCAACATACGTGGTTGCATACAAATTATTGTTTGTACGGTTTTTCGTATGATGTTCAATAAAACGTCCTTCTGTATTGTACAATAATCGTTGCTTGTTTAGTTTGTGCAATTTGTGTTTAACGATGTGCTTTCAAGTTTTTTTTCATCTTTATCGTTTATACCGTACAACTCTTGTTTCTGTTGTTGTTATTCTCGAGTACTGGATTTTATTGTGATTAAATATGTAACAGTGAACAATGAAATATTTTTGTGAAAACACGGCTGTGAATGAAATTATTTTTTTAAAGTTCAGTCAAATAAATGAAAATTGTTCCTATTGTTTGTTTAATTGAAAATATTGTTTCTGTAGATTTTAATTTTATTCATTGTCAGTAAGATGTTAACTTTTTAAAGTAAATGTTGTAAATTACTACTAAGTATAAATTTATTTTAACATGAAAGATTACGAAATATAGAAAGCAGTTTTGTATAAAATAGCTACCGTTAAAAGTGTTGAAATTAAATTAATAGAAAGTTTTATTGTATCAAATATAATATATATAAGATGTTTCCATTTAGTGTTTCGTTTAAAATAATTTAAATAATCCGTATGTATGCTTATATCAATCTACTCTGGAGGTGTGAATTATGTTCTCAGTTTCTGCGTTCACAGTTTTAGTTGGGAAAAAATATTATCATTTATCTATTTCATTTCAATATATTTTGTTTGGTTATCAACTTTTCTAATTTGTAGTTCAATTATTTTCTATTTAACTATTCAAGTATTTACTAACGTAAATATGTTAATTAATTTATTGTTCGTATTAGATTTATTCAAATAGCCGTTCGTTTTTTTTTAAAAAAATGTGATTTAATTTTTTTATATTAAAAAAATATTAATATATAAGTGTGCTTATTGTATATAAATTCATCCCATTTTTGAGAAATTTTATAATTTGTTATGCAAAAAATTAGCAATGTTTTTGTGAAGGTATCTCAATTCATCTCAAAGATCTATAAACTCTTAAATTGGGTTCTATGCAAGTGATTTTCAAACAATCTAAATAGACGATAATTTAAAGATCTGGTAAATACGAATGATGATGTAAAACTTTCAGCTGCATTTCAATAATTTCTCTATGGTGATTTATGTGATCTGGTATCAATATTATAAAATATAACGGCAATTATGTTCATCAATACCAACCATTTTCACTCGTTGTATGTCTTCAGATAGATCCATTTAGTAATGCACTTTTATGTATTAATGGTTTAGTTACTGATCAAAAGAAAATATTGTATGATACGAGGGTGGTCCCAGAAGTACCTGACCCAACAAAGAAAACAGAAAAATTTTGGAAAAAAATATATTTATTTTCAACATAATCTCCTTTCAGCTCTATACACTTTTCCCATCGATGTTCAATAAGTTCGATACCCTTTTTATAATAAGAACTGTCTTGCTCCTCAAAATACCCATTAACTGCCGACATCACTTCTTCATCGTTGGGAAATCTTTGACCACTGAGCCATTTTTTCAAGTTTAGGAACAGAAAATAATCCGAGGAGGCTAAATCTGGCGAATAGGGTGCATGAGGTAGCAATTCAAACTTTAATTCATTAATTTTGGCCATTGCAATAACGGATTTGTGAGCTGGTGCATTGTCTTGATGAAACAAAACTTTCTTCTTAGCCAAATGCGGCCGTTTTTGCTTGATTTCTTCGCTCAAACGTTGCAATAAGTTCACATAATACTCGCCGTTGATAGTTTTTCCTCTTTCAAGATAGTCAATGAAAATTATCCCACGCGCATCCCAAAAAACCGACGCCATGATCTTGCCTGCAGATGAAACGGTCTTCGCCTTCTTTGGAGCCGGTTCTCCCTTTTCACTCCATTGTTTTGATTGTTCTTTTGTCTCGGGTGTGAAGTGATGGACCCATGTTTCTTCTATGGTTATGAAACGGTGCAAAAATTCTGCTTTGTTGCTGTGAAACTTCGCTAAACACTCAATTGAAACATCTTCACGACACTGCTTTTGCTCGAGTGTGAGCAAACGCGGCACCTATCTTGCACACAGCTTTCTCATGTCCAAATTTTCAGATAATATGCGATGTACCGCACTTTTTGAAATACCTACTATGTCTGCTAGCTCGCGCACTTTCAGTCGACGATCATCCAGTACCGCTTTGTGGATTTTCTTCGCCATTTCTGGAGTCGTCACCTCATTTGGTCGACCACTGCGATGCTCGTCTTGGCAGCTCGTACGGCCTCGTTTAAACTCTGCTACCCAATATTTCACTGTTGTAAACGAAGGAGCAGAGTCACCCAGAGTAGAATACAGTTCAGCTTTTGTATTGGTTGGGCTGAGGTCTTTCAAATAAAAGTATTGTATCACGTAACGATGACCAATTTTCTCCATTTTCACAAATTCACTGAAAACGTTCACTATTGATGGCTGCCAAACAAATACTAAACAACGTGGCGTCCTCAAACTTGAAACATATGCTTTATAGATTGTGTACTTTCTAATACAGTGATATTTTTCAAACAACTGCCGCAATCTCTAGGTCAGGCCGGGTACTTCTGGGACCATCCTCGTAGCTTACCAATCGCACCAAATACACATCATGTTTTTAGGATACAGCTGGCTTTTTCATTGTACTGATAGAGATACGCCATGCTTTTCTCTTATTTTCTTTCCTTTTATGAAAGACGATTTATTTTTAATTAGTATCTTCTAATTACGAAATGAATCATTACAGTTACATGTGTGGGACGAATTATAAGAAGACAAACGATCTATCAAACTTTTTTCAGTTAATTTTTGTAGCATCTAAATGATCAGAAGAAACTTAATCAACTTTACCCAAGTATTCAACAATTGATCATGAGAAGAGGAAGTTTAAAAATTTGCCTAATAATGTAATGTGAATTATTGTTAATTCATTCCATGATTTTGTGATAATAATAGTGAACTATGAACTATTATTTTATTAAAAATAATAAACACTAATCTATTAGGTTGGTAGAAAAATAATTGCGGTTTATGACCTTCAAATTCATATATATTTTTAATTTAAGTGGTTTTAAGTAGTCCAGAACTGTTTGATGACTAACGTCTAATTTTTTGCAAGTTCTCGAATTGTTCGTGGTTCTGATTCAACTAATGCCTTCAGTTGGTCGTTATAAACTGAAGAAGGTCGCCCAAGACCTTCATAATCTTCAAGGTTCTTGTCCTCAGCATGAACTTTTTAGAACCACCATTGCATGGTACATTCCTTAACAGTACGCATAACAAAAGTATCGTTCAGTTTACGAGCAGAATCTGCTACTTTACCAACCGTTTTGAACTCGTACAAAAAGGCTGTTATATAAGGATGTTCGCAGCCTACAATGCTCTCAACTTTTTGGAACTACTATTGTACCGTACGTTCTTTAATAGTATCCACTCCAAAGCATCGTTTAGTTTACAAGCAGTTTCTGCTGCTTTACCACCCGTTTTGAACTCATAAAAAAAGTTGCTCTCATTTGCTTTTTTCCATTTTTAATAGCCTAATTTGAAAAAAAAAATAATAATAAAACCAAAAGTGATGTTACCAAAATACAGACCGAAAAGTTCACTTTAAAATGATATTAACATAAACACGATGAAATGACACTTTCGTTGAAAAAAATTAAGGTTAGAATTCAAAAAACAAAAACCAATTTTTTTCTTATCAACCTAATATTTTCTGTGTCCTAATATATTCTGTCAACTTTTAATTTTATTCTTGAATGGTTTACAGGAACTAAATGTGTGTGTTTTTTTAAATAAAATGAAACAACTGATCTCTATTCAAATCAATCTATGATTTATTTGATAAGAGCTGAATATATGAACGATTTTTCATACCCAGATCGCATGATTTATTGATTTGTGATTTATATTTGTGATATTATTTAAAAAAATGTGCGTAGAAAGAATTTTCAAAATATTGAAAATAAAAACTATATATTACAGTTCTGCCATTGTGGTTAAATTTACTTCTACAAATTAATTTTTCATGGGCCTCAAAAAAATCACTAACATTTTTCTGATCAAAAATATTTAAATTTTAATTATTGCTTATGAGAACTTCAATGATGATGATGCTATTTTCAGAGCGATTTTCCTTGTTATTATCATATACCACCTTTATAAAATATTTCATATTATGTCAACATTAAATAAAGTATATTTAATAGTTATAAGCACAAAATGAAGATTCTAGATTACTGCTGTATGTTTAAAACAAGTGACTAAAATAAGATACAGCCTTAGTTTATATTTACAATATAAAAGTGTGCTTTAATATCTAAATTATTATATGTAATATAAAAAAATATTTTTTGGAAAAATCATAATTGTCAAGTATTTAATATTTAATGATTTTTTTAAAATTATTTTTAAATAACTAATGTATATTAAACTTAGACTTTTTTGATGTTAGTAAATGATCACTGTTTAAATTTATCTTCACAAATTATAATTGTAAATATTATAAAAATCTATTAAAAATTTTTAAAATCATGTATTAAATATTTTAAAATAGAGTATTTGCGTTGTTTTTAGAATGTTCGTTTTTTTTTAAAAAAAAATACGTTTCTTATTCATATTTATGACATATTTTAAAGAATATTAAACAAAATCTTTTTTTAAATTAATTATATATAAATGAACTTTTCCAAGATTTTTGTATTAAAGAAAATGTTAATGACTTAACATATCACTATAAATATATTGTATTAAGATAAACTCGAGGAATTCGTGGAACGTTTCTAAGATTTTCTCGTAAATCTTTAAGAAAGCTTCAGCAACTATACGGTTTATCTTACTAGTATACTCAACGAACCATAAGAAAATTGACGTTGCATGTACATCGAATCCAATACAAGCTTAAAGTAAGATAAAACAACTCGAATAGCACAACGTACTGCAGTTATTTTCGTCGGTTTATTCAGTTAGAGATGCATGTTTTAAAATTTTATTTAGATAAAGCTTAGTTTCATGCAGATAGTTGCGGTTATACTAAAAATAATCGAATA
Organism: Acanthacorydalis orientalis; assembly: GCA_034766995.1. Taxonomy (NCBI): domain Eukaryota; kingdom Metazoa; phylum Arthropoda; class Insecta; order Megaloptera; family Corydalidae; genus Acanthacorydalis; species Acanthacorydalis orientalis. The sequence goes on along the minus strand of CM068316.1, from coordinate 16,948,018 downwards.
TTATTCAAAACTCCTTTATGTTTCTATGCTATTCTTAGATTGTATATTATTGAAATGAATGGAAATAGTAGGAGGTCGTGCTATTAATCTGCATGTTTGATTTAAAGTCTGAGATTTTAAAAATCATTTAATATGTTCTAACCGATTTAGATTTGGAAAGTTATCCATATATATATATATATATATATATATATATATATATGTATATATATATGTATATATATGTAATAAACCTTCGTTTCATGAAAATAATCCGTTTTAAAGACACCATCGCGTTATGAAAATATCGAAATGTAAACTTAGTAATTAATTGTAAATATTTTGGTAATTCATTCCAATACATTGGAAATTGAAATTTTCAATAATAAATGCATAAAATGCATGAAATTAAGAAATGCATATGAATTTGAATGTCATGAACAGTAATTATTTTTCTACCAACTTAATATAATATTGTTAGAAATAGAACTTTTATTATCTAATTTTTCATTAAAAAATATTTTGATATTAAAAGTAAATTGTATTCAACATTGGAAATCATTTTAATATATATATATATATATATATATTAATATATATATATATATATATATATATATATATATATATATATATATTAATATATAAAAATGTTCAAATATACATTATTTATTTAAAAATGTATAGATTATTTATTTAAATAATTATTTCCAAGAATTATTTAAATAAAAACTCATCTTTGAAATTGAATACAAAATATGTGAAGGCAATATATATATATATATATATATATATATATATATATATATATATATGTGTGTGTGTGTGTTTGTAGGAATGTGTCTGTTATTTCTATTTAAAATATAAAAAAGTTTCCATAGATATGTGTAATAAAACAAAAGTATGTTAATAATAAAATGAGAGAATTTATTTCACAAAAAGAATGAGATAAAATAATTACGAGAAGTTAGAATACTGACTCGTTGATCTATAAATTAAACAATATGTAGACGTTATCGTGTACAGAAAAAAACTAAACAAATCAAATAAAATATATAAATAACGACAAGAACGAGTACAAAATAAAAGTTATCTTAAAATATTCGGAATATTTCCAGGATCTCTCATCTACGTTATTTATACGAGGAGAAAGGAAAAAAAACACGATATTGTATTGTGAAGTTGATATTTTATTTCATCAATGTATATGAGAAAAGTTTGTTTCTGGTACTCCACATAAATGGGAACAAATCATTATATTCGAGGAAAAGAAAAAGTCCCATTTGAATGACGCGCAAGAATGTCGAAATGAAAACAGATTTACTTGAAATAAAAGTTTTTCATCAATTTTCAGCCGAGACGCAAATTGGTTATAATATGATTTTCGTAAAGCGGATTATTTTCTTGAACATAAATAAATAAGAAACAGGTAATTCGGAGACTGCGAATGCTAATGGCATTTTACAGTGTAAATTAAGAGAATTTATGGAGTGTCCGCGTTCATTGTTAATTTTCATGCGTGCGTACTGTGCAATTCGCTTATCTTTCGATATTTGGCACTTTGTTGTTATTCTTCACAACAACGCTAAATAGGCGTTGAGTTTTACTTTATCTACTTTATAACTCTGTTTACTATCTATTTGTATATTTAATTCACATCTCATTTATTCTGAATTGACATTTTCTTAGATAACAAATGTACTTTTCTTCAAATTTACTGAAAATGTGTTATAAATAACAATTTCATTTATACTTCAATTTATGTATATATATACATATATATATATATATATATATATATACGTATATATATACATATATATATATATATATATATATATATATATATATATTAAGTTGGTGCAAAAATAATTGCGGTTTTTACGTATCGAATATAAAGACGCATATATTAGTTAAAAATTATATTTATTAATCAAAATAACGACCATTAGCCTGCACACATTTCTCCCAACGGGAAACAAGTTTATTTATTCTTACAAGATAGAATTCTGGAGCCATGGAATTAAAGATTTCATCGAAAGCGCTTGGAGCCGATTCTTGATCTTTGAAAACCTTCTCTTGTATGAAATTACTCAAATGTTTAAAAAAAATGACAATCTATCGGAGACAGGTCCGGAGAATAAGGTGGGTGATATAATGTTTCATAACCCAGTTCATTAAATTTTATAGTCATTTATGACACGTGTGGTTGGACGTTGTCATGAAGAAGGATTGGTCCTCTTCGATTGAATCATGCTGGCCGTAAATGATGCAACTTCTCATATATTTTTTCAATTTCGTGACAATATTTTTCTACTGTTATTGTTTCATCAGGACTTAAGAAGTTATAGTGAATGATGCTATTTTCCGACCACCAAACAGTGAACACAATCTTTTTGTTATGAAGCTTCGGTTTAGGAAATTGTTTTCGTGCTTCTCCTCTCTCTAGCTACTGTGATGAACGTATAGCAGCAGAAACCGCTCTAATCGTAAAATAAACGCTGCTTTTAGTGTGGGAATTGTTAAGGAACGTACGGTGCAATGGTGGTTTCAAAAATTTCGTGCTAGGGAAAAGAGCCTTGAAGATGAAGAAGGTCGCGTGTGTTATCAGTTCATTGCGACCAACTGAATGCGTTAGTTGAATCAGAACCACGCACAACAATTCGAGAGATTGTACAAAAATCAGGCGTTAGTCATTCAATAGCTCTGTACCACTTAAAGAAGTAAGAATAAAAATATATATATATGAATTCGTAGGCCATTAAACCGCAGTTACCTTTTTATTAACCTAATAGTTATTTCCATGCATCTCTACTTATTCGGATGTAATTACAATCTCAGCATAATTACTTAAAAAACTTCTTTATTATTTAAATAATAATTGAATAGTTGTTTTTCTCTATATAATTAAAAATCAGTCCCATACACCCTTTTTGGAAATTTTATTCATGTTCTGTTTAGCTGATGGAGATCGCGTAGTCGCTGTTATGATTGGTTGAAACTAGTCACATGTTTGTAGCTCTTTTAAGTTGTACAAAAAAAGATAGTATACGATTTTATTGTACAGCTGATAAAAAAATTATTTAAAATATTGTATTCACTGAAACTTTGGAGTAAAAAAATTGTTACACACTTTAACATTGTATTTTGTTATTATTTTTTATATACTTTTCCAAGAAAAATTTGCGACTTACATGTTACGCTGATTATTTCTATGTATAATTTGTTAATTTCTTTTATTTGTTAGGGATGGGTGAGCGTCAGCGAGTGGGGAAGTCCGTCCAGCAGTGAACGAGGGCAGCGATCAGGGAGCCAGATCCCCCTGTTGTTTTTTTAACAAAATAATAACAAAGGTACTGCTATAATAAAATAATACTGTAATAAAATTTTATTCAGTTTCTATTAATGAATGTTTATATTAAGTGCTTGAATTAGTTATTTGTTTTATGCATCAAAAGACTGAATATTTTGCTGTATCATAATTTTTTTTAATTGAAAAAGTTGTCAAAAAGTTGGTAGCTGAAAAATAATTATACGAGAACTTAATTAGTATCCGAATTTCTAAGTTACATTTGATTAAAATTTTATTTTTTTGATTCTATTAAAATTATGAACTTATTTCTTGTTTTATTAACATCACATTCTAATTTGGGGATTAAACTAGTCATTTATGTGTTGTTGATTTATAATAATTTCAGTTGATTTTATTTTAGAAAAAAAAAATAATAATATATGATAAAAAAATGAGTACAATTGAAAAGTTAAATTCTAAATTGCTCACAGACATAAAATATTTCTAGTTCAGTGTTCGTGACATAAAATCTTTATATCAGATAGTTTAAAATACAAATCCAATAAATTCATACGAATGCGAAATTAAAACGATTTGCGACAATTTCGACGACAGATTAATGTACACATTAAATAAAACTTTTATTGTATTTAGTAAACATTTACTTGAATGTGCTTAGACTTCATGAATATGTGTTTATATAATTAAAAACAGAAAATTCATATCTTTACGTACTAACTTATATGCTGATAACTGTAAACATATGTGTAAGCTTTGTCTTCATGCTATTTCCATGCATTGAATGCGTAATTAAACATTTATTTAGGTACTTAACGTATTTCTTCCCAGACCCTTTATAGTTATTATAGAATTATTAACGTTACGTATGTTTAATTTTCTTAGTGCATTTTGAATCATTTTGCTAACGAAATTCAAATATTTGCTGCATCTAAAATTATTATGATGATGATAAGTTAAATAATTCTACCATAATGTAAACGATACGTTACTTTTCTTAAATCACATTAAAATATATGTCGTTTGTATGCAATTTTGAAAGATAATCAATGTTAACTTTAAACTTTACGATATGAAACTTTACGAAAGGAAAACGATGTCATTTAGGTTTATTCTTTTAAGTAAAGAATATAATTTTTGAAAAATAATACTAAATATACAGAGCATCTAAAAAATGTAAACACACTTTGAATGATTATAAATTTAGTATTTATTAAGTTATAACTAAAGTTAAAAAACCAAATGAAAGAAGACAGATAGAGATTTTTTTATTTATTCCAAGTGCTCAAATTGATGATTATTCTGATCAAGACATTGTTGATAACGTGAAACAATGGAATCGCAAATAGATTGAATGATTTGGTTTGATATTTGGGTGGATTTTCTTTCAATGGATGCTCTCAATTCATCAACTGTTACCGGTTTTATACCATATACTTTATTTTTGATGAGTCTCACGAAAAAAGTATATTAGCATGAAGATTGGGGAGTACGGGGAATATTCAATGCTACCTCTACATCCAGTCCATCTGTTCGGCACATTTTCATCAAAATGGGCCTTCACATCACGATGCTAGTGAGGAAGTGCACCATCTTGGTGGAAATAAAAGTCCTCCTTATCCTTAAACACCTCACGAATGCGTTATATAACAAATTTCTGTAGCAGATTCAAGTAAACGGCACCAGTCACAGTTCTATCAAAAAATAATGGTCCAATTAAATCCCTTGTTGAGAATTCACACTACACTGTACCTCCTAATAAATTAACATGATTTTTCTCCATAAAATGTGGATTATTAGATGCCCAGTAGCTGCAATTGTGGCGATTAATTGAATTGTTTAATTTAAATAATGTTTTTTAAACTATCTTTGCACATCAATTACTTTCTCACACATCCAGTAGCACTTTACAACTTTCATTTTTTCGACGTTTAGTCTAAGATTGCTTATTATTATCCATTAAATCACTTTTACCACAAAAGAAAGAAAATTAAAAGGGTTATGGACTGTTAAAATGTGTATACATTTTTGGGACGCTCTGTATTTATGTACATTAATTTTTTAAAACTATTTATTTGATATTTGGTGTAGGTAATAATTTAAAATGAAATTAATTTTTACATACAAATTTTCCTATATTTTAAATAAATGTACTTTTTTTTTAATTACCTATACATCTGTATATATATATATATATATATGTATATAAATATATATGTATATATATATATTCATATATATATATATATATATATATGAATATATATATATATATATATATATATATATATATATATATATATATATGAATATATACATATATATATGAATATATATATATATATATATGAATATATATATATATATATGAATATATATATATATATGAATATATATATATATGGATATATGAATATATATATATATGTATATATGAATATATATATATATATATATATATATATATATATATATATATATATATATATATATATATATGAATATATATATATATATATATATATATATATATATATATATATATATATATATATATGAATATATATATATATATATATATATATGAATATATATATATATATATATATATTCATATATATATATATATTCATATATATATATATGAATATGTATATATGAATATATATATATATATGAATATATATATATATTCATATATATATGAATATAAATATATATGTATATATATATATATATATACATACATACATACATACATACATACATACATATATATATAGTGGCCCACCAAGGGGGAGGGACAAGGGTCCTTAGCAGTCTCCAAGGGCAAAAGGTAAAAAACAATAGAAAAAAAAAACAAAAACATCTCACGAAAATTCTTCTATACACACAGAAAGACTAAAATAACCACAACTGAAATAATTTAAGAGTCTTGTAAGAAGAAAAGAAAACTGGATTTTATTCTTTAAATAAATTTTTATAACAATTTAATGAATTTTATTGAATTCACATTAACATTTTTTTATCAATTCAACTCCCTCCCAGATTAAACCCTGGGTACGTCACTGTATATATATATATATATATATATATATATATATATATATATACATACATAGTACACATTTCATAGTATAAATAAATTAAAAAAGGACTGTTTTTATTATTGAGTATGTTTATATTGTTAAGATTTGAAAATATCAAGGTATTTTGATATTGTCATAGACATAATAAAAATTATTGATATATAATGCAAATTTTTATTGCAATTTGATCGTATATATAAGTTGTCAATTTCTGGAACAACATTAAAACATATTTACTGAAATGGGCTTTGCCTTGTTTTGTTTTCCGTAAATAATACTTTATTTCTATAGTAAACAAGAAATTTTAGAGTACAGAAAAACTTATAAATAATTGTTTCATGAATGACATATTTTTTCACCCCACAACCGATAAAAATGTTCCTGTTTAAAAATGTTTAATGAATCATTATGGATATTTTTTTCGATGGTGATGCTCAATAAAGCATAAAAAAGTCTGTTCATTTATTTTTTAACACATTTTTCTGTAACGTAGCGTTTAAAATCACCTTAGAATCATCAACAATGACTTATTGAACAGTTTTAAATAGAATATATTTTATAGTTTATGCACTGAAAAAGAATTTTATTTGTAACAGTGAATTTATCCAGCGTTAGAACTGTATTGTGAATTGTTTCTTATTCAAACTTTATTGTTATGTTAGATATATATATATATATATATATATATATATATATATATATATTAATGTGAAAATTTTTATTTCATATGAAAAATAGTCAGAAATGGAAGAGAGTATTTCAATATAATTTAAATTCTTTTTTGTTTGTATGCTTACAGCATTATATCGTAGAAGTAATCAGTAAAGTAACATTAATAATAAATATTTATTATCTGAGCGAATTTTGATCATTTGTGGTTGTTTATGGAAAGTTTTTTTATGAAATTGTGTTTTTCTTGATAGTAAATATTTAGAAAAAAAGAATGTAGAAGCTATTAAAAATAAAATAGTTGGTTATTTTTGTTCATACTTTTAATAAAGAAATAGTATCCAAAATGATAAGTAATTTCATAAGAATATCTTACTAGAAAAAAGTGTTTATTTTGTTCTTGATTCTACTGTTTAATTATATGAAACTATTGAAGTAAATGTTATACATAATGCGAATAAAAATGTTAACAAAAAAAATCCAACTGTGTAAGATCCCCAGGAAGAATAATTTCATTTTATAACAGTGGAAATGTGTCGAAATGTTGACATTCTCGTTGTACATAACAGTAACAATAAAATTGCATCGATGTAATGAAAATCTAAACAAAAAAGGATACTTTTTAAAACTGTATCTGTGTAGATTACAATGATTATAAAATATAAATATTTCAGTCTGACTTTATATCAAAACTTTCATTGGAATAATCGAAAGTCTGTCCGTTTTCATGTGTATGTATTATATATGAATGACTCATCAACTTCAGCCCATTACGAGTGCCGATACATTTCACACACACACATACACATAAACATTTCTATTATATAAATACACAAATACATTCAAATACAATCACATGAGCTAGTTACTACATAACATCTGTATACATATAGATAAGTATAGTTCATTCCTGGAAAATCTTGGTTCTTTTAAACATTCGTTTTCTTTCTTTGTTTTTTATTATAAATAGTAGAATATTCTTTTTTTTTGTATTATTCAAAGGTTGTAATAAATTTAATCCATGCAGTTTCTTTTCGAAATCACCATTTTTGTTTGTATATATATATTATATATTATATATATATATATATATATATATATATATATATGTATATAATGTATATATATATATATATATATATATATATATATATGCACAATATATTTACTTACATATATATATATATATATATACATATATATATATATTATATGTATATAATGTATATATATATATATATATAAATATGAATATATATATATAAATATGAATATATATATATATATATATATATATATATATATATGTACATATATATATATATATATATATATATGTGTATATATATATATATATATATATATATATATATATAGTACATATGTATGTATGTGTGTGGAAATAGTGAGTACTTTGTATTGTTATCTTATTACAAATGAATATTAATAATAATACGAGCAGCTTTTTTAATAATACGAGCAGGGATGCTGTAAAGTTTTCCTTTAATATTTTATTTGAGAATTGTATATTTAATACTTTATCAATGTAAATTTTATTACTGATTCTATTAACTGAAAAAATCGTATTTGCTAATGAATTATTTACTGTTCTTACAACGAGAGGGCGCAACGTGGGGAACTCGAATTCCTTGAGGGTCGGTAGGTTGGTAGGTAGTAACTCCTAGATTATGTTCCCTTAATCCTTTGATGCACTTTTGCACCGTTTGGAAGAAAACGGGGCTCAAAGTTTAAAGATAACGCATGAGTACCTTGTAATTAGTCTCCGTGTAATTACATGAAATGAGTGCGTAGTATATTTGGTTAGGAAAACCAGTCGGAACGCTGGATGTTTCGCGTTCAATTATTCTTTTCGGATTTTTTTGTTTTGTTTTTGTAATGTAAATGTTATGTTATTGTAAGAATTTCTTTTTTCAATATATTTTTATTGTTTTTTTTTTTCTGTAACAGTGTCACCTAAAAATGTTTTGACGCTAATTTTATTACTTTTTATTTTTTTATCATTTAAAAACATGAATATTTTTATATTCGTAGGAGAACATTGAAATAAATTGACTGCAGCTACGCAAATTTGAAATAACAACGCTGATCGCAATGGAGAAGAATTCGGAGCAAAGTTTTGAAGAACTTCCTGTCTCTTCTGTGTAAGAGTCGACTCGCTACATAACATAATGCTGCACGTTTCACAAGAAAAATAGTTGTGTAAGTTCCTCAAAACTTTGCTCCGAATTCTTTTCCACTACGATCAGCGTTGTTATTTCAAATTTGCGTAGCTGCAGTTAATTTATTTCAACGTTCTCTTATGAATATAAAAATATAAATGTGTTTTTAAATGGTAAAAAAAAAATAAAAAGTAATAAAATTAGAATAGAAATATTTTTAGGTAACATTGTTGCAGAAAAAAAGAATAAAAATGTATTGAAAGAAGAAATCATAATATTTAGATTACAAAAAACAAAACAAAAAAAATCCGAAAAGAATAATTGAACCCGAGACATCCAGCGTTCCGACTGGTTTTCCTAACCAAATATACTACGCACTTCTTTCATGTAACTACACGAAGACTAATTACATAGTACTCATGCGTTATCTTGAAACTTTGAGCCCCGTTTTTTCCCAAACGGCGCAAAAGTGCATCAAAGGGTTAAGGGAACATAAACTAGGGGTTACTGCTTACTAACCCACTGATCCTCGAGCGATTCGAGTCCCTTGCGTTTGCGCCCTAAATTGTAAGGGTAGGGCGACTAGAAAAAGGAGGAAAATTTAAGACACTTTTTCAATTTTTATAATGTCGAATTGAGACTTATATTTTAAAGCACAGAGTAGATTTTGACCATTCGTTGAAAATATATTTAATACTGTAAATTTGTTATTAGGTGCGTACACTATTCGGTGCCTTTTTTATAGAAAATGAATGCTTATAGAAAAATGGAATATTTTTTAATCCTCAAAATATCTCCCATTATTTTGTGTAACTTTGTTTCATCTGTCGGGTAACTGATCAATTCTTTGTAGAAAAAAATGATGACAGTATTTATTCTATAAAGTGTTAATGACTTTTATTGACTCTTCCATTATTTGAGCATTTTTTGGTATGTTTTCGTGTCACAACATCTTCTCCCGAAGCTGAACAAATAATTCTCGCAGCTTTGGTAGCATTTTTTCAACTGGAATGTGAAAACTATGCAATATCATTTTCGAACGTCATTGTGTTCACAACTGTTTTATGAGGTAATGATAACTGCATAGCCAAGAACATAGTACATTTGAAATGTTAAGTTTGGCACTTCAAAATCTTGAAATGACGAGAAAATATTTCAATTTAGAACAGTGTTAAGATTGAATAAATTTAAAGGCACCGAATGAATTTTATTTACTTAATAAATATATTTAATTTTTAAGAGATATAACAAGATATATTTTATACAAAATTAAGTAAAAAATATATCCAAAATGATTTTTTAGAGACCATATACCTAAAAAATGCGTTTCATTTGCATTCCTGAATCTGTAAACATAAATATAGATCACATTTTTGGATATATATATACATATATATATATAGATAGATATGCATATATATATATATGTATGTATATATATACACATATATTGAAGAATAATATCTAAAACTTTAAATTTAAAAGTATATTCGTTTTGCAAATAAGAAAAAAATTATATGACATATATGATAGCCGGTGATTTTAATTTGGATTTAAAGATGTTTTTATTTTCCAAGAATAATTTGATTTAAATTTATTATCACTTATATTATCATTACTTATACGTTATTACTTATCATTACGAAAATTTCAAACGGAAATTTTTTCTATAAATATCTGTTAAAATATATGGTCTTATTTATTGACATGCATTATTAACTAATAATTAACTATTCAGAAAAGCTAAGTATTCGTAATATTTATGAAAATTATCAATATTTAGTGTTATTAATTGCGTTATTCAATACATTTTTTGTTATCTTAAATGTGACAATATTATTATAATATTCAATTATAGTTCATAATTTAACAGCATTTTGCATACCGAATGAAAAACAAGTTACAAAACAATGCAAATAAAATGGAAATGAGAGTTACATTTTTATAAAAAATTGTGTACTTTTGTTCAAATATACAAATCAGTAATAGTTTTTTTTATTAGATTTTTTTATCTTGCCATGTTTTTACACTCTATCAATTCAAAAACTATGAAACGAATCAAATTTTCACGAATTATAATTATTTTTTCTTAAATGGTACTTGAAATTTGAATTGAAGATTACACACACTTTTAGCTGCTCATGTACACGTACAAATAATTGAAATACACGTATAAATAATTGAAATGCTTTAGTTCTTTTAAAAATGATTTACTTTTATTTTCGATTATGTAACGTTTTCATATTAGTATGTGTAAACATGTAAAATATTTAATATTCGATTTCTTTTAAGTAGTATAAATAAATAATTTTAAATTTTATACAAAGATTCAGCATAAGAGAATAATTTTGTAAATTTCGTCAAAGCTATATAAAATTATTGTTACTATCTTATTTATGTAACTGTGACATATATTTTTAAATTATTCACAATATTATCACAATACATCAAATATAACATAAATATTTATTTCAGATGATCACCAGTGTGCTGTGGAAAGAGAAAGTGTACGTGTGCGTTACACATGTTCCTGCGTGTAATGTTATAGTTACTCTATGTGCATGAAATCATTTTGTGTAGAAATAAAAAGACAAAAATTGAATATATTTAGTGTTCAGTGAAGTTTAAATAATATTGAATATAATATAGAAAATTTTAAATACAAGTGATATTTAAGGATAAATTCAAATATGAATAGGAATATAGATATAATAAGAGCATTTCTGACGTTATTGTACATGGAAGCCATGTGGGACTAGATCAGAAAAATAGTGCAAAGTACTAGAACATTCTACGTAAGTGCAACATGTATCACAAGTTAAAACAAGAAAAGAATTATAAAAAATATCAGATTTAAGTGTAATATTCTGTAAGTAATTTTTACATATTTTCATTTATATTCTATCTATCTATCTATCTATATATATGTATATATTTACATATATATATATACATATATATATATATATATACATACATGTATATATACATATATATATATATATATACATACATGTGTATATATATATATATATGTATATATATATATATATATACATATATATATACATATATATATATATACATACATGTGTATATATATATGTATATGTATATATATATATATATACATATATATATATATATATACATTATATATGTACATATCTATATACATATATATATACATATATATATGTATATAGATATATATATATAAATCAACATTAAATTCTTGGAGTTGCATTCCAAAGTAAACACGTTTTTCGTTTTTAATGAATTTGAGTCTCATTTTTTTAACAAAACTTGAATTATTTATTTGTAATACATTTCTTATGTTTTCAAAAGTAGTTTTTGTGAAATATGTGGCTAAGGAGTAATATTTTAAATATGTTTCTACATAGCTATCAAGTTTAAGAAACTATTTCAGCTTTATTCAAAATATATCATAGTATTATATGTAACGGAAAATAAACAAAATTGCATGAAAATGTTAAATATGTCCATATTTAATTATTTCATGTTAGTTATGTTATATTATGTTAGTTATATATAGTATGTGTGTGTATATATACATATATATATATATATATATATATATATATATATATATATATCTGACATAAAATGATTAAATATGAACAAATTTAACATTTTCATGCAATTTTGTTTATGTTATGTTACATATAATACTACGATATATTTTGAAAAATGATTTTTTTTAAATAAAATTGAAATACTTGCTTGAAATTTGATAGCTATGTAAAAAATATATTTAAAGTATTACTCCATAGTCTCATTTTTATTAAGTATTTGTTTTAAAAAAGCTACTTTTGGAAACATAAGATATATATTTTAAATAAATCATTGAAGTTTTGTGAAAAAAATAAGACTTAAATTTATTAAAAACGAAAAACATATATATATATATATATATATATATATATATTTATATGTACATATATATATATATATATATATATATATATATATATATATATATATATATATATATTAACGGCGCTTTTAAGTTTATTAATCTTGAAAATTATTACAATATTATATACTTTCTGAACCTCTTTTCTTCTACTCAAGTATTATAATAACACTTTGTTTTAAATTTCAATTAGATTTCCTAAAAACTAGCATTTATCAATATATTTTTTTAAATATGTGTATTTCTGTTTGTCAGTAGTAAATATATAGTTCTATACTTCTATTTACTACAAGAATAACATGTTTTTACATTCATATACAGATTGAATTATTTCCTATATTAAATGTGTTTCATGTTTTTGTTTATTTGTTTTGATGTTTTTAAAGAAATGCTTTTATTTTTGTGAAATAAATGTATATTTTATTAATTAGCACTTAAATTTCATAATATCGTAATTTGCGTATTAATATTTCACTATAAATATTTTTATTTAACGGAAATGATTTTAAATGAAGTTTATTAATTAATGAATTTTGTTTATATATATATATATATATATAAACAAAATTCATTAAATAATAAAATTCATTTAAAATCATTTCCGTTAAATAACAAAAATATAGTACGGACACAGTTCTAAGTTTTCACGACTTAATTGAATAATCAAAATTTCAAAAGTTATTCCAGTAGAGGAAGTAATCTTCGTTTGTTAGTTCAGTCTATTATGAAAGTGAGGTAGGGTCAGTAGTAAATATTAAATGTGTGTAAATTAATAGACATCGATAACAGATAACAATAAATAAATTATAGAGGGTTCTGCCCCTACTGGATACTCTCTTTATACGTTGGAGGCTCCGCCCCTGCTCGCTTTACTCGTACTCCCAATTTGCTTGCACCCCTATTCGCTTCGCTCGTACCCCCAATTTGCTTACACCCCCAATTCGCCTCGCTGGTATCGCATATTCGTTTAATATCATTATATATATATATATATATATATATATATATATATATATACATACATGTTAATAGTATGTATATATAATGATTATTGCTATTGAATGTTAGTGAGTATTTTATTCTCGTGTAATGCGACGCTGTTATTTTATAAAGTCACACATTTAATTGTAGTTGTTATTGTCAACGGACTATCGGGGGTGACGGGCACGGACTTTGAAGGGACATAGGATGAAAATGAGATGCTCCAGGGAGACGTAATTTGGTTATCATTGAGATGTGGATTTTTTGAACGTTTTCCCACATATTCCACGAATCAGGCTCCCCATTCGTACACAGACAACACAAAATATAAGGACAGAGATTGATCTTTATAAAAACTCCATCTCTGAGGGACGATCTAACTTATGAAGATACTAACAGGATAAAACGATTCACACTCCCTTGAAATTCGTGGAAAAAATCATTGTAATTGTTATGATAAGAATATCATAATTTTTCGTATAATTTTGGGTATCAATAATAATAATTGAATTCAAAATTTATAACGTTTTTTTAAATTTTTTTGTTTATTTTTTGAAATTTTACGGAACATTTTTATATATGTAGATATATATAAATTATTGTAGTGTAAAACAAATTATATACTTTTTCCTTTTTATAAAAGTATAAAATTGTGATAAAATGTTATAAAAGTATAAAACATGTGATGCACGTGATCACAATGTATCTTAAAAGGTAGTCTTCTTCATTTTTTTGGCTTTGGAAAAATTGGTTATCGTAATCGGCACGTTTCTGTTTGTGTGCATCGTTTAACATTTCTGGTACTCATCTGGTACAGTTTTTTGTAGGCTAGCTTTCCTGTCATAATGCCATAAATCACTGACATTTACTTCTGGAAATTGAATAAACAATTTTTAAATTATGAAACGACGATTTCCTTGAATTTTCCTCCTCACTTTTTCCAGAAAATCATCTGTTAATTACACTAGGCCGGCCAATATGCTCTTCGTCATGAATATTTGTTCCCCCTTCTTTAAATAAACGACACCATTGCCTAATATTACTATCATTCATAACACTTGATCCATACATCTCACAAACTTTCCTGTGGATTTCATCAGCACTATTATTTTTTACTAACAAAACCGGCTTACAGCAAAAACCTTGCAGTTGACGGGATTTTCTACGGGATTGTTTCATTCATCATAAACCCCTCAACGTGGCATCAAATAAGAATCGGACGGTGAAAAATGCGTGATGGTTAACCCATGAAGCACGTAAAGCTATTACGCATGCGCTGTCTCATTGTGCATATTTAATTGGCGGTAATTACAAAATTTAAAAACGCACTTCGTGTTTATATATATATATATATGTATATGTCGGTTCGATGTGACTATCTGACAAATTTTTATAAAAAATCAGCAAAGTTTCATCTGACAAGTTTTTTTTTAAAAAAAGAACCCATTTAAAACATGTATATTTAAGAATTGTTCTATTTTCTATGATAATTATTAAACCATTACTTGAAATATAATGAAATATTAATGTGCTGTACTTATTTGTACTGACGTTTATAAAAAAAAACGAGAATAAATAGTAAGTACATTACAATCAAGATTATAAGAAGGAAACTGATTTTTGACTTTTTTTATAATCTTCATTCTCGAAGTAAATACATTGAATAGCATGTTTGGTATACAGTAAGGGTCCGTTTTGACTTGAAATTAAGTGTTGTATATTTCTGATATAGTTTCAAATTATTTTTTTTAACATTTTCTGTGCCAAACCATTTTTGAACAAGTGTCATTACCAGGCTACGTGTGGTAACAATGGTATACGGTGTAGAGTTTGATAAATATATAAAAATTATATATTTTCAATTTTTTGTGAGCTTTAAATTTATTTATTAGTGATTACTAGTAATTATTATATAGATATTAGTAATTCATTTAGTAGAGTTAATGTTGAAACTATAAAATACATTATATACCAAGCAAATAACTGTATTTTTATTCGTACTAACAATTGTTTTCTTGACTTTATCTATCAATGACAAAAATATGTCTTGGCCAGGGAAACGAGGTTCATACGTGTACCGAAAATGGTACACGTGACACGGAACGTGTTAACCAATAAAAACGTAGTATTTTTAGTGCATGTGATCATGACTACAATGGATACTATGGCTTAGCAAGTTCGTTGAAATTTAACATTGAATTCGTGCTAGCCGTATTTTTATTAGCTAGCTGCATAGTACTATATATATATATATATATATATATATATATATATAATTTTTAAATTATTATGTTATGAACATACGATAGTTTACATGATGATTAATAATATTAAATACAAATAAAAAAAAACAAATTTGTTTTTACAACGTTATACAAATTATGAATATAAAATGTTCTAACGAATACAGGTTATGGCTTTGAGTGCTTTGACACTTATAAAAGCCGATATTAGTCAAGCCGTGCTAGCCTGTATTTTTAGATACATTTATATATTAAAGTTGTGCCAGATATAATAGCTAAGCTCTGAATGTTTTAAATCAAGACGCACCAACTCGTTCATTTTAAATCTACAATTGTTTTATTTATTTTTTTGTATTTTTTAACGTTATAACAAAAAATCAGTGTGTATGAATGAACATATTTATATGTATTAGTATAGATTTAAGACTAAAAGAACTTTTTTCTTCAGATAAACTATGTGCCGGCTCGTGACGGCGTCGCTGTACGCTTGCGTCGCGACGCGACTGGCCGACGCCGTCGTCGCCGTTGCGACGCGACGTCCTCAGTCGCCAGTGAACGAGTGTGCCGAAAGTCTAGCGGGGACCAGTCACGCTCGTGTGTCGCCGGTTGGTGTTTGCTGAGCTCGCGAACTGACACGTTGCCGCGTCGTGAACAAGTGGTTGTCACAGTTGACTCGATCGCATTTGACGTGTTCGTTGAAATCACCACTACAATGCATGCGGTACGTGATTGAACATTATTATTTTCAGTCTTCGGTTTATCGAAACTTTTTTTCATTTAAGAAAAATATACTATCTACCATTTACAGCCAATTTGACTTCCGTCATTTTTAACTACTTTAAGTTCCTTCTATCTATTCTTAAACACTTTTACTTAAATATTTTTAATATGTGTCTTCAAATACATATTAAGAAATCATTTTTTTTAAATATTTCCAATTATTGTCTAAGTGTTATTTATCAGTTCATTTTTCTGTTATATAATTTCTTATTCATATGTGCCTTTGAATATATATATATATATATATATATATATATATATATATATATTATAGTGTACATACTATTACATATTATTATTTTCTATTTTTTAAATATTACAATTTGTTCCATGAACTTTATTCAACACCGGACGTACATTTTAATTCACTGAATTTTAAAATTAGCTTCATTACACACAAACGCTTTGTTTAAAGTTAATTGCTTATTATTGGAGACTTTTTAATTTCAAAGTTATAATAAGATTTATATTTTTAATTGGTTTGATGCGTTTATGAAAACGCTTTTATGCTCGTAAAGAAATTATACGGTTTCTTGAATAAAAATCAAATCTTACGATGACGCAATTAATTATATTTGTCTCCTTACATATTTTGTAACAAGTTTATAACAATTTATATTTGAACAAATTAGACGAAAGTCATTTTTTTAAATTGGGTTTATAGTATTTGTCGCTATTTTGTACATGTATTTTTTCTTAAGTGTGTGTGTTTTTTTTTTTAATTACAATATTGTTAGGGTAATAATTGACAAATTTCAAACATGAAGTTTATTAAGATTCATGATATTATATATATATATATATATAATATATATATATATATATATATATATATAAGAATAATTAAAGATACTAATTTATATTGTTCTGAAGAAGTAAAAGTAAAGTTCATTTTCTGTGAACATTAGCAATTACAAAAAATATCTGTTTTTTAGAAAATGTAGTGTTTGATGTGGTTAATAAACAACTCTGAATTATTTATAAAATTGAAGTGATGAAGTATTTCAGTTTTATTGGAATATTTTATAATTATTAGTCTAATATTATATATATATATATATATATATATACAATATATATATATATATATATATATATATATATACAAATATGTGAAAAATGATAATAATATAGTGTGTGCTGAAACCTCAACTCTAACTAGTTTTTAATTCTTTCAAAGAAGGAAATTCAATGTATGATGAAAATTTATCTATCTATATATATATATATATAAATAGAAAATTATCTATCTATATGTATATATATATATATATATATATATATATATATATATGTATATATGTACATATATATATATATATATAGAAAATTTTATATGTATATGTATATATATATATATATATATATATATATATATATATATTGACTTAAACTAACTCAGTATCAGTTTAGGCAGAATTAAAATAAGTTTTAAAATATTTTTGTGGTTTTTTATCACTTTTAGTATATATAAATTTTAATGCTATAAAAAAACAATACATAATTTACTCAAAATTTATAACATAATTTTCAAAATTTTCTTTATACGTTAGTTTTATTCTATTTAGATCCTATAGACATTTATATTGACTTCGGTTATGAACAGTAAATGAATGTTATACAGTGATGTTGCGGTATTTCCAATAATCGTTAGTTTAAGATAATTAATATATTGATATAGATTTAATATTATTTTGTTCTGCTATCATTATACTTAGTGATTTAAAACCAAGCCGAAATTTTGTTTTAATCATCAGTTAACGAATAATATATTTGATAAAAGTGGACAAACAAAAATGAACGGTATTTTATTGTTATTACTTTATATATATATATATATATCTACCTATTTTTTTGCCTTCTAAATATTAAAACGTATTGGAAGACAAAAAAAAATTTTTAGAAGAAATCAGTTGCTTGTAATAAAATAGGGTTTTTTAATCTATTTAATTTCAAAAAACTTTACTTAAATAATAAAAGTATATATATATATATATATTCACACACACTTAAATAATAAAAGTATATATATATATATATATTCACACACGCAGACGCACCCACACACCCATACACACACACAGACACACACACACATCTATATATATATATATATATATATATATATATAATTGTATTTCTGTTGACTTGTATAGTTTTACATTTTGTTTGCTTTAAATTATCCATTTTGAGATTTACTTATTGTTCGTTTATAATTCAAAGAATTTGTATATTTAGTACTGTGATTTTTATTATCGTGTATTGATCAAATTTCTTCCCGAAATGTACGTGATTCGAATGTTTAATGTATTTCTCTTTTTTTTTATTTTAATATTTGAGAATTTATTCATAGTAATTGTAATTATTTTTGTCTTAACAGTGATGATTTATAAAGATCTGAATTTTTTAGTGATTTTAATTCTATGCTCATTTAGAGATAGTATTTAATATTTTGTATACTATTTCTAAAGATATAGTATAGATTATTAAAATATATATTTTTTAAATTGTTTTGAAAATTTAAATAATGTAATTATTTTTGAATCAATCATATGGAGAAAACATGCTTTTTGTTATATATTTTTTATTTCAAGATAAGTGAGGTTCATAGAGAAGAAAGTAATTTCAGATGTTTTGAAAGATCATATCTTAATACACACGCATACGTATATATTGATACATATATATGTATATATATATATATATATATATATATATATATATAGATAGATAGATATTGATATATATATATATATATATAGAGAGAGAGAGAGTATTATGAGAGTAGACTTAATTATAACTGGTTGGTACATATAAGTTGTACTTTGTACTATTTTATTAAATAACGAAGAAGTTCCAACTTAACTTTTTTCCTAGAAATTCCATTCTTTAAGAAAAGAGGAACTTATATTTCTAAAATTTGAAGCATAATATGAAACAGTCTATTGAATAATGTGGTATAGGTATTCCACTTTATTTGCGAAAAATAGTACTTGAAATTGTTATACCTAAAAATCAAATTTCGAACAAATTGTTTTCATTTTTATGTGTTTTAGTTTTTTAATTATTTTGTTAGTTTAGTAATACTCTTTTTCATTTCTTTATTTTCTTTTAATTATACATAAATTTCCGCACTAGTCGAGTAAATTGCAAATGTAATTCTTTCAAAAACAATTAGAAATAAGACAGTTATAAAACGTATAATTTCCGTAGCATGTAAACACATGAATTCTGTAGTAGACAGTTTTGAAAAAGTAGAACGGAGAACCAATATTTTAACAATAAAGGTGTTCTTAAAATGATCTAATAAATAATGATTGATTACTATAATATGCCACGAGAACATAACATAGTTAAGAAAGAAATGTGTGTTATGAAAATAAAAATGCGTTATATGAAAGTGTGAAGTCAATTTTGACTGAATTGAAAATATATTCTTTTTATTTATACTAAAGCTGTAATTTAACATTAAAATTAATTTTAGTATAGTAACATTTAATACTATATTTTAGTTAAACAAAATTAAAGAGTCAAATTTCATTCAGAAAAAAATTAATTACTATTTATCATGAAAAAGTAAACAATATTTCGTGCGTACTTTTTTGGTTCTAAGCAGATAATATTCTAAATAAGTAAAAACATTGATTTAATTAATAGATATTTTGAAAAATTAATAAAATATTATCAAGAAAGTATTTAACAATTAAAAACTATTAAAATATTATAGGAAAAAAATATTTAACTGAATACTATCAATAATTATTTGTTTTAAAATATAACTATCAAATGACAAGGAATTCACAATTAATATAATATATAACCATTTTGAATAAATAATTACTTCTTGTCTACAATGTGTGTTTAGTTGATTGCAGCGTTCTGTTTATTTAAAAATATGATCATAGAACTATTGTATCAACATTTAAAGAAATTTATAATTGTATTAATTGTAGTACTAATATAAATATAAAAAGAGAACTAATTTAAATAAATATTCATATATATATATATATATACACACACACACACACTAGAGGGCTCCGATCCTCAGAGGACTCTGCCCTCGGTCATTACGATCGCTCCCCCATCAGTACTGTTATTAATATTTTAATAAAACGAGTTAAATTTATTCGATTATTTATATACAATGATATTCATTAACATTAATCCATTATTCACTAATCGTTAATGTTCGACTGAAATCGAAAAAATTACGACTTTATGATGAAAGAAGGGGGTGTAGAGGCAAGAGGAAAACAACAAAATTTTTCATGACTTTAATCAGTCTTGCCGACGGAATATTATTATTATTATATATATATATATATATATATATAGTTATCAAATATTTGTAATTAAATGATATATTTTCATTTTTAATTAAAAATTTGTGAACTCATTTATAAAGTACTTCCTTAATTATTGTCCCTCAGTTATGATATATCACTGATCTTAATTAAACGTCTGAATAGTTTGTATGCACATGAATCTATGTTAAGTTGTATTTAATTACATATAACTATAAAGAATATAGGTTTCATAACTGTGTATAGCAACTTTATTTTTTTAATAAATATGGTACAGTGTGATATAAAAATTAATAAAAAGATTCAAATGTATGTCATTTAGTTGAATAACCTAAATTTGCTCTATTGTGCTTTAGACATGTAACTTTTCTACAAATGTACTTTATGTTTTCTATACTCTTTTGATGATCAGTTTTATAACGTGGTGAAAAACGTTTCATTCAAATTTATTATCGTTCTACCGACTAACGTTTGCCAAATGTTAAAACTGCACTCTCCATGAAAGTGTACTACTCTCATTTCCATGCTTCTCTTATGAATTATTAAACTAGAACAATGGATACTAAAAGAACTGCTAAAAATGTTCGCAAAATTAAATTTTCTTGTTAGTTTAAAGAAACGAACATCCCTCGTGCCAGATTTAAAAGTTATGTCTACCTTGATGTGATTTAAAAATACAACAGTAAAAAGGCATTTTTTGTATTGTTTGTGATTTATTTATGTTAATTAATATAGTGATTTATTATTTACTGGATATTTAAAATATTAATTCCTTTATAGCGTTAAAAGCATGATTAATTTTTAAAGAGATTCGAAATTAATGTTCGGAAAAGATGATTTTATAGCAATACAAAAAATATTTTTTCCACTGTGATTTTGTTAAATATTGTTTTTACGTTATAAGAAAATAAAAATAACTTTCAATTATTAACTATTAACAATTTAATTTTATATGTACATATCATTTCTCTCTTTCTTTCTTTTTTTTTATATATACGATATTGTAAAAATAAAATACAGTAATGAAATCTTGTTATGTAAAACGAAATTTTATTATAATTTTTTGACCCCGTTAAAGAAAAATCATATAATTCGTAAAATTGAGGATTAAACTTAAATATAAGTGTTAAAATTAATTTTAAAAATATTAGGTCGGTAGAAAAATAGTTGCGGTTATTTATATTAATTTGAATGTCATGAGCCGCAATTATTTCTCTACTGACCAATAATTTTTTTTTTAATTTTTTGAATTTAAGTAAAAATAATGATTGACCAAAAGTGTAGATTAAACACAATATTGTTTTTTATAGTCTAATGTATTTTTTATTCAGATATTTTACGTCGTTAACATTTCAAGTTTATGAGAAAGATTCTAGACAATGTCTTTATCATTGAAAATTGGCATATGTCGAAAGTTAAACATAAAATTCAAACACATTAGTCAGCAATTCCATATGCTAACAATTCGATCGGAAACTATAACTTCGTGTTTTATCAAGAAAAAGATTTACTTCAAAGCTAAATAAGCTCGAATCTTATATATATATATATATATATATATATATATATATATATATATATATATATATATATATATATGTGTGTGTGTGTGTGTGTGTGTGTGTGTTTGTTTGCTTGGTGTAGTCACATGTTGAAATGCATCTTTTCAGGAGGATCTTAAGAATATCATGAATGTCCGAATCTTAAAATTTATTAATACAGGTAACCCTCTTATAACACGATCGTTAGGTTCCTAAAATGCTGTGTTATGCAAATTCGTGTTATGCAAAACAAAGAAGTAGAATAAAAAAACAGGGTTAAGTTCCAAATATTCACAAAACTATACTATTTACTTTTCATGATTAAGAGAAATATGCTTATTAAAACAATCAATAATTGATCAAAAGTATGACATGTTAATATAACGTAATGCTTTGTTGTTCATCACTGCTAAACACTATTAAACGAGAGAATATTCCTTCTGGTAAAATATCTTCATCTTCTGAGTTTTCTTCTGCAGCATCTTGATTTCTATGCTCTTCCTTTTGCAAATAATCTATTATTTTATGTTGTTTGCTTTTACCTAAGCGATCGTTATGAATTCCGTTGTATGGAGCTACGTATTTGTGAAATTCTCTTAAATTTTGCTCTTCTTTTAGTGGAAGAATCTGCATTTAAAAAATAGAACTCCCATTATTCAGCTAAGTTTTGTTTTCCTGTATTTTTTTGGAATAAAATTTTAAACTTCAACGTTTCCATCTGTTATCGTCCTCCGAATTAATTTGGTTTATCTCACATGCCATTTCCACCAAATTTCTCCAATTCTCAAACCGTGTTAGATCGAAATCGTTTTGTAGGAATGTCCTGTTGTACTGTAAGTTCCTACGATTCTCGAACCGTATTAGAGCGAAACCGTATTGTAAAAATGATGTTATATGGGGCTTATCTGTAATTTATTTTACACTGAGATTTTTAATAAATTCTCTTCTCCCCTAGGCACATACGATTATCTATAATTCTTATATAATCTTCCGAGACTTAACTCCCTTAGGGTGATTGGATACGCTAAACTTTTGTATGAAAAATGAACAACTCTGTTGATACCATTATTAAATATCTGCCACTCTATTGGTATATTATTAAAATTGTTTGTAAATTGAATCAAAAATAATTGACGGACTTTTATACGAACGTAATTAAATTTTAGTTATATTTTTTTC
The DNA here is from genome assembly GCA_034766995.1 of Acanthacorydalis orientalis. Classification (NCBI taxonomy): domain Eukaryota; kingdom Metazoa; phylum Arthropoda; class Insecta; order Megaloptera; family Corydalidae; genus Acanthacorydalis; species Acanthacorydalis orientalis. The sequence goes on along the minus strand of CM068316.1, from coordinate 16,923,823 downwards.
TCGTATAATATTTCATTTATATTATATACATATTACAATTTACAGTTATATTGTAGTTGACAAAAATACTATATATTTATTAATGTGTTCGTTAAAAGGAAACAACTCGTATTAAAAATAAATTCTATAAAATAATTAAAATATATGCGTAAGTTCACTGTATAAAAAATCTAAATTACAGGTATTTATTCTATATATGTGGTTTAAACTGGTTTTAATAGAAAAAATCATATCAGTTGCAGATTACGAAATGATCACCATCGTTTTTCTTTATTAGAGATTTTATTTATATATATATATATATATATATATACATATCTAAATAGAATAATTCATTCGTTTGAAACCATTCAAAAACTTATTAAAGATTATAGTACGAGTAGATTATTAATTTTCTGTTAGACATTACAACTTTTTTAATAAAAAGTGATTCTTTTTATTTCATTGCAGGAAGCAAAAGAATGCTTCAATTGATGTATTTTATACTGATTCATCCATAAAAAATGTATTTATTTAATTTTTTTTACTTTTATAATAGAATTTACATGTCTGAAAACTATAGAATAAATTCTAGTCGTTCGATGATAACTTGTGCTCCTTGTTGTATGTCAATATTGGCTTATATACAATTAATTAGGAAAATAGTAAATAATTTTTGTAGAGCTAGCTGTAGATTCTAATTTTATACATAAGTGGTGAAATTTGGATAAGTTTTAATTCGTCAAAATATAATCATCTTCACGAGATTATCGAATTCGATATTTAGAATGCAACAAAACTAATACATTTTTAAATTTTATAAATTAAATTTTACTTTTATTTAAATGTAATATAATGTTTAACAGAAAGTTAAATAGTATTTATATATATATATATATATATATATATATATATATATATATATATATATATATATCACCATCATCATCTTCAGCTTCTGTTAATCCAGTGCTGGATAAAGGCCTCTTCCATGATTTTCCATTTTGTTCAATTCAGTGCCTCTCTTTTCCATAGATTTCCAAGAAAGTTTTTAATATCCTTATCCCATCTGTTCATTGGTCTCTTTCTGGATCTTTTTATATTCCTTGGTTCCCAGTCAATAATTTCTCTTGTCCATCGGTTGTCCTCTCTTCTTGCGATATGTCCCGTCCATTTCAGTTTATATATATATATATATATATATATATATATATGATTATTGGTAGAATCTATGAAATAGTAAATTTCAAATATAATTTCCGCTTAATTATCTCTGCTCTAATATGCTCATATTGTATAATTAGTTAAACTTTACTAAATATTAAAAACCTCCGTATAAAATGTCCTTTATAATTTGTACATATACCAACAGTTCAGTTACGTATCATATAACATTTCTGATTCTAAAGAGGTTAATTAAGTGTAGGAGATTCACAGCATAATGTTATTAAATGAACAGTTACAGTAGCTTTGAGGAGTTTGAAAAGCACTGACCTGAACGCTTTTTACTTGTATTTTATATTTATAGAGTTGCATCGGAACTTTTTAAAAGGTTTTTCCATATATTCTTATTTCTTTGTCACTGCAGTTTATATACAACCACGCATATATATATATATATATATATATATATATATGGATACAATAAACACAATACATTAAAATAGTATTATCACTACATATATGCATATAAATATATATATATATATATATACTCTCCTATTTTATTAAATATTTCATATAATAAAAGTGTTTTAGTACTGGCTACAATATGAAATAAAACGAAATTTAGATCGATAGTTATGTATAATTGAAAATTATTAGTAGTTGGACGAATGTTTTGATTTAATTATTTAATTATTTTGATATTCACTGCTCCATTAAAATCAAATTATGTTTTAAAAGTTTTAATTTGAAAAACTGTTATTGGTTGAAAATTATAATTTGTTTTTTAATTCATAATATTTTCTATGGAATAATTATATTTTGTCGTTATATAATTAATATTTTTTAAAATATTTTTGTTTCTTCGTAATGTATTTTTAGTTCGAAAAATATTTGTTCTGTAAAATTTTGTATAGGGTGTTTGTTAGGATATATATACATACATACATGCCTGTGTATATATATATATATATATACATGTATATATTTTATATAAACATACATATATATATATATATATATATATATATATGTGTGTGTGTGTGTGTCTATATATATATATATAGTTGATTACATTTAGACTTCTACATGAAAGTAATAAAAAAATAGCGCAAAAATTAAAAAAACATGTTATTTTTCATATAGTACTTTAGTATTAAATTGAATTAAAATATTAATTAAAAATATGTTTTTGTTTAATTTTTGCGATTTTTCTAATACTTTCATATGGAAACCTGAATTGAAACATCCTCTTTCTCTCCATCTTTCTCTCTCTCTCTATCTTTCTCTCTATCTATATCTATCTAACTATATATATACCTTAAGATTACCTCTGCTCTATTATAAATTATTATTCTTCAGAATTCAGAAGTTTTTTTATTGAAGTGAAGATTAAGTTAATTGTTATTAAATTTCTTCATAACTTTTCTTGTGGGGATACATTTTACTATTATTATTTCTAGAAAAAAAAACTAAATTAAATAAAATATTTATATTATTAATTATTTTCAAATTTGTGGACGTATATGTATATATATGTAGTAGAAATTGAGATTATTTTAAATTTTTATTTGAAAGAAAATTATTTAAGAATTTACTAATTAATTTTATTAAGAATCAAATGAACTGTGTATTTATATCTGTGAAAAGTATACTTTCCGTAGGAAAACATTTTTATGTAATTACTACATTTTCCAAACACAGGAAAAGCATGAATTTTAATCTTATTTATTTAAATTATTAATAGTTAAATGAAAGTTAAATGAATTATTTAAACGAATTTACATTTACGTAATTTTACTTTCTACTGAATTTTTGCCTTTATTTGTAAGTGTATATATATAATATATATATATATATATATATTATCATCCGTACAAATTAATTATGTGCTTTTTATGTAGAAAATGAATGTTTACAGAAAAATGGATTACATTTTAATATTCATATTCAATATCCATCATTATTTTCTATAACTGATCCATCTCGCGGGTAACTGACGAATTAATTGCCGAAAAAAATTGGGTTTTGAGTCAATGAAATCTTAGTGAATTTTCGAACTTTTACTGTTTTAGAATTTTTTATGTTTTATTTGTTACACCTTCCCCAAAAGCTCAATGAATCATTTCAGCGGTTTTGCTAGTATATTTTTCATCTAGAATGGTAAAAGTATGTAATTCCTAAAAAGGTTCTTCTTGGTCGCTATCGTGTTCACTAGTATTTTGTGAAGTTATACCAGTTGCTAAGTCAGAATATGTAATGTTCTTAAATGTTAATGTTCTTATTTTGAAATCATAAAATGTCGAAAAAATATAATTTAAAACATAGTTATGATTGTTTCACTTTAGAGGCACCGAATTAATTTTTCCATAATATATATATATATATATATATATATATATATATATATATATATATATATGCATACACATACACACACACTGTAACATAACGCTACATTATATTTTGAAAGCAATTGGAAAGTGACAGGATAAACAGGTTAGTAAATATTCTGGAAAATAAGATTTGTTGCAGTGCAGTAAATGTGAATTTGACAGAATTTAGTTATTTTATTGAAATTAATATTTTTATAATGCATTTGCTGATCGATTAGAATATACGAGTCACTGAACATACACTCTTTTAGTTTTTTATATAATTCAATTTTTTATATCATTGAAACTAATTTATTGACTAGTAGTAAACCGTTTTATTAAAAAAATATTCTTTCAAAAATTAATTAATATCTCACATCCCGTAATTTTTTCTCAACAAAAATATTCAATAATTGTCTATTGTCTATTTTGATATACTGAATAATTATTCTCCAATATCTATTATATACTATAATATCATTCATAATATAATAAATAATTACTGGACATTTTAATAAAAAAATATGTTGTTTGTAGAATATTAATTTAATTCAGGATCATTCGCAGATGAATTTTGCTGCAGTATCAAACTAAAACATAACTAGAATAAGACATAAACCAAACAAATTTTAATATAATCAGTAGCCAAAAGAATAAAAAAATAAATGGTTTAATGCTGATAAAACAGATTTATTCTTAAAATTTATTTCCGATAAAAAATTAACTCAAGTAAATAACATTTCCATTTCATAATTCAAGTTTAATACATTTTATTGTTCAAATTCTGAAGATGTTTTTACGGAATAAATTGTTTTTTAGGCAATATCAAATTTATTTTCAGAATTCAAATACAATAATTTTACAAAATTTAAGGGAAGAAGACGAAATATAATTTTTATGTTGTGTTTTTTAAATACAGCAAATAAGAAATATTGAACATCGACACAGTTGTGTTATTTATAACTATAATTCTGTTTACGAAAATATTAAGTTTGTATGAAAATAATTGCGGTTTTTGTTTTCTGAATTATAATTTTTTTTTTTTTCAATGAAAGTGTCATTTCGTCGTGTCGATGTTAATATCATTTTGAAGCGTATTTTTCGGTCTTTATTTTGGAAATATCGATTTTGATTTTATTATTAATTTCGATTCAAATTGGGTTATTAAATTAAAGATGGAAAAGAATAAAATAAGAGTATTTTTTATATGAGTTCAAAACCGGCGGTAAAGCAGCAGAAACTGCTCATAAACTAAACGATTAAGGTTAAGGAACGTACAGTGCATTTGTGGTTACAAAAATTTCATACTGGGGACAAGAGCCTTAGATGAAGAAGGTCGCGGGCGTCCTTTAGTTCATAACAACTAACTGAAGATTAGTTGAATCAGAACCATACACAACAATTCTAAAGTTTGCACAAAAGTTAGATGCTAGTCATCCAACAGTTCTGGTCCATCTGAAACATAGGTTAATTAAAAAATAGAAAAATTTATATGAATTTGAAGGTCATAGACCACAATTATTTTTCTGCTATCCTAATAATAATTGATTAATAAATATAAATGGAAAACAAAATTCTTTCTATACTCGATTTTGAAGAGTACTAAACAGATTACAATGTTTATAAGGGTGTTTTGTTGTTTAACTTTGTGTATGTAGTATTTTCACTTTTTGATCTATTCAATGCCACGTCAAGTGTAAGCCATAGAGTATGATTGTCTCTCCTTTATTCTATGAAAAAAAAACATGCTAGATACATTATGATCTTATAAATAATTGATATTTTCTAATATATAATTGGTTTTAAATGATAATACGTTCTATAAATTAGTTAAAAACTATTACAACACCAATCATTCTAAAGATTAATGAAATTTGGATTGAATTAATTAAATAAAGATACAGTTATAACTTTTTCAAACAAATTGGGTTAATAATACGCCTAGTAGAAGTAGCATACTAAACACTAACATTTTCATATTCAGTTTCTCTAAACCGAATATTAATAATAACGTTATTGTATAAGGAAAATCCCACTTCTGGAAAGAATCTTGATTATCTAAGTTTACCTGTTATAGTTTTTTTTAAAAAAATTAGCGATAAAAAGTAACCCTTCCATTGGAATTAGTAGAAAGTAATTGATAAATAACATTTATTTTCCAAAGTTTCAATGATAAGAAATAAAGAGATTTGACTGACCCATTGAAATGCTTATCAGCAACAATCAACAAATGATCAGTAATGTGTTTGTGTATCAAAGAAATAATTGATTAGTGTAAATAGAGTTTTTCGACATGTTATTTACAGAAAGAGTATGTGTATTCAAATTTTCTTGTCTCTTACTAATTCACCATCTAGAATATTCCTTCATAATTGCATTTTGTAGGTTTAAAAATTTGATAATGTGTTACTTTCTGATACTCTAAAAAATATTATATTTATTAAGTAGTGATACTGGAGAAAATATTTCTTAATTTAAATATACTCTTATTTATTTATCACCTTAACTATTTCTCAGCAATAAAATCACTTTGTTATATAAATACATTTTAAACTCCTAATCTAAAAAGTATTCTTAACCAAACCATTATATTACTAAACATCAGTTATATTCAAAAAATGTTATAACTTTAACTTTAAAGCACTTTCTAATTTTTTGATAAATAAATTAGTTATTAATTGTCGACAAACTGTATTAAAACATCTCTTTTTTTAATGCGTTCAGTTTTATTTTAGTCACGTTGTGAAATTGTCTAGGAATTTTTTCCAGTCATTTCAAAGTTTATTATTTAGTTTTCTTGTATAAAAAGACATTGTAATACTCTGTTATTAAAAACAATAAGAGTTTCATTCCGAAATCAGATTTATACACGGATACGATTAAAACTCTGCATGCACATATACACACACACACACAAACATACAGATGTTGGTATGAAATATGTAGAGCGAAACGATATTACTAATGTAATGGCCTGATGTTTAAGAAACTGCTACATATTTAATATCCAGTCAAAAATTAATTAAACTCTCGTCGAACAGTGTGTTGTCTCGCTTCAATCGTAAAATCTCGTCGACGCTGTGAAATGACAACGGCGCGGAGATCTGACAAGATTGTTTTATGCACGTGTCAAACGCTCCAATCTAATCCCCGAACACTGAACGTTAACACAGAGAGTATAACAACCGTTAACGTGTACCATTGACGCTATTTGCAATCATCAATGTAAAATATGTTGATATAATTCATTAATTAATTTCGTTGTTGGCGCTCCGTTCCAAATGCATGCATACGAGTCTAAACAAACGAATATCATACAACGCGATAATTAAAATTGAGTACATAATGTATGGTTTTAAACAGCACGTTATTTGATACATTTATATAGGTTATTTATTGTATATTAATTAAACATTGATTATTTATTCTTATTTTGTATATACTGTCATTAACACAAAATTAATTTTACTTGCAAATTTCTGTCTATGCATATGTTTACTATTTCATATTTATACGGGTATCAATAAACACGCACGTACGTGTCTTCACAGTCGCAATCACTTTTACGCACTCACACACACACATGCATATTTCTCTCTTTATCTATCTATTTATATATACACATGCATATATATATATATATATATATATATATATATATATATATATGAGAGAGAGAGAGAGAGAAATACACAACAGGCATGCATGCTTGCATGTAAATATAACCTTTATATACATCTAATTGTGCGTGTAAGTTTAAAATCGAATAATATATTCTGTGAAAATAAAAATTTAATATAAGTATATTTTATCAAGTATAATAATTAATCAAAGCATTTTTTTTATTCTCGATAATTGAATTTTATTATTAATCCCTTCACATACAGTCTCTGGTATGTCATGTGTTTTTTATGCCATTGTAAACATTGGCGTCTCTGAGACACATGCAGATTTAATTTCTTTTAGTGCAGCTACAAAGCAAATATTAGAAGGAAATAATTATATATATATATATATATATCATCATCATCTTCAGCTTCTGTTAATCCACTGCTGGATAAAGGCCTCTTCCATGATTTTCCATTTTGTTCGATTCAGTGTCTCTCTTTTCCACAGATATCCAAGAAAGTTTTTAATATCCTTATCCTATCTGTTCATTATTCTCTTTCTGTGTCTTTTTATATTCCTTGGTTCCCAGTCAATAATTTCTCTTGTCCATCGGTTGTATTCTCTTCTTGCGACATGTCCCGCCCATTTCCATTTCAGACTCTTTACTCTTCTTATTATATTTGTGACTCCTGTTCGTTTTCGTATCCATTCTATTTTCTTTTTATCTCTTCTTATTATTCCCAACATGCATCTTTCCATGCTTCGTTGTGTTGTTTGGAGTCTTTGAACTATTTTGACGTTAAGCAACCATGTTTCGCTGCCGTAGTTAAGGACTGGTAGTATACTGATAAAATACTTTTTTCTTTAAACAGAGTGGGATTGTTGATTTAAATATCGAGGCGTCTCGTCCAAAAGAGCTTCATCCAATTTTTATTCTCGTATTTACTTCTTTAGTGAATGATCCATCTCTGTTGATAAGCTGGCCCAGATAGACATATTTCGTAACTTCTATTTCCATTCCTTTTATTTCAATTTTCTTCGAACAGAAAAACGCATTGAACAGTACTTGAGGCCGTTGAGGACTGTTGAGGCCGATTTTCTGACTGGCATCGTTTAGTTCTCCTATCCTCTTTTGCAGCTCTTCCGGAGTATTTGCGAAAATAACTATATCATCGGCAAACCGGAGATTGCTTAATCTTTCGCCTTTTATTTCGATTCCTTTGTTCTCCCAGTCGAGCGATTTAAATACTTGTTCCAAGGCCGCAGTAAACAATTTAGGAGAAATTGTATCTCCGTCTTACACCTTTCTCGATTTTTATCTTTCTTGTTTCTTCATGTAGCTTCACCGACATCGTTGCATTTTTATAAATGTTATCTAGCAGCTTGATATATGTGCCCTGTAATACATATATATATATATATATATATATATATATATATATAATGTATGTATTCAATATTCAAGTGTGAACCATAGAAACGAACCCTGCAACATGTCTGTTTTAAATTTGTACGAAAGTAACAGTGAAAGCCAAATGAGCTATTCGTGTGAGAACACATTTCCTAAACATATATCTTCCAGTGGTAAAAAGCAACATCCTGCAAGGAGGTGTCACGTGTGCTCAAAAAATAATATAAGAAGCGAAACGAATTAATAATGTAAAAGTACCTCTACATTTATCAGAATGTTTCGACAAGTTTCATATCTTACAGGTCTATTGAATTATTGTTTAATTTATTATTTAATTATTCTTTATTAATTTTGGTTATTAATATTGAATTTATAATATTTATCAATGTATAAATATTATTTTCTTTGTTAAGCTTACACAAATATTAAGTTGAAAAATAAATAGTATTTTTTGGTCATATCGAATTTAAATTAATTTGTTTATCAAGGGGTTAGTATTCAATTATTATTCATATTTTTCATTGAAAAAGTTACGTAATTATTTATTTTTTTACAAATCTTTTTTTTTAATTTCATGCATTGAATTGTAAATCCTTAATATTTTCCTATTTTATTTTTTTTTAAGAATAAAAGTTACGAGAAATTATTACATCATATGAATGCGCCCTTATGTTACTGTCTAAAAAGTTCTTAAATCTGATTTATTTAATCCAGTATATTTACCTACTCGTTTGATTATTAGTTAAGTAACATTCTGTTATTGGAAATCGGACTTAATTATGGACAACTACAAGTGAACAATTTATAATTCGCTTCACGAGTTAAAAATAATTTACAAAATTACTATATACTTAAAAAAACAATGTCTGTTTCCAGCACTGAAATTATGAAATTTAATCGATGAAATTGTAATTGTTTCTTAAAAAAAGTACATTAAGTCTAAATGTTTACTTAACGTCTAGACGTTCATATTTTTAAAATTATATAAATACAGTACTACAAATGATATATAATTTTCAAAATAAGAACGAATTATTTATAAAAAAAATTGAGCTTTTTTTTAATTTAACTATTTCTTGTTAACATTTAGTCTTATAACAAATGCATCGGTTTCTATCATTTTCGGACACAGATATAAACACTTTCCAATTATATATGTGTGTGTATATATATATATATATATATATATATATATATTTATATGTATATATATATTTATATATATGAATATATATTTAATTTTAATATATCATAATATATGCGGTAATTATAAATACGAGATGTAAAAAAATATTTATTTAAAAAAATAATGATTATTAATTGTATTAAAAATTCGAATGTTCAGATGTTAGATCCATTTTTTGTTTTTAACGTGGATTGTGCAAAAAATTGACTTTATGAATTAAAATTATATCTTATTTTTCTGTAGTCTTATTTTATTTTGAACGTATTATGGATCTCTTAATATTAAATATAGATTATTTAATACTAAGATGGTATGTGTTTGTAACTAGTATTTTGATAAAAATAAAATGACAATACTTGTTTCCATAACCATGTTTTCATAAAATGTACGCATGTCTTAATTCTACATTTTCGATTTATAACAAGTTTTCTATTATTAATATTATTTTCTATAGAATTTTTTTGTTTATCAGATTGACGTACTGTATACAATTTAATAAAACAATAAGACAACAGTCGTTAAAATCTATAACTTAAATAAAAGTAATTTTTATATTTATATTCATTTCACAAATATTTATATAATTAATTTTGATCTTCATAAGACAGTTTTTTTCTCCACTTTAAAAGTTTTTAATAGCTTCTAGATATCGAAAGTTTGTTTTTAAATCAAATTTTTATTTAATCGGAAAAATTGTAGAATGTATTTATGCGAAAATACAAGATTTAATTGAATATTTGCATTTTTAAATTAATGTTATCTGCGTTTATTATTATTAATTTATCTTCTAAAATATAAAATACATATCAAAGATAACAAGAGAAAATAAGTTTGACAGGAGTATATATTTTAGATCGGTTTTACGATTCATTTTCAACATAACCTATGGATCATTATGCAAAACGTACATAGGTATAAGTGCATATATGTATAACTGTACGTTATAACACCAATTGGACCGTCGTTACACGACTATAACGAACATTAACGCCACAATTTTCAGCGTTGTAGTGCATTATTCGTAACGACAGGGATTGACGCAATTAAAACGGACTTTTCCATTGGTCGAGCAAATCACATTATCACTTAAATCGACTTGTTATGATGTCCGCATGGCATTGCCACCTGTCAACATTACGATCGTTGAACGCTTTTTATCTTTAAAAAATGCTGCATCGTCGCTCGAAAATTATAATAAACGCGTCCAAACAAGTGTGCGTGCTGAGTTAATTTGTACCCTTTTTTATGGGTACCGTCTTTATGTTACCTTTACCGAGGAAGATAAAGCTTCGGCTTAATCTAAAGGATGGTTAATGTCGGTGCGAGATAATGTACGTTAGTACACATATATAACCTCAAAGATTCTATAAATACATATATATATATATATATATATATATATATATATATATATTTATTTGTATGTATGTGTGTACATATGCACGGACTTATGGGTATGTATGATTGTACATAATTGAGTCTATGCAAACGTACAGATATAAATTCATGAAGAGTTGTTGTTTATGTAGGTCAAAAACGAAATTAACTGCAGTCTCGTTTATAGAATATGTTCAACACTGCCATAAAGCTTTGTGTTATGTATTGATGGTGTCATTAAAATTGAAGTTACATTTTTGATTTACATGAAATTTTAACAGAACATAAAATAATGATAATATTTTAATGGTCGTTACTATATTTATGCGCTCTTGTTAATCAAGTTTGAATAGTTTCATTGAATTTAATAGCGAAATCATATGTTAAACTGATGAGAGTAATTAATATGAAATTTAATGATCAAATTGATGTTTTCAATAAAAATTTAAATGTAAATATTTAATATCAATTATCACGTGTAAATTATATTTTATTAAATGGGTTTTTAGTTGTTAAATATTTATGGAATATTTTTTATATAAACGTCATTCAAAATTATTCAATATGTTGTCTTAAATTTTTTTTTACCATTAAAAGTTTATTTTTATTAACACGTCAGTATTTTGTAACAGAAAGTAATATAGAAAGAATCTAGATTCACTTTTAGATGAATGATAACGCAATGGTGGTTCCAAAAATTTGCTTTGCTATATTCACCGGAAGAGCAAATCTGGAGAATATGCTGGATGGGGCAAAATCGCACTTCAATTCAACGAGTTTACTATCGATACAACACTTGTATGGGGACTTGCATTGTCCTAATGGAAGATGATTTTTTTCTTTGATAAACTTGCGTCTTTCTTCAGGAATTGTTTGATTGAGTCAATCCAAAAGTTTAGCAGAATATTCAACCGTTATTGTTTTACCTTTTAGAAGGTAGTCAATTAACAAAATCCCTTTAGCATTCCAAAAAATTAAAGCCATAACTTTTCCAGCGGATAAAACTGATTTTTCTTTTTTTGTTGCCGGATATCACCATGCTTCCATTGGATTGATTGTTGCTTTGACTCTGGAGTGTAATAGTGAATCCAAGTCTCATCTGTAGTTACAAATCACCGGATAAAATTGGTCGTATTCCTCTTAAATCGATCCAGACAGTCTAGGGAAATTTGTACTGGAATACGTTTATGATCAATTATCATAAAACGTGGCACCCATCTTGCCGATAGCTTTTTCATCCTCAACTCTTCAGTTAGGATTGTGATACACGCGTTGATCTGAGAACCCACAACCTTAACAATTTCGGGTATCTTCAATCGACGATCCTGTAAGACAATATCGTATACTTTGTGGAAGATTTCTTCGGTCGTTGTAAATTTCGGATCGTTGTAATAGTCATCCACTACGCGGATTATTTTCTAGTTTGCACAGCCATATTTAAATTCAACTACTCACTTCTGTACCGTTGTATACAAAGTTGTATTATCATCCAGTAAAGTTTTCATCTTATTAAAGATTTCTGTTGGAGTTACGGTTTTTTTTTTCAAAAAACTTTAATTACCTCCCGATGTCCAACTCTATCCATTTCAACAACGGTACAAAAAGATGTTTATTTAAATTGATATGTGCACAAACTGCTTGACACATTAATTATATACTGAGGTTATGTGTAAGACAGACATTGCTTTGCAATGTGCCACAAATATATAAAATATTACCTCCACTTATATATGCGGCCATGATATTTTCAAATCACCCTCATATATGAATAACTTAAATTATTTATATTTTTCGAGAGCAATGTTTAGAGTATTGAATAGTATTATAGTATTATGTATTTTTGTATAATAACTATAAAAATAGTAAGTATAACTAAAATATATTTGATAAATAATGTAATATGTCAAGTGATATCAGTTTTTATGTTTTTTTTACTAATTTTAGAAAAAATCCTGTTTTGTACATACACATCGTATATATATATATATATATATATATATATATATATATATACATATGAGCGGATATGTATGGTAATTTTGATTTTGTGTTCACATCAACATATATAACAGTTTTTAAATTTCTGCACTGTTGAAGTATTTAGCAGACATCTTATCCTAATATTCGTTGATGAGAACGCTTAATTATGTATTATACTTCAAAAATATATTTCGAAATGTATCCCATCTCTAATTAAACTCTGTTAAATGGTATCATTCATAAAGCAGATAATTGTCCATATTTGAGCTTGTTTCTGTAACAGAAAACCCTCGTCATGAAAGAGACTCATTTCGTTATTATAATTATTCCCATTAGTTAATTTCAAAAAGTGATATTTATTTTTAGTATTAATAAAGTACTGCCTGAATCAGTGGTCGGCAATATTTTATTATCAGAGTTCTGATTTTAATTTTTAAGTTGAAGATAGATTGCAGGGTGCGCCCCAGGAGGAAACGTTAAATGTTTGTGTAGCGCTCGAAAGGATCTTAACCCTTAATTTATCATGGGAATATATATATATATATATATATATATATATATATTCACCGTTGAAAGTAATTTTTATGTTCCCGCTGGGAAGTAATTCATAAAGGAATAATATTTTTCAACAAGTTTGTGTTTCTGCGTTACTTTTTAACAGGAACATTTTTATCGGGGGAGTTGATTATAAATGTATCGTATAAATTTTTTCTTTTTGACTTTTGATTGTATCAATGACTGTTGATCTCCCTTCACGTTTTTATAGATTTATTTTTCCTAGGTCATTAATGTTTTCAATAATATGTTGTTCTTGGTGTGTTTGAAAAGCGAATCAGGAGTAGATCTATCAAATTTTTCTTAGTTAACTCATGAAGCACTCAAACATTATCGTGAGATATGTAATTAAGCTTCTTCAATTTTCCAACAGTTTATCCTTGCACTATTTATTTGCTTTCAACAATCTGTACAGTAATGTAATATGGTTTATTTTGAATTAATTTAATGGTTCTATTATTTTTTCATCATAAATCTGAAACGATCTTCCAAATCATGCGACTTCTTTCATAAAAAATTATCAATATGAACTTTTATAAATTATATTGAACTATTCGAATATTGACAGTGGCAAATTTTAGGTAATACAAATCTTTTTTACACAGCCGTTGTATATTTATCCTCCCGTAAGGATTAGATTGTTAGAAAAATAATTGCAGTTTGACCTTCAAATTTATAAACATTTTTTAATTTAAGTGGTTTAAATGGACCAGAATTGTTGGATGACGAACGCCTAATTTTTGTGCAAACTCTCGAATTGTTGTACATAATTCTGATTCAACTAACATTTTCAATTGGTCGTTATGAACTGAAGAAGAACGACCGCGAGCTTCTTCATCTTCAGTGCTCTCGTCCTCTGAACGAAATTTTTGGAAGCACCATTGCACCGTACGTTCTTTAACAGTATTCACACCAAAAGGGTCGTTTAGTTTGCGAGCGGTTTCTGCTGCTCTACCAACCATTTTGAACTCATATAAAAAATTGGTATTATTTGCTTCTTTTCCATCTTTAATTCAATATCATAATTTGAAGCAAAATTAATAATAAAACCAAAGTAGATATTGAAAAAAGACTAACCGTAAAATGCACTTTAAAATGATATTAACATGACCACGGCGAAATGATACTTTCATTGGAAAAAATAAAGATTAGAATTCAGAAAATAAAAATCGCAATTATTTTCCTGTCAATGTAATAAAATGGTATAAAATTTTGAAATGTATATTATGTATTTCTACTCTCAAAAGTCATTTATAGCGGTGTAAATTAAGTAATTTTAATAATTTATACTTTAAAGACCTATTAATGTATCAACTCATCAACTATTAAAATCGTTTATGTTGATTGGGTTTAATATGATGTTGGTAATAGGTGTCAATGTAAGAGATATACTTACAAAAAAAAATATATATTTTACTCGAATAATCTGATGTTATACTTACACATATTTCGCAATTTACTAATAAATAAAAATAAAAAAATATTCTAATTTTATATATTAAAATATTTGAATGATATATTTTTTTAATTAATTCAAACTGGAATCTCTTTTAACAATTTTTTTGGTTAAAAATTTATTTCTAAAATATAGAACAAATAACTTACTTGTAAGCAACATGAAGTTTTATTGGAAATTTTAAAATAAATATGAAGATCAGATGCATTTTTAAACGATTTTATGGGAAAAAAATATTTGCTCAAGTAAAAGATTTAAAATAAATTATAAATCGCGTGATTGAAGAAGATTAGAGATCAGCTTTTTCCTTACAATATATTTTCGTTTATTACTTAACTTCTTTGTAACAAAGTAATAACATATTTAAATTTAAACGATAATGTTAACTGTTATTACATTACATCTAAAGAACTTGAATTAAATGAAAGTTCTTAAAGAAGAATATTGAAATGTAATTAATTATTTAAATGGAAATAATCAGCCATTAATTCGTTATTATCAATAAAACAAACTCTTAAAAAGTTTTCTTATAGTCCGGTTCGTAGCGATTGTAAATATTTATGCGATACACGCTGAAGTAAATAACTGTTAAAATGGTCTCTAAAAGTAACGTCACATTAACTTCCGCAACAAATGTCTGTTCGTGTTTTAAAAAAATTAACACTTTAAAAGACAGTTTTCGACGTAATTATGTATCGTTCAGTTAATAAAATCAACATAAACACATCTCCTAACATTCTTATAATATTTAACGGCGACGTTAAAAGTGACTGCACGGTTTCTTTTTCCCTTAGATGGTTGATTTATTTTTGCAGCATTATGAAATTAGAAACGCGTTGTATGTACGGGTAGTGAGAGGACATTTTCCATAATTTATAACACGCTTGTTTGCAGCCATTCTGCGTACCGTCGTTGTTTCTTTTGATTGTATGGTTATTTCATGCGCGCTTCCCTCAGGCCATTATCACTTCATTGTGGAAATATTTTTTTTCTCGCTACACGATGTAATTTTCTACAGAAAAAAGTCGATTTTTAACCGTTGAGCAAAACGAGTCGTTGACTGAAATTTGATTTACGTCGCGACCATTTATATTTTTTTGTCTTAATTTACAACCACTTCGTGTTAATTAAATTGCTTTACCCTGACTTTCTGAATTATATTGTTAATGAATTTCGTTACATGAAATATTATTTAGACTTTGTATTACTGAAATTATGCAATCATTTCTGATATAGATTTTTATTTAATCGTCAGGCGTATTTTATCACAAGTAAATAAAAACTAGTTTTTTTAATACAAATGTTTGTTACTTTTGAGTACAGCAAGCTTTTCGACCAATCAATAATGAATTTGAGAAGGAAATACAATGAAAATAATCTGATTTTAATACTATTATACACATTTATACATTCATACATACAATACATACATACATACATATATATATATATATATATATATATATATATATATATATCAGTGTAATTCAAACTTTATCGACTCACGGAACCTTTAAGATTATAAAAAAAACTGCGGAAGTCCTACCTTCCCCAGAAAACTCGAGATGCGCACCCTACAAGTTAAGAAAATCACCCATCTTACATGATCAATTTTTATTATTTACATTCCGTTGAGCAGGGTCGTAATATGTACTCATAAATATAGTTTTATTACATAATAGGTATAAATACCGTTTTACTGCATAATAATAGGTATTTTTTAGAAATAATAGAAATTATTATGAATTAGCTATTTAATTATATTGAATTTTTTGCTGTTCGGGTTTTTTCTTCAAAAATGATTTGGAATTTTAATTTTGACTCGTAGAATCGCTGAAGAGGTTGCGTAGAACCCCAGGGTTCCTCGGAATACAGTTTTAAAAACACACATATGTATATATATATATAATATATATATATATATATATATATATATATATATATATATATATATTTATACATATGATATATATATATACGATATATATATATATATATATATATATATATAATATATATATATATATATTTATACATATATATGATATATATATACATACATACATACATACATACATACATACATACATACATATATGAATGTGTGTTGAAGAATTTTTATATTTTAGCTGACTATTTTTTATATAGAATATATTTTTAGAGAATGATATAATTTTTGCTGCTGTCTGTTTTCATTTCTTTCCATATTTTACAATTTTAGACCAAAGAAGTAAAAAGTCTTTGATTTATTTAAATTTTAAAAATGTTTCTTATTTAAATGACCCAAATATATGATGTAATTATGATGATATCATTATTACTCGGGAATTGTTAAAATTGATGGATATGTTAGGTAATTTAAAAACTTCCAATTAAACTTCTTCATCTTTTTGAAACACATATTGTTTATGGTTGTTTTGATGAAACAATTTTTTTTCCGCTTGAGATGGTGGTTCTTTTGGGCTTGTTTTTTGTAATAAATGTATAAAGCGATTATTCGATTGAAGGTTATGAATTTATAACTAATTATTTTTTTTTATTTTTATGATAACTTATTTTCTTTTTGTATTTTATCAAAATTAATTATTTTTTTCAGAATATTTTTTTTGAATTTAATTCTTGTCTTTTTATTTATATCTTTATCTTTTTTGAATTATCGGTTGATTGAAAAAATAATACCAGAATTTTTAATGGAAGTAAATAGTTTCAACAAATAAAATGTTTAGTTTCGATAATTTATCCTTTTTTCTGTAATATTTTTCCAGTAATATATTAATATTCGTACGCCACTATTATGAAAACAACAAAGTTTGTGATGAAAAACAAAGATAGGTGATTTTAAAGCCAATAAAATACTTGATAACTATATTTTATTAATTCTATGTCAGATAGTTATCTTTTTACTGCGTTTTCTTTTTGAACTAAATTGATATGAGGCTTCTTTCACTTGCAGCTCTGAAGTCCAATGACTTTTTATATTTTTGATAAACTTTATATCTCCAATTACCACTTTTTATTCAAAATAGTAAAGTATGACTTATAAGGTTGATAAAAAATACACTAGGAAGCAGTATAATTGTATACTTTCATAAGCATTCCTTGTACACATCTCAAACATTTTTAATGGTTACTGAAAAATTTAATTTTTACTTCAATTCGGATAACATATCGAAATTGTACATTTCTTATGTTTATTCTATTATAGTAATTATTAATATCCAATATATTATGATAGCATTTTTTTTCATAATATATAATGACTCGGCTAAAAGAAGAAATTATTATTTAACGATATTCATACAAACATACATTTTTCTTATTATTTACATACCAAAGAATTTTTTTTGACAATTTAATAATTGATTCAATGAAAACTGACCTAAATTACAATTATACTTTTTCGTATTGTGACTAAATTTATTTTCACAAATAAAATTCATTGCTCTCAAACCATAGAAATTTTTTTGAGACCAAATTTTCAGTAGTTAATTATTGATCATTTTAATTATAGATATTATGCATTTAGATAGCTATATCATCCTCAGTGTGCTAAAACAGAATAATCAAAATGATCTATAATTAGTTATTGTAATTTTAATTGAATTTTTTTGATGTGTGAAGAATGAACGTTTATATATGAAAATGGCCTAATTTACTTTTCTGTTTCAGTGTATGTGAAAATCAATATCATTTTTTGCGACCTCTTATACCATAACGTATTTAATTATTAAACCGTTTTTAGACAATAAATTTAAATATATAAGAAATATAAAACCCGTTCGAAAGTTTTTCAGAAGTTATTAAAAGATTTAGAACATTTCTCTTTAATTTTCGCTAATCACCACTGCAGTCAACCCTCTTATAACACGGTTAATTTGTTCCGTGATATATCGAAACTATGTTAAATAAAAAACCTAGAAGTAATACAAATCAAGGAATGCGTACCGTGTTATATCGAAACCGTATTCTCGGAGTATGTCTAAATTTATGAATAAGATACCGCCTGCTGAATTACTTTTCAGTAAGAACAGCGACACACAGTCTTCGCATTATTATGTATACAAAGGAAATTCCCTGTTTATATTAACTAAAACAGTGTGATGGAAATATTCGTGCTAAATGAGCGTTGCACAATTTTATTAAATCCTTATATATGGAAACCGTGTTAGAAGGGTATAGTGTTATAGGAGGGCTGTCACAGTTTTTACACCGTGATATATCGAATCGTATTTTCAGAATACGATGTCAAAAGAGGGTTGAGTGTATTACCTAATATGTATTAAATCATTTACCAAAAATTATTTCGATTAACAGATTTGGAACTATCTTTGATATTTTCTTTCTTGGTCGTGTGTTCAAGTTGTAAATATTATTTTTTCTATCATTGTAGATCTATCCTTATTACTATGTAAATCCAAGTGAAAGAAATGTAGTACTTCGTAACTTTTTTTTCTTTTTTATTTCAATTTTGTTTGGATGTTTGTCCTACACACACACACATACATATATATATATATATATATACACGTGCGTCGTTTGATAAGTGGTAAAAAAACAAGTTAAATACCGTTTGTTTGGAAAAAAATCGATTTTATTTCTCAACATAGTCACTATTGAGGGCTATACACTTGGTCCAACGAGTCTGAAAAAATACGCATTGACGGCGGCGATGACATCCACATTCGATGGGAATTTCTTCCTATCGAGCTAACGCACGTCTCCCGGGGTCAAAATCTGGAGAATACGGTAGATTAGGAATCAATTCGAAGCGTAATTTGTGTAATTTTACCATTGCGATGGACGATTTGTGGGACGGCACATTGTCCTGGTGAAAGAATACTTTTTTGTGGGCCAATCTTGGCAGTTTTTGTTTCTGCTCTTCTTTTAAACGATCTAATAATGTTGCATAATAGGTTCCTGTTATCGTTTTTCCCTTCATTAAGTAGTAAATCAGGATGTTTTCTTGGGAATCACAAAAAACAGTGGCCATCACCTTCCCAGCTGATAAAACGGACTTCGCCTTCTTCGGCGCACTTTCACCAGTCGTTGTTCATCGCTTTGACTGCTGCTTAGGCTCAGGTGTGTATTGGTGGATCCATGTTTCATCCATGGTGACGAATCGACGGAAAAAGGTCTACTCGTTTTTCCATCTTTGCGGAAACTGCTACAATGCTCGCTTCAAACATCTGTGGAACGTGAACAACGCGTCACTTCTAGTTGACATTTCGTCTATGCTAGTTTGAAAAGTGACACTTGATAGCCGTGACGTTACTAAATGAATGGTGGTGCCACATCATAGAAATTTACCAAACTTATCAAAAGACCCTCGTATATGTGTATGTATCGTAAATAATAATAGCGCATAAACTGAAAAATTACACTTTTATATGAGCATAGGTCGATAGATGATAATGAGGTCAAGTGTTATGTTTATATCCATAAGAAACATAACTGTTTTGATACTATAATTTTATATTTCAAGTAGTGGATACGTATACCTTCATATATTTTAAATATTTACCGCAACGTAATTAATAAAAAAATAAAACATACATTTTTTAGTTCATGTTTTGAAATAATCATAGAAAATAAATTAGACTATCAACTAGCGATAACATAAAGATATAAAATGATCAATAATATATTTCAATATTTAAAAGTGTACATTTATTTGTGAATAAATAATATCCAACAATTATCGTTTCCTAGAGAAATTTTATACTAATAAATGTTATAATTATTTTATAAAACAATCTTTCTGTTATCTTCATACTTTTGATCGTTTCCTTTGTCTAGGATTTATAAAAATATCTATAATATCTGTATAAGGTACATTAACTAAACTTGATATTGATGAAAATGTTCTATCAAATATCTGTTTGTATTTTCTTCCTATAAACTGCTTGTTCAGAAATTCGTTTAGTTTTTCTGATAAGAACATCAGAAAGTCGATCCTTTTGTTTTATTTCTATATTGAATGATATGTTATAGTATCTGCTCTATGTGGGCGAGAAACATGTCGAATTCGTTTCTTCTATATGACTAGATGATGAATGTGTTATCTATGTTACATATTTATCTGATAGATTTGTAGGTTACGAATATAGAGAACCTACTATTTATTATTATTATATATATATATATATATATATATATATATATATATGGAAAGAGGGAGAGACAATAAAATAAAACAATTGATGGTAATCAAAGTTGTTCTATAAGATACTCAAACTCTAATTCAGTTTAAAAATAATAAAAATAGTGTATTTATTTTCTTAATTAAAATTACATGTAAAGAAACTAGATGATTTATTAATTTTTTCTATCTAAGTTAAAAATTAACTTTTTACACAGTACTGATGTTTATTTTCGACATTGAATACAAAAAATAATATATATATATATATATATATATATATATATATATATATATATATAATTATATATATAATTATATATATATATATACACACTATGTTTAATTTATTATACAATACAATATATTTCATTTTACAATATTTATTTAATGAAAGGGTTTAATAAAAGGATTAGTTAAACTTATTTTCATGTATTTTACTGTAAATTAATATAAATATTGATAAATATCATAAAAAGATTGAGATCATGCGTAGTTATCTGAGACTGAATTTCGAGTACAAGCTTGAGTTCAGTCAATCTTTCGTGTTGTTTATATGTTATATGAAATCTATCAGAATTTTCGTGCTTTATCTTTTAACTTTTTGCACGGAAGTGTAAGAACAACACACAGCATGGAATTTAATTTTTTTACTTCAAGTAAAGTAGTTACATCATTTCATAACTTTTGTCAAAAATTTAAAATAGTCAAATATTTTTGTATGTTTTAAAGCGAAAAAACAAGTTATGTTAACATGTTATTATATATATATATATATATATATATATATATATATATATACAGATCCATAATACGTAAATATATATATATATATATATATATATATACTATAGATGAAAAGAGAAATGTAATAAATTAAATAACGTAATCTAAATTAAAACGATCCATATATGTGAATGTTTCACAATAGATGTTTGTTTCTTTCAATTGAAATTGCTTCGATTTTACTATAATAGAATGCCAGTAAAGTGAACAGCTTTTGATTAAAAAAGAACGTAAATGAAATAGGTAATTGGAAAACGTAAACATGTCATATTCACACTCAGATTATTAAAACGAATTGAACGGACAGCTTATCGAGTACACGAAGTGAACATTAGTTGAAAAATCGTTTATCGTATATATATATATATATATATATATATATATATATATATATATATGAATGTTTGTGTTTATTTTAAATGATTGTGAAATAACATACAAAGTAACAAATATAACATATATATATATATATATATATATTATTTGTCATATGTGAATGTTGAATTTTTTGTTTTTATTGTTTGCATGCAACTGAAGAATTTAATCAAAGATGTCATTTTTTTATGAAAAATAAAATATAAAATAATCATTATATGACCTAAATATACATTTTGTAAATGGTATACCAATCAATATAGGGGACCCGGTGGTCTAGCGGCCTAAAATTTAGCTATTTTAAAAATTTTTTTTCTATATGAGGGTAATGAATAATGCTTTCAAATTTTTTTACACTTATTTTATTACTAATAAACTACACAAAAATGAAAATAAAGACAAAAAAAATTTTTTTTTTAAATTAGAAAAATGATGCTGAAGTCTCCCTCTCTAAAAAATGGAATTGCGTGGTGAATGATGATTTATCTCTCCCTCTGATCTGAAATAAAACAATTGACGAATTTTTAATTAGTATAAGTATAGCTATCGCAGGAAGTAGTATATAAAAAAAAAATTGACAAAATGGCGCGTAGTCAAAAGTACAAGTTTGAAAACGACCAGTATTTTTGAATGTTTTGTTAATAAAAAAAATATAAATATTTTACGGAAACTATTAGTTCCGTAAAATATTTATTGTAGAACTATTCAGAATAACATATTAAAATTTCCGACAAATCGGTCAAGTAGTTTTTTTTTCTGGCCCCCGCAAGACGAAAAAAAGTAGTTTCTAGATAAACGCGTTTAAAGTTTCAACTGCTCCACTTATTCTTCTACCTACCTGACCTTCTAATGGGCTGTAGATCCTGAAATACTCTGAATTTCGTCATCAAATTTTAACAGTATATTTTTAAGATACTATACTTTCGAAAAAAAAATCGATTTTTCGAAAATTCTAGACCACCGGGTCCCCTTAAGGGTTAATATTACATTTGGTAACAATATATTAAGTGAGAGTATTAAATGATTTTGTATGTATGAATAAAACCTAATAATTGATTTTCCATAACGCAAAATCTGTACGTCGACGAAATAATTTTTTTAAAAAAAAAATACGTATAGCAATAAGAACAAAAAGTAAACAGTTAGATATTAATACAGAACACATTTTTTCTATATTATAGGAGAGAGTAGAAAATTATTTAAACAAGTGAATTAACATTTTTATTATAACTAGTAACCCATTGTATCTTCGTCAGAATATTCACAGAAAAAAAAAACGTTCAAAATATATACTACCATATAAATTAAATAATTATTTAGCTTATAAAATGAATTTTTTTTGTATATAATTTATAAAAACCAATACTCGTTTTTTTGCTTCAGATTAATTATAAAAATTAGAGACAAATATGATTAAATTATTTTTAAATACATAATAACCAAAATTATATTTTTTACCTCTTATACGATTAACTATAATAGTAATTGTGAGTATAACAGCTTAGAACAGTAAATAAACTGGCAGAAATTTAAAAAAATGATTAAGTACTTGTTGATTTACCACCAAAATTCATTTTTAACAGTTTTCGTATGATGGAGGATTATGTTATTTATAGTGAAATTTCCGATCTAGAGTAACATTATTTTAAACTATTTCATCATTAGTGTTTATTGGTAAATGTTTGTTTTTACATTTCTTAATTTCACTTATACATACCTCTAATATAATAATAACTCTGGGTTAAATTTTCTCTATAAATAATATTTAATATTACACTATCAGGAGAGTCGGGTAGCGTAAATCGAAGTGTGTGTTTTCTTTCAATTATTTGCATAGTTACGTTAATTAATTCCGAGAAACATTTTTTTCATATGTACATTACCTATTATAGAAGTTTGCCTCTATGCTTTATTAGTAGTGAACTCAAAAACTAGTTGAATGAAAATTGACTTGACATCCTTGACATTCAAAAGGAAAATTAACATCGGTTGATTAGTGTGTTATTCGGGGTTTAATAGATAATTCATTTATTTGGCATACATTTGTTATATAAATCATGTTCAGAGAACATGATATATAACAGAATAATGATAATTCCTCTTTTTTGTTAACCGGCACATGGACACATTTTCTATCTCGATCAAGTTTATCGATCAATTGATTGGGATAATTTCGAAACAGGAACTCACATATAAACCTATATCGCAAATATTACACTGATATCGCGATTGCTCCTTTTACCATTTCTTGCACACACTACGCATTTTCTTAGTGGATGCATTTTTTTGATATTATCAGTTGTGTACGTAGATGGGAAATGTCTTTAGATGAGACGGATTGGATTACTCTGTGTGGATTTATTACATTTGTTAATTTTTTTATGGATGACGATAGTACTTTAAAATTTTCCGAATTAGTTTCAAATAAAATTTTGCCATTGATATCTGTTGTTTAGTTTATAATTTGTATAAACAATACGCGTTCCAAATACACATATCTAATAAGTGAGAAAAATATTTTTTATACCGGAAAATATTTTTTAGACTGGATAGTGCTTATTGCCATATCCGTTTTATCTACCGTTTCTATTAAGTGATTGTAATCCACCATACACATGGTTTTTTTATCATTTTCCTTGTACGATAGTATTCCTTTGCATTAACAAATTCTGTAGAGTGACAGGTGGATAACATATACACCTCTCTTTTATCTTACCACTTCATTGCTAATAAACAATCTGACGAACGGAAGTTTGCTTCACCTTTTTTTAATTTAATTTTAATTCCTGGCATCTCTTTATGTCTTTTTGTGACTGTGCCATTGGCATTAGTACCATTGTTGTGCAAAATAGTAAATAGAGTTTTGGCTTGCATACTAGTTGTCTACATACTCGTACAGTGTGTGTCTTTTTTAGATAAGGCCTTAATAAATGCATTCCAATAGATCATGACTTTCCAATATTTTCATATTTAGTGTCAATATTATTTAGTTTTCATATTTAGTTTCACATTTAGGATCTAATTGTAACTAGATCCGTCATAAATCATAAAATCCTGGATAAACCCAGTTTGCGAATTGTCTGTGGTATGTAACAGTATTTCGAGGTGAGTGACTTTAGAAGCCCGTGGTAGTGAAAGAATTAAAATTGAGATAAATCAATTATACTGCGAGAAAATAGATAAAAATAATGATTAATTAAGATCTTAGAAATATAAAAATGTTTAAAAAGAATCTGTTGAACAATGATATCAGAAAATCCATTATATAAAAACATGGTACTGGACAGTTTCAATTGCAAACATTTAGAAAATATATTTTTCAAAAGTAAATCGTTAATAATAAAATGAATATATACTATGTAAGACTTCAGATTTGAAATACACAGATCGTACGCAACCTTATACGTTGTTGAATATAACATCTGCAAAACAATAGTTTACTGATATCGATGTTGATTTCGTAACAGATACGTCAGGTTCGATGCTTGCTTATGAGCATTATCATTTAATTATGATCGTGATGAATGTGGTGCTTGTGCTGATGAAATCGTGCGGTTCAGATAACATCGTCGTTCTGTACGTACCAGACACACCATTACCGGACCAACTTCTAACACAATACAATAACTTTTACTTCGAAAGTGCATCCGATAGGCTCTAGGTATTATATCTTACTAATATTTTGATTTATCATCCCTGTTTGGTTTACACTCGAGGGATTGTGTTTGCGTCTTTTTGTTCTCGTGCTCGCTAATGAAAAACTTCACTATTCTCGATCAGCGTCCGATGTTAATCGATCGTTATATATATATATATAATTTTAAAATACCGGTTTATTAATTGATGGATGTTCATGGATTATCGCCTATAGTTTTATTAATGCCCGCGAGGTATAAAATTTATAAAAAAATATAGCAAATATTGTTAATATCTTATCTGTTTATATATATATATATATATATATATATATATATATATATACGTTTAATTTGTTTATATATGTATAATATTCAAAAAATGGAAGATAAATGTAGTAAAAATTCTTTACCTGACTTGTTTGATCTGCGATATTTGGGTACTGATTTCATTATTTTCACTTTAGTAATTGGATTGGAATGTAAATTATTGTTTATATTTTATTTTTTATATTTCAAATGAGTAGTACAAATATTGTTTGTAATAAAAAAAATATTTTTTAAGATAACAAAGCCCACTTTTATTTTCATGATTGGAATTGTGTAAAAATTTTGATATATTATTAAAATTCTTGACATATGATACTTGTTGTATTAAGGAACGGGTGAAATTAGAATTTAAACGACAGTGTTATATTAACGAACGGCTTATTGCGACTGACCACATGAATGATCGCAGAACAAAAAAAACAAGTAATACAACGACACTAATTGTCGTCTAAATTCACTCATCGAACATATTTTTCTTAAACAATATTTAACATAAAAATATTCGACAATCAACATTCGATTGTCGCTTAAACATGCTTCAATACCGAACTCTCTCACACACAATGATACTCACACATACAAGAACACGTATGCATACACATAATCTAACAATGCTATTAAAAGATAGAAAAGTTTTTGGTACTGTTGTTAAGTTCACTTTTTATTTAAGAAATGTGAATCGCATGAGCTGCTTCAATTGGAAATATGAATGCCATAAACTATGCCAACATTTTTAATAAAACTATTAAGTGATTGATTATTTTT
Source organism: Acanthacorydalis orientalis (assembly GCA_034766995.1). Classification (NCBI taxonomy): domain Eukaryota; kingdom Metazoa; phylum Arthropoda; class Insecta; order Megaloptera; family Corydalidae; genus Acanthacorydalis; species Acanthacorydalis orientalis. The sequence continues at coordinate 16,896,701 of CM068316.1, read as the reverse complement.
AATAAGCAATGCTATAATAATTATCTTTGAAGCTATAAAGTATAGAAAACTCTTCTTCTAAATCTTATCGTTCTAAAAAGTAATAGAATCGCCATCAATGTGCATAATAAATAATCAAAATAATTAATAATCAATTATTAAAAAAATGTAAAGTTTATAGAAAATTCAATGAATAATTTATTTTAAAAATAATAATAAAATCCTAAATAAAAAAAAATTGTCTATAAAGACATTTAATATGTATTTCTTATTCTAGTATATGTTAGATAACATTTTGCTACAACCTAAATAGGATCTCAATTAAATTTGAAAAGTAAAACGTCAAATACTAATAAATGGAATGAAACTTTTCATAAACAAAAAAAAGGTTTAGCCATTCGATTAATAGACGAGAAAAAGCAGATTTATAAGAAAAAAAATATATGAAAACATTAAAAAAACCGTCAAAGTAAATAAAATTTATGTGCTTTTTTTCAAGTTCATCTGTTGTATCACAACTGTATTGTCAAAGCTATTAACAAAATTAAGTCTCGTAAATCACACAAGATAAATGTGAATTCTGAATGTAGGAGTGTTTTATAAAAATATGATTACACACACGCAATGTCAGACATTTTTAAGGTCGTGCACGTTGTTTTTTTTTTAATATGATCCTTGCGACGTTGCTAAATAACTTCATTATTACCATCATTATTAAAAACAATCTAGTTCGGTAACTTAAATATTATTATTAATCATATAGCATGTTGTACAATGGAGTCGGGTTTGAGTATAATTATATGTATCCCACATACGTACGAATCGCTTTTAATTACACCGAAAACGTCTAAAAGTATCCAAATTTAATATCGTATTATAAATTTGGTATATAACAGATATTAAAAGTCTCTTGCTAAAATTAGATATATATTTATAATTTAGGGAATATAATTTCATGAACGTCCTTGCGACGACTTTTCATGCCATCCACTGAATTTAACAGATATGCGATATATTTAATTATTATAATTATATATACACTGCTCCCTCGATTTTGCACGCGGCAAATAATCCCTTCGTTTACGTGGACTTTTTATACGCGGTATCAATTTACGCGATCTCATTTGACACGGTCAGAAAATAATTCTTTTTTATAATCTTTAATTAATTTACTACTATTTGAATGAGACCAAAATTCTTACTTAACACTTAATTACCTTCGATATTTAGTCTAAGGTGAGTGACTTCGTGGGATAAATTTTTATCCCAATCAAAAAGTGTATATATCTTAGTATGTATAATATTTTCAAATGAGTGGTTTGGGGAAAATAAATGGTAGTTATGTATTGAAACATAAGATTTTATTATATATATATAATAGACTATATTAGAAAAATGAGTAATACTTATTTTAATAAAAATGTCATTTTTGTACAACAGTCTCAGTTTTGCTAATCTCAAAAACTACTTTAATGTATCTACGTAGGAATTTACTTAAAACTATTAATTTTGAAAAAGATGGTATTATTTCAAATCACGAAAAGAACAAATTTTAGGAAAATAACAAAAATACCGTCAACTTCTATAAAAATATTCTGACGTGAGAGTCTTTTGGTCCTATTGCTACTACATACGAATCAATATAATCAACAACAATAATCTCTAAGTATTTATATATATATATATATATATATATATATATATACACACATAAACTCATACAGAAAACGATTAAATCTGTTCCTATTTATACACTTTATCATTTGTTCGTACAATATTACGAATTTATTATTATTAATGATTTACGTTTTTTTTTCTTGCTTCAGATTAATTATAAAAATTAGACACAAATATGATTAAATTATTTTTAAATACATAATAACCAAAATTCTATTTTTTACCTCTTATACCATTAACTATAATAATAATTGTGAGTATAACAGCTTAGAACAGTAAATCAATTGGAAGAAATTTAAAAAATGATTAAAGACTTGTTGATTTACCACCAAAATTCATTTTTAACAGTTTTCGTATGATGGAGGGGTTATGTTATTTATAGTGAAATTTCTGATCTATAGTAACATTATTTTAAACTATTTCATCATTAGTGTTTATTGGTAAATGTTGATAAATGGGTATTGGTTTTTACAATATGATGTATTTAGACATAAAAAATACTTAAGAACGAAATTTGAAATTTTGTTTTAATTAAATAAAACTAACTTATTTTCAACTTTGGTTTTTGGTGTTTTATAGAAATGTGAAAAAAAGTATTTGTAGACATTTATACATCGTATTTCGTTCTAAAAGATTGTTGTTTATTTTCAAATTGTCAAAATTTTTTTATTGGTTTAATTGTAATAAATGAATAATAATTTTTCTATTTTATGTCAAGTAATGAAAAATTCAATTTGGTATGTGTGCTGTTAATAATTAGAACACTGATTTTTACATTATTTTCAGTTACAATTTTATTTTTTACAGTGTAGAAAAATCAGCTTTTATAAATTAATTATTCAACACATACCACAATAATTTTTCTTTCTAAAATATTCAGTAGTTTATTCATTTTTAAATTTCATTCAAGCGCTTTTCCATTACATTGCTATCTTTTCGAAAAGACAGAAAAATCTGTTTTCAATCAAGTTACTGGTATTACTGTTCAAATAATCCGATTTGAATAAGTGAAATCAAAATGACTAAAAAGAAATTGTTGACCATTTTTATAACAAAATATTCCTGTCGTCCTTTAATATTTCTACTTTTGTCATTCATAAATTGATGAAGTAAAATTAAAGATTTATCTTTATAACTAATATTATTTATGATAGTTTATATTTGATTTACACCAATCAGCAATCTATTTATGAAAATCACATTGAATCACATTACATTGAAATGGAATCAAAATTGTATAATTGGATTTTTTATCAGATATCTAGCAAATAATGAATAATGAAGTTATATATATATATATATATATATATATATATATATATATATATATATATATATATATAGAGAGAGAGAGAGAGAGGAGGAAATGTATACAAATAACTAAATATTTATTGAAAGCAGTCCATTTTAAAGTAGGGATGTTATAAAAGCAATAACATAGACATATATGATGGAAATAAAATAAATATATAATGCAAGGACATTATTATTGGACATATTTTATCGGACAATTGTCAGTTCTTCATATAGAAAATAGTATGAAGTTCCGAACCCGTATATTCTTACGAATCGCGATTAGTAAATATAATTCAAAATTTTATCAGATGTTCGTGACAGGGGGTGGACGCAAATGGTTGCATTATTTCACAACTTTCGAGAGCGTTCGCTAAAGTCTCTTACAATTTATTAATAATTGTGTTCGATTGGCGTTGACCAGAGAATAGTAGCAACATTGGATTTATTTTCGAAACGAGTATCTTTTTCTAAATGATATCGTTTTATCGTAGACAGTAAAATTTTATAGAGACATGTGGTTCTATAGATAGCATATATATTTTCCTTATTGTTCACATGCATTTATATACAATCTGATTTGATATATGTATATATATATGTGTGTGTGTGTATATGAATATATTAGTTTGTGACGTTATGCGTGTAATGTTAACTATTGGTATGTTATTATTGAATTTTATTGATTTACTATTGAATAAGTATTATCTCTGTCTGTCTGTCTGTATATATATATATATGAGTATTTGAGGAGAAGAAGCGTCTTGAGGAGGAGGTTATTTTTACCCCACCACGCTGTAATGTTGTTAGTCACAGTTGTTATTTAGCGAGATATGATCTCCTTGTGGTGAGCAATGTGTGCTTTATGAAGATCTGTCGTTGTACGATCAGTCGTTTGGTGGGGCAGTCGTTCAGCGAGGGTCTACTGTGTGTGTATATATATATATATATATATATTTATTTATATATATTTATATACATACACACTAGTAGACATGTGGTCTATATTTGTTTTTTCTGCTCCTAATAATAATATAAAACTAAACATCTTCTATATACTTAAATCCCACATTTATCGTCACTTTGTCCGCATTACAAAGTCCATGGTGAAAGAAAATTTTTGTCTATGATGAGAAATGTTTTCTTTGTCAGTGTTTTTATATTTAAATATATTTATGTGTAAAAACTAATGAACAGTTTTTTCTATCTGTTTCTTTCTACTTTCCTGTCAATTTTGACGGGCCATATACTGGTTCGTTCTCTCCGTCTCTCTCTCTATATAGTAATATATATTATTTTATATTTTATTATTTGTATGTATTGTTGTCTAGGTGTTCATTTTTATATACTGTTTATATCGTTAGTGAACCTCAATCTTATCTGAATCATATAAAGAATATATAAATTCACCTTATACAAACCATATATGGTTTGTATAAGGTCACCACTATCATCCATAAATGGTTGTTAAGCCTATAAAATGTGAATTTCTTTACCTTATGAGAATCATATAGTCACTTTATGTATCTTATAAGGTTAATATAAAGTATGTATCTATATATAAATAAATATATATATATATATATATATATATATATATATATACATAAATATATATATATATATATATACATACATATATATATACATACATATATATTTATATATATATATATTTATATATATGATATATATATATATATATATATATATATATATATATATATATATATTAGATGTATATATAAGGATTCTGATCCTTATATGGATTGTATAAGGAATATCTAAATCTTATACAGAAGATATAAGGTTGATGATTACTAGGGATGCATGTATTTTTATCCCAGTAGGAACTTGTATATTACCCACAATATTTTAATTTCTAAGAAATTCAGAAGCTAGCCTTTATAATTTTTGAGCTTCTGATAGATATTAAAATATAAGATATTAACAAATTTTTAAAATACTGCATATATATATATATATATATATATATATATATATTATATCTAAAATGCTTCTGATAGGTATTAAAATATAAAAAATATTCTCTAATTTTAAAGAAATACTTTATATATATATTAGATATCTAAATTAACTTATTTATTTAAATGATTATACAAGTTTTGAAATAATGACACTAAAGGTTTTGTACCTTTAATTAAATTATTGTAATTTTTGTCTTTATTTGCGATTGCATGACATTTGCAGTTTTCAAACTTATAACTTAATTCATTTTTAGCGTTAAAATAAAAATTAAAAATAGACATTGTTTGTAATAAACTAGTGGTTTTTTCTAACGTTTCGTATACTCGTATTTAAAAATATATTACTTTTTTTGCTAAATGTGCTCAACTCTAATTATCTCCAATAAGTACAATAATTAGGTATATATGTATGTATACTTACACATATACACATGCATCACAATTATTCATAGCATTTAATTGAATCGGAATTAATGTGTTTAATTATTTATTTATCAAATAAAAAAAAGCAATTAGCGTTACGAGAGAAATATTGAAAAAAATCTCATTTAGGAAAATTATATTAGACTCGTATTAAATACAGATGTAAAAGACATTAAGCAGACGTAATATTGAAACTAGTTGACCTTGAACTTTTACACCACTTCAAAATGGCATCAAATTAGTTGAAAAGCTCACGCAACGCGCGATACGAACAGAAATATACAAAAAAAGAAACTGTTCGAGTTGGTATACTGTGTTGTGTTACAAATTGGTTTACATGTTTAACTGATGCATTACAAACACGGGCAGAAATGAAATGAACGAAAATAACACAAAAACGAATTATGGTTTTGATATTCTTTAACGCAATCCTTAATTACAGTTTTATATTAAAACAATTAAATATTAACAATATATTCAAGTCCATCAATCATCAAATATTGATGAGGTTTATACAAGGTCAGACAATTAAGTAATGCGACAAAATTCAAAAATCGAGTATATTTAAAAATTAAGGTACATCGCTGCGATCCCCTTCAAAGTAGTCCTCTCCCGCATCTATACACTTATTCCAGCGAGTTTTCCAGTTTTCGTAACAATTCTGGAACACTTCTTGTGGGACCTCTCCGAGTACCCTCGTCACAGATTCTTGGATATCTTCAACGGAGTCAAAATGTCGACCTTTGACGAATTTTTTCACATGGGGGAATAGGAAAAAGTCGCAGGGTGACATGTCCGGTGAATAGGGCGGTTGTGGTAACGTTGCGATGCCTTTAGACGCCAAAAACTGAGAGACACTGAACGCACTGTGACAGGGAGCATTGTCGTGATGCAGAACCCAAGTCTTCGCGATCTCTGGACGCACTCTGAGCATCCTTTTTCGTAATTTTTCGAGCACATTGCGGTAGAATACTTGATTTACGGTTTGTCCAGGTGGTACGAACTCTTTGTGAACCACCCCTTTGCTGTCGAAGAAGCAAATCAACATGGTTTTCACTTTGGACTTGCTCATTCTCGCCTTCTTTGGCCTTGGTGCTCCAGGGGACAGCCACTGTTGGCTTTGTCGTTTAGTTTCGGGGTCATATTGAAAGAACCAACTTTCATCACCAGTAATAACTCAATCGAGAAGAGTAGGATCACTTTCAACCTGCTCGAGACAATCTTGAGCGATGTTCATTCGGTGGGCTTCGTGACATGCACTACTCGCGCGTTGTTACAAAACACTAAACAGCTGGCGAAGAAATGATCGTACGAGGGTAGTCAAGGTCTCAATCGAGAGAGTAGAGATCTGCTATTACGATGGCGGAGTTACAAATTGGCAGTGTTACCACAGGCCGAGAAAAAAAATCGGTCGCATTGTCTGACCTCGTATTACTTACTGTAAACCAGTGGTGTTAAATACGTAGCCCGAAAGGCTCTGGAATGCGGCCCGCGGCTTAAAGCTTGAAGTAGATTTTATTAAAATAATGAAAATAATAATAAAAAGTAACATCTAAATGGAATTGATTGAAATTCAGTGCAACTCAGTGCTAAAAGAAAAGTATAAAATAGTTGGTATTCCAGATTTTTATTTGTACTTGCCAGAACATTTTATTGAAATGTATATGTTTGCAGAAAGAATCTTGAAAATATTTGGTAGTGCATACCATTGTGAACGATTATTTTTGCTTTTAACCATTTGCGGACGATAACTTTTTGAACTGTGTTTCTAGTTGAATCGAATGTATTGTTTGTATAAAGTGAAATTATGTGTTGAAGAGCTAAATATAAGATGTTAAGTAAAAAATATTGTGTTTAATAGAATTTGAGATTTTATTGGAGAATAATAATAATAATTATTTGAGAATAAAAATGTGATTTAGTTTTTGTATGGTACAGATAACGAAATTAATTTTTGCCGCTTTAGCGGCGAAATTTAATTTAGTAAGTAGAGGTGTGATGCCGCTTGTATGGCTATATTTGATCGCAAAGAGTTAACGATTGATAAGACTTCACACAGGTCAAGATTGACAAATAAATATTTAACATCTATAGTAAAAATATCATTATCACAAAAAAAAACACCCGAATCGCTAAAATAGTTTCTGGCAAAAGATGCCAAGTTCTAGTAAAAAATATTATTTTTTTTTAATTTCCATAATTTAAAATTTTGTTGTAACATTCGATAATAATACTTGAAATTAATGTATTTTTTTTGGAATTTTTATAAATTCATTAAAGAAAAAATAAATGTAAAATTTAAATGAGTTATTTTTGAATATAAATACAAAACGTTTTTTCGCTCTCTAAATTTTTTTGGGTGACTTTTTTTATATTCTGCCCAGCAGACTTTCTTAAACTGAATTTGGATGGCTCGTGTTCATATATGAGTGTCACTGTTGTAAACCATAAAAGCATTAGGTGGAATATTCTTATTAATAATAAAAATAAATAAACATAAATGATCGTAAAATGAAACTTTTACCTTTTAGTATGAAAAAACAAAAAGTATATTGAGATAAAATGACAATAGTATTTTTTTATTTGAAATTAATACGAAATATTTTTTCCGATTCGTAATTAACGGTTACTATTTGAAACTGTATAAATACGAATTTAATATTTTAGTTGAGAATTTCAAAATATTTAATAACAGCCAGAGTGTATTATTTCATCATATTTTCATATATTACTTACTGTCGTTTTTTTCTATTTTTATTTTTCCATGTTTTTCTATTGTAACTATTTATCCTTGAATGAAATTTTATTGCTTCTAACAGTTGTTATTCATTTCAATTAGCCTATTATTCAATAACTAATATTTTTAAACCTACAATTCTGTTTATGATGAGTGAAAGATATTAAAGACCATATTATAATAGAACTATCATGTTTGGAAATTATGGAGAAAAGTTTGTTAAAATTACTAATTTTTTACTTTTTCTGAAGTAAATTTTACTTTTAGCTATAGTTTTCTTAATTGGAATTATTAAGATATGATGTGTGTATGGTAATCAAAATTTCATTTATAACTCTTTCTTTCATTGAGAAAAATTTACGGTCATCCAAAAATCAGAAAAATCGCAGTATTTGATTTGAAAACCTGTAAAAATTGTGAATTTGAGAATTGGGTTGAATAATATTTTTTTTTTATAAAAGTTCATCATTGGAAGAAAGTGTATGAAAAATTTCGAGACTGTACGTCCAGGTACAAGAAATGTGACCGATGTGAGACCGTTTTGTGCACACTTGATTGTTTCAAAATTTTTCACGCTCAACAATAATGTTATTTCTTCACATTTTCAATTGTAATCAATTTTTCCGCTTCCAATTATATGTTTCTAATCAAGAGATTTTTGTTTCCTCGAATATTATAAACGATTTTCTACGATATATCAGATAGATATAAAATTTCTAATGGCTAATCTGAATTAACATATATTTTCTTGTAACCGACAAATTTGCAACTTTTATTTTGTTTATGATAAAAGAATGTTCAATCAATCGAAAAATATTAGGTAACCAAGAAAGTTATGTTGCTGTTATAACGTACAATAATTCAAGAGTTGTTTACACTTGTTACCAGACAAACTTACAAGAATTGTTTATCAGTAATATTGTTTTAAATGAATCTCGAACTGTTCATTTTAATTTAAAAAATAATTCTAACCCTCAAAAATGTCTGTGAAAAATAGTGTAGTACGTTCGTGTTTGTTTTATGAATTTAAACTTTGGGAACAACGTTACAGAAACTGCAAAAAAAAATTGTACTGCGTTTGGAGAAAATACAGTTACATCAAGAACGGTCCAGAGATGGTTTAAAAAATTTTCTGCGGGGGATGAATCCATTAAAGACGAGGCCAGATCAGGCAGACCATTAAATTTAAATATCGACGAATCGGATACAATGATTGGAACAAATTCCAGTTTAACGTGTCAACAGCTTGCAGAATTGTTCAAACTAAGTGATGAAACAATACGGAAGCATTTACATAAAATAGGAAAGAGGTGGAAATTAAGTAAATGGGTACCATACGCATTAACTCCCAGTAACGAATTACAGTGTCTTATAATTTGTACATCTCTTATTTCACGACTAAAATTAGAGAACTTTTTGAATCAAATTTTGACCACTGATGAAAAATGAATTATTTATTTCAACTACAAACGTACTCACCACTGACTTTCATGAAGCGATCCTTTTCCACAAAGTCCTAAAGGAAAGTTAACACCACGAAAACTTCTTCTCTGTGTTTGGTGGACTTCAAAAGGAATTATTCACCATGAATATCTACGAGTGGGACAAACCCTCACGAAAAACATTTATAGTGAACAACTCCAACGAGAGTACACGATGCATTAAAACAAAAACAGCCGGCACTTGTAAATCGTAAAAAAGTTTTATTTTTGCGAGATAACGCACGACAACACGTTGCAGTAGAGACCAGAACAAAATTATGAACTTAGGGTGAGAGACCCTCCGCCATTCCCCGTATTACCCAGACATATCTCCGTCAGATTATCGCCTATTTTTATCTTTGGACAATCGCATGCGTGGTAAACAGTTTAATTATGAAGAAGAATTAAAAATGGGGGTGTCTACATTTTTGAAAATAAAAATAATCAGTTTTATAAAAATCGAATTTATAAGTCATCTTCTCGGTTGGAAAAGGTTGTTTAATGTGAAGGTGGATCTTTTGATGAATAAAGTTATTTTATGTAAAAATACACAAGTGTTTTCCTCAATTTAACAACGACAGAACTTTTTTGGTTACCTGATATTTGTTAAAAATGTAAGCACCTATCCCTCTCCCCAGTTTGAAAGGGTTAATCATATATATTATTGGTGACGTACTATGAAAATACTTTTTATATGATTGACTTGCATGAACATTATTCTCCTATATGTTATTGGTCATCTGATATTTCAACTTATAGAGAAATTAAATGATACATTTTTATAGAAATTCTTTTTTGTTATTTTTTATTAATTCCTGAAAAAATATTATAGTTTTATAAAGAGTTGAAATATAAGTTCTATAAAGTATAATTAATGCGATTTATATGTAGGTAAATATAGATTGCTTTATTGATATTGTTTCTTAACCTTTATTAAGAAAAAGTGTTTTCATATAAGTTATTTACTGCTCCTTCAACGCATATCTTACAAAAGTTTTTTTTATTAGTTCTTTCTGAATTTTTCAAACTTGAATATTGTTAAATATTATTCAGTAATTCCAATTAGACTTTCTACAATTTTAACTTCTTTGATACCTTTCTAACTGGATATTTTTTGTTGCATTTGTTTAAACATAAAAAGGCAAATACATTTCCAGAGAATATCTTAAATTTTTAAACCGAAGAACAATGTATTTATTATTTATGAAATAGATAATTATAAAACCGTTTCTTATTCAAAATCTTTTAAAAATTCAGATTTATTTATTCATATCTGTATTCAAAGAGAATAAATATTTCAATTCGAAATCAATGTTTATTTAGTATCAAGCAACATATAATATACCACTGTTTCAAACAGAGAAATTAGATCAAAGGACCGTCGTAAACTTCATCTATACATTATTTATTAAAAGGATATTATTTATTTATATTTCAGTGGCAAGTTGAGCGTGCAAATTGCTCGGATCCGTTTATAATCCGAATACCTATAAAGAATTCAACGTTTTGATCGATTCATTTGATCACAAGTAGTTATCAAATAAATTTCAGAAACAAATAAGCGCGTGAGTGTTATGTAGTCGTTATTGTTTAAATTAATTACAACGGAGCACCATTAAATTTAATTAAAACCACCGTGGCATCTAAATGGTTTTGAAATGAAATTTCGTATTACGTTATTAAATATTTATGACACGTCAACTGATTTCGTTATTATTGCCGTTGGTGTTTACACTTTATGCCACTGTGTATTATTTGAACAGAGATAAAATATAAACGATGTACACGTTTCATGCCACGCGCGTTCTTTGAAAATTGTTTCAGATCATGTTTCTATACGATTCTTTTTTGATTTCGTTTTTGTAAAATTCGACAATGCAATTGAATATAATAACTGAATTCCTTGAACACCTTACGCATGCTCGTTCGATGTAAAATATTTTTAATTAAATGTAGAAGACGCTTGAGAACTCACAATGTAGTTTAACAAAACTACTTGAAATAGTGATAAATTATCTGTTTTGTCGATGCTAAAAATTCGTTAGTTTTGTGTATGGTATTATTATATTGGGTGTAGAAATTAATTCGCAGCGTTTTCTTCATGAAAAAAGATCGTTTATTTTAAATGAAATTGAAAAAACATATCATTCAAAGTATTGTCCATCGTTAGCCACTACTTTTTCCCATCTTTCGGGCAGAAGACGAATACCACGTCGGAAGAACGCCTCGTCTTTAGATGCAATCCACGAATCGGCCCATTTTTTGCAATCTTCATGAGAAGTGAGCTTCTGCCCAGACAGGCCATGACTCATCTATCGAAACAAGTGGTAATCAGAAGGAGCAATATCTGGATAATACGGCGGGTGGGGTAGGACTTCCAATTTGAACGTTTCCAAGTATGTTTTGACCGGTTTTACGACGTGCGAACGAGCATTGTCATGTTGCAAAATCACTTTGTCGTGTCTTTCAAAGTATTCCGGCCGTTTTTCCTTCAATGCACGGCTCAAGCGCATCAATTGTAGTCGGTAGCGATCCCCAGTGATGGTTTCATTCGGTTTGAGCAGCTCATAGTAGATCACACCCTTATGATCCCACCAAATACAGAGCATGAGCTTGGATCCATGGATATTTGGCTTCGCCGCTGGTGTTGATGGTTGGCCGGGCTTAACCCATGACTTTCTGCGCTTGGGATTGTCGTAATTGATCCACTTTTCATCGCCCGTGACAATTCGATGCAAAAATCTCTTCCTTTTCTCCCGTTGAAGCAGCAGTTCACAGGTAGAAAAACGCCTTTCAACGTCCCTCGGTTTCAATTCGTATGGGACCCAATTTCCTTGCTTTTGGATCATTTCCATGGCTTTAAGGCGTTTTCCTACCGTTGACAAGTCAACTCCCAACGATTCAGACAATTCTTGAAGTGTTTGACATGGGTCTTCATTAAGCAATGCCTCCAATTCTTCATCGTTGAATTTTTTAGGCTATCCAGATCGTTCCTTGTCTTCCAAATCGAAATCACCACTAAATATATATATATATATATATATATATATATATGTGTGTGTGGGTGTGTGCATTTCTATGCAGTTATGAAGAATAAGACTTAACACTGTTAGAAGAATTTCTTATATTTATCCTAATTTTTGGCATATACTAATATACAATTATTGTAGATAGTATTAATTTAAGTTATTGCATATTATAAATATATTAATAAAAAGTAATGTATATATATATATATATGTGTATATATATATATATATATATATATACAAACAAAAAAGAATCATTATTCTCATTCTTAAGGAAACAGAAGCACCTTGTACAAGGTCAATATATTTCACTTCAAAGTGTTCACAAAGTTTTCGGAGAACAGTTTCTAAAGGTTATGGCCATCGCTTTCTCTCGACTTCGTCAGCTTTGTGAAGTTAGTAACTCTGAAGGATTATTAAAAAAAAGAACGAATATCGTTCTGTGCTTGAGATTTTCGTGATAGATTCGACATTTCGAAGTATATTAATGGAAATTACTATTCGTTATAAATTAAAACTTTATTTGACAAAAAAAAAGAAATATCGTCGAAGAATGCATTCAGTGATAATGGAAGTTTTCCTGTTTGAAACGTTATTGGTTTGTGTTTTGTTTGAATTGTGTTTCTTCTTTAGCTCCTTTATAAAAATATCGACAAAATTTAAGACATAATAATATATAGAATATACACACACACACACACACACACACATATATATATATATATATATATATATATATATATATATATATATACTCGTATATATATATGTAGTAATCAACTTCTCCGATAATAATTTACAAAATCATCAAAGATTAATTTCGCAAGTAACTAGTTTCAATTATTATTCAAATGCTACAATAAATCTATATTTATGATAGAAAATTATGGAAATATATTAATGTCCTATTAAGTGTTAAAAAAAGTAAAATGTTTTAATATTTTAAAAATTACTACTCATACTATTAACAAATTAGGTATGTAATTCTAAGCATTTTCTAGTCAAAAATATAAATAAAGAGTTCAAATTAAATCATGATTATTTATTGGAAACTATATACTTTGCATCTCATTATATAATTGTGTAATTTGTTTCTCAATTCATGAATTAAAAAAATATTCTACTTTCAGTTTTTAAAAAATACTATTGACAATTTTATGTCGTTTGTATTTTAAAATGTATGTGAAGGGAAACTGGGTTTGGAGATGTTGATAAAAATCCAAGTAAGTAATAGAGAGTTGTCGATATTCAGTTAAATGTCACAATGGAAGTTAGATGTTTTGTTTAAAGTTGTTTATGATTCCGTGATTTATTATACGAAATAATACTTACGTCTCAGTGAATATATATATATATATATATATATATATATATATATATATCTATTAATATATATCTATTTATATATATATATATATCTATTAATATATATATATATATATATATATATATATATATATATGTATGTATATGTATGTTTGAAGTGATTTAAATTAGGCTTTCACAAGAGAGTACTAAAAAACACAAAAATTAAGAAAAAACTTATTTCCCATTTAGTATTTTAGTTCAATTGTATTTTAGTATTGAACTGAACTAAAATACTAAATAAAAAAAAGTACTTGACTTTTCTCAACCCCTGTATCCCCTCTTAATATTTATATGTAAAAGCTTAAATTAGATAACCCCATAATATATATATATATATATATATATATATATATATATATATATATATATATATATATATTAGGTGTAAAAAAATAATTCTGTACCTTTAAAATTGAATCAGTGACACTCGGTTTTAAATTAAAATATTTTTTCGTCGTTATAGGATTTTGAAATGTCAATCTTAACACTAAAATTATTATTATATATATATATATATATATATATACACACATACTGGTCAAGTAGTTAACGTAGCTTCACAAAACAGTAGTAAACATAATGGTACTTGAAAAGCAGCATGTTAGGCATTGTGTACCTTTCACATTCCAGTTGAAAAAAATGCTGCCGAAGTCGCGGGAAAGATTTGTTCAGCTTTGGGGGAAGGTTTTGTGACTCATAAAAATGCAATAAAAGCTAAAACATTAGAAAAGGTCCGAAAATGTATTACGACTTCATCAACTCAAAGCCGACAAATTTTTTTCGGCAAGAGATTCGTCAGTTACCCAACAGATAAAAAAAAATATATATAAATTAGAGGGGAATATTTTGAGGATTGAAATGTATTATATTTTTCCGTAAACATTCATTTCATATAAAAAAGGCATAGAATTAATTTGTATACCTAATATATAAATGTATGTATATATATATATATATATATATATATATATATATATATAATCGATAATTTGATTGATATTCATGATAAAATAATGTGCAGTTTTCTATTCTTGATTCTGTACATGTTAGAAAAGACATTACAAAAAATTTAAGCCTATTTTTAAAAATTATGAAATTGCTATTCACTCGTACAAATATTTTTCAGTGCTTGAAAAATATCTATCCAAATTTACATAGTATTTTTTATTGTTATAAAAAATATTTCCGAGTTTTATACTTATGAAAATGTATTATAGTAGTCATGCCATTTATTATTATAGTCACTTGGAATTACTTTTTTGAACTTTTCGTTATATTTTTTGCAAGTAAAATATTAAAATGACTATTTCTATGTTCATACTTTGATTAAATAATAATTTTATTATTTTTATTATATAATAATTTATATTTATGATCAATAAATAAAAATTATTGTTATAAAGATATTCGAAAATTTGTCGATTCCTTATTATTCACAGTATTATTTTTATATTGAATATATATATATATATATATATATATATATATATTAATATATATATATATATATATATATATATATATTCACTTCGTCTTAAAGTAAGTACATAAATTAATCAATAGAAACCTGCAGTTAATCGCCATAAAATTCAATATCTTGACCAGTTTAATTATGCAATAAATAAAAATAAATGGTAATAGTCTGTCGAACTTTATATACTTACATCTATAATATAACTATTCAAGAAAAAATCAATCAAAATAACATAACTGTAAAGAATTATTTTCGATTTATTGCAAATTTAAATAATCTGTGGATTTAATGACTCCCATTAAAATAATGAACTTTGGGAAAGTTACAAAATAATCTATTAAATTTATTACTAGTAATATCGTAATCGTAAACCTTGCAATAATTTCAATATTCTAGTACTTTGTAATGTGTTTAGTCCCTAGAAACACACTCGAATCTTGGGTATATAAATAAATGTCATTATCGATTAATGTGAACAGTCATAAGTTATTGTTTAATGTCTGTTTTTTTTTTTGTTTAAATCGTGAATGAAAGTTGAATAATAAAACACTAAGAGAGAAATTATCATAGAATAATAATAAATACAGAATGAACATAGTATCTTATCTATAAATAAAATAATATTTAAATTAACTGACTTATATTTATGTATAAGATACAATTATACATAATTGTGTATCCAGTAATAAAAAAATAATATAATTTTATATATATTCTGCGATGATAACAGTGTTGTCATAGAAATGAGTATCAACATATCAAAATTGACAATTAACAAGTAATTATAGAATGATTTACCAAAGATATTTTGTATTAAATTGATATATTCAGATATTATTGTTTATTGAATGGTTAATTATTCTTTCGAAAATTAATGTATTCATAGAAGTTTGTTTTAATTGGTTCAAATGAACAGGGTGTATAATTTAGTCAATATTGATATTAATTTAATTTTCTCCGAGCAAATAAACTACTTAAACTTCTAACTCGCCTAATACTTCAATCATTTTTTCTATTCTTTCTAAATCATTAAAAAAATAAATATTTTAATATTTAAATCAAAGAATTCTTGAGATTCGAACAATTTTTTCGTACGTTTGGTGCTCTCTAAAATTGTGAAAAAAGGACGTGGCGAGATTTATCCATGTGTATTATGTACCATAAGTCATTATTTATATTTTTACTCAGTTACATCAGTTTAGTTGTAGTGAACAATATGTACTGAGAATAGATATAGAACTAATTATAATCACTATGTCAGTACTCATAAAACAATGTGCCATCATTGAATTTCTTATAATTAAAAACAACCATGATTTTGAATAAAAGCGACCATGACAAAGTTAGGATGACAGTATTTTATTCGAAACATGATAAATTGTAAACTCACAATCGTAGATTAAAATCTTAGTGATGTTGAGAAGGTACGTTTATTATTTTTGAAGAGACTGTGATTGAATTGTACTCATGACACTGCGAGTCCACACACTTTAAAATTCATCCGAGAAACTCTGAAGTAGAATAAATTTCAAATTTGCTCATATTCTGTTTACATCAATCTGGTATAATTGGACTTACACTTTCCCTTAGTACTAAAGCGCATCATAAAGAAAGGCATTTTGACGAATAAGTTAAGAGTACCATAAAAGATTGGCAAGATGGATAACACTACAACTTAGAATTTCATAATTGATAAAATAAAAATACTTAAAAATACTACATATGAAAAGTTATATTTTGAGCTTTCTTTTATTTTGTGTATCATCTCATTGTCTCAAACAAACCAAGAATTAAATTTTTTTTTGAAAAATATTTCATCCAGCCATCGTCAATTGGTTGAAAATAATTGTATCAATGTTTTATATCTGTGTTTATCTACAGAAAAGTAAGTTGAACCTTGCTTGTTCAAATAATTCAATTACTTTATTAAACTTAAAAATTGATAAAAATTGTATGTTACTAATAATAAGAAGAGATACAAATGTATTGAAAAAATAGAAAAATAAATAGCTGCTATTAATATGAATTACGTTACAGATATAAAAGAAATATAAAGAGTTTGAACGGTAAATAGGTGGTATATGATAAAAAGAAATAGTACATAGAAAATATATATCATTAATTAGGTGTAAAAAAATATAAAAAGGATCAAAAAGAAACGAAATAATAAAGATACTATAAAGATATCAGAAAAAAACATTGTGAATATCTAGGAGATAAATGCATTGAATTGTTAAAAAATCTATAAAACTAAGTCATACTATATTAAATAATGAATATATATATATATACATAATTAATCTATAAGAATGCAACCTTGAGGCGAAGCTACAGAAAGACACAAAAAAAATCGAGAAAGGTATAAGACGGGGAGATGCAATTTCTCTGAAATTATTTATTGTAGCTTTAAAAGAAGTATTCATCGCTCGACTGGGAGGACAAATGAATCGAAATTAAAAGTGAAATATTGTCACCTTCGGTTTGCTGATGATATCGTTATCTTCGCAAGTATTTCGAAAGAGCTATAAAAAAGAATAAAATGAATACATGATGCCAGTCAAAAAATTTGCTTAAACATGAATCACTCAAATACAAAAGTGTTGTTCAATGCGTTTGTCTGTTTGAATAAAATTGAAATAAAAGGAACAGAAATAAAAGTTATTAAGTATGTCTGTACAGACCAGCTTATCAATAAAGATGGATTATTCATTGAAGAAGTAAACAGGAGAATAAAAATGGAATGGAGTTAATTTGAATGAAACATCTTGACTTAAATCAACAATCCTACTCTGTTTGAAGAAAAAAGTATTTGATCAATGTATACAACCAGTATTTATCTACGGCAGCGAAACATGGGTGCTTAAAGCCAAAATTATTCAAAAACTCCAAAAAAAACAGAGAAGTATGGAAGGACGGATACTAGTAATAACAAGAAGAGATAAGAAAAGAATAGAATGGATACGAAAACATACAGGAATCACAGATGTAATAAGAAGAGTATAGAATCTGAAATGGAAATGGACAGGGTATGTTGCAAAAAGAGAAGACAACCGATGGACGACAGAAGTTATTAACTGAGAACCAAGGAATATAAAAAGTTGGGATTCGGAAATTAAAAATTTTATTGGAAACCAGTGGAAAAGAGACGTATTCAATCGTATAAAATGGAAAATCATTGAAGAGGCCTTTATGCAGCAGGGCATTAACAGAGGCTGATGATTATGATTATATATATATATACATTTCGTTAGTTTTATGTCTGTATTAATATATTTGTTTTCATTGCATGCATTTTATATTTTTTTATAAATTCTTGGTGCCTTAAAAACAATCAATATAATACATAAAAATAAAATCTTGACCTTCATTAAAAAATCATCATTTTATTTTAAATTAATATAAATGGAAAAAGTTTGTGAATATAAAATGCAAGAACGGATTAAACAACGCGTTTAAGATTTATTTATATTTCTGATCGTTCACTTTTGAATTGTCATAGATACTCTGAAAGGGAAGGTGACTTCTTGCTAACTTTTTTTACTCACATTAAAGTCATAAAACTTCTTACGTTATTACAAGTCAGTTACCTTTATTGAAACTTTTCAGAGTAACTGCGATTCGTTGAAACGAATCCGATCAGAAATAAAAAAAAATCTTGAATATTCTGTTTCATCGTTTTTGTAACGGCGTTGAATTCTGAAAAGGTTAAATAGATTAGAAGTAAAAAACGTACGTTTTTTTCCAAATCTTGACAGTTTTCGTAAATAATTAACGTGAATAAATAATTTCTTTTTAATTTGAAGAGTTATAACAAATAAAAAATTAATCAAATAAAGTCACTAAATGAATTTCAATGTATTCCCATTTTTATACTGATTTCATTGAATATATAACTATATAGAAGTAAATTCAACTATAAATGATAAAAACAAATAAAAAAAAATATTTAGAGATACTACCTTCCGCATATCAATTATTCGTTTAAGTTCATTCCTATCTCATACGGAATTTCAAATAACAATAAACAACTATTCCAAAAAAATTGTTCTGTAAATTTTTTATGAAGTCGCGACACAAGACTCGTTTCGAATTTTTATTCGTAATAAAAACGACACTAGTCTAAATTGTAAGTATAAGGAACTGTTCCAGTAAAGTGAATCGATTGTGTTCGCATGTAGAGAATATAATGGAGCAAACCATGTTCTGTCGGTTTGTATGGTTAGTATATATATATATATATATATATATATATATATATATATATATTTGTGTGTAAATATGTATGTGTGTGTACATGTCCATGTAGTTTTAGTTGAATTCGTGCCAGTTGCCAAGAAATGACCGATCGATTTGACAGCACGCCGATGCAAATGACGGAGTGTGAGTACACAAGTAGACATTTCAGTCGTCTTTTGTGCTGCAGTTAAATCGAAACAGAATTTAAAATTTGTATCGAACACGGATTTCATATGAAAGAAGTTTGTTCACAATCGATAAGAGTATGATGTAATATGCAATTAAATTTAATGTGTACCAAATGTTAGTTTATTCAAAGCATACTTGAACGTCAGTTGTTTACGCTTCACTAGTTACAAGAGTTTATTTTATACTGTACTTGATCAATGATCCAATATTTAAATATGTTATCTCAATTTGTTCGTCTTTATTTTATATTTGAAACGCTTACAGACGTATTGGATTATTTATATTTTTAGATTTCGGGATAATGTCGAATCTATACACTGAAAAAAATGTTTGTTTTTTTTTTTAAATTATTCAACAATGAATTTTCTATCCTTGGGTATATAAATAAATGCCATTATCGATTAATGTGAATAGTCATAAGGTATTGTTTAATGTCTGTTTTTTTTTTGTTTAAATCTTGAATGAAAGTTGAATAATAAAACATTAAGAGAGAAATTATCATAGAATAATAATAAATATAGAATGAACATAGTATCTTATCTATAAATAAAATAATATTTAAATTAACTGACTTATATTTATGTATAAGATACAATTATGCATAATTGTGTAACCAGTAAGAAAAAAGTAATAAAATTTTATATATATATTCTGCGATGATAACAGTGTTGTCATTGAAATGAGTATCAACATATCAAAGTTTGACGAGTAACAAGTAATTATAGAATGATTTAATGAAGATATTTTGTATTAAAGTGATATATTCAGATATTATTGTTTATTAAATGTTTAATTATTTTTTCCGAAAATTAATGTGTTCATAATATTTTTTTTAATTGGTTCAAATGAACAGGGTGTAAAATTTAGTCGATATTGATATTAATTTAATTTTCTCCGAGCAAACAAACTATTTAAACTTCTAACTCGCCTAATACTTCAATCATTTTTTCTATTCTTTTTAAATCATTTAAAAAAAGATATATTTCTATATTTAAATCAGAAAATTCTCGAGGTTCGATCAAACTTTTTGTACGTTTGGTGCTCTCTAAATTTTTGAAAAAAGGACGTGACGAGATTTATCCATGTGTATTATGTACCATAAGTCATTATTTATAATTTTGCTTAGTTACATCAATTTAGTTGCAGTGAACAATATGTACTGAGAATAGATATAGGACTAATTATAATCACTGTCAGTAGTAATTTTCTATCCTTTATTATTTGTACTTTCCTCAATAAAAAATTCGCTAATCATCTTGGCTATCGAAGCGCCCGAATCCCTCCCTCAATAAAATATTATAATTAAAGAGAATAGTTCAGTAGAATGTGTTTTATGATATTAAATTCAATTACCTTTTTATTTTTTTTGAACAACACAAAATATAAATAAATTTCTATTCTTATAAGCTTTCAAATTTATATTAACTAATTAGTACCACTTTGTGTTAATTTATCATATTTTTTATTCCATATTTGTAGAAAAGAAAAGAAACTGTGATGATTAATACAAATCCTTTATTAAAAAATATTTATTTGATATGTTTTTGGCGTTTCGTTCGTTATATTTTTAAGTTACGAGGGCAATTTGAAAAATTCACAGCCTAATTATAAAAGAATATAAATTTTGTTTTCAAATTACTTCCATTTTTTAATATGATCCCCTTGAACTTTAATACAATTCATTCAGCGATGCTTCAGTGCTTTTTTTTCGTCCCAATAATCCTTTTCTTGGAGGTCCTCAAAATAACGATTCACTGTTGCTATCAATTCTTCATTTAACAAAAACCATCTGTTACAAAGAAAATTTTTTTAAAAAGTTTTGGTAACAGATGGAAAACTAAGGGAGATAAATATGGAGAATAGGCTAGAGTGGATAGCAAGCGCTCCAATTCACCTAGTTTTTGCCATGGATACAACACTTGTATGAGAACGTGCATTGTCCTTTTTTTGATAAACCTGGTCTTTTCTCACGAATTATTTGATCGAGTCGATTAAAAAGTTTGACATAATATTCTCCTGTTTAGTGTGATACTTTGGAAGGTATTCAATTAGCACAATCCCTTTAGCATCCCAAAAAAATGAAACTATAACTTTTCCAAAAGATAAAATTGATTTTGCTTTTTTAGTGGCGAAGAATCACCATGTTTCCATTGATTTAATTGTTGTTTTGGCACTGGAGTGTAATAGTGAATCCAAGTCTCATCTATATTCCGAATAAAGTTAGTCATATCCCTCTTAAATCGATTTAAACAGTCTTGGGAAATTTGTACTCGAATACGTTTATGATCAATTGTTAGCAAACGCGGCACCCATCTTGCAGATAACTTTTTTATATCTAACTCTTCAGTTAGGACGTGACACACGCGTTCATCTGAGACACCCATAATCTTGGAAATTTCGGAAACGTTTAATCGCTGTTCCTGTAAGACAATATTATGCATTTTGTGGATGATTTCTTCTGTCGTTACAGTTTTCGGACGTCCACTACACGGGTTGTCTTCTAAGCTTGCACGACCATATTTAAATTCAGCTGCCCTATTCTTTATGGTTGTTTACGAAGTGCACTATCACCTAGTTCATTCTTCATCTCATTAAAGATTTCTATTGGTGTTAAGTTTTTTTTGACAAAAAACTTTATCACTCCACGATATACAACTTTACCCATTTCAACAATGGCGCAAGAAGAGCTTTATTTAAATTGATGTTTGTAACAAACTGCTCGATATATTAACTATCGACTTTGAGTTTATGTATAAGATACATATCGCTTTATACTGCGCTACAAATATTTAAAATATAATCGCCACTTGTATGATAGGCCGCGAACATATCAACTCACCCTCGTATTATAATCTGAAAAATATTATTTTGGTAGTAAATTAATGGATGCAATAAATTAATTTATTTTAAAAAATGCAACATAATTATTAAAATATTAAATTAAGAAATAAGTGATTGTTTCTAATAATTAATCTTCATTATGTTTTTGCACTCGATAGATGACGGTACATTGAAATAACATTTTTTCAATATTCTTTTCTAGTCATAATACATTTTTGATACTGGTTAAATTTATTTTTCAATTAAATTTTTCACTTCTTCACAAATCCAAAAAAAATGATCAAAAGTGTTCAATAATTTATTATTGAACATTTTGGATTCTTGTGTGTTTCGATGACAATGTCATCATCTTTTTTTGTACCTTAGTATTCTGAAAATGGGAATCGTCATTCAAATACATATAAGCAACGATCAAAAATGATCTATAATCAGTTAGTAAACATTTTTGATAAATTTTATAGATATTTATAATTTTTTATAGATTTTGATATAATTTTTAATAGTTTGTGGGGAGAGAAAATTACCTTCCAATGTACATTTCATCACTCCTTTTATATTTTACAATCAACGGTCTTAGAATTTATACAATATTATTTTCTGATAAAGTAATGATAGATTTTTGAAAAAAATATGTTTTTTTTATATGCGTTGTTTATTTTTTTAAAAAAGCTGTTGAAGTATATTTATTAATTCATAAAGCTTTTCTAGTACAAAATGAGGAAAAAGACTTATGGTTCGATCTGATATAAAATAGACTTCAAAAAATTAATATTTTGTCACCCCATAAATCATAAACATTTTTTCTAATCAAAAATGCTCAACAATATCATTTTTGATTCCATTTCGATGACGATTCAATTCTCATCAGAGCAACAGGATACAGACAGCTTTAGTTTACAATTTTTTAAGTAGTAGTTAATTTTCCAATTTTAAAGTGGCGAAATTTTATTTTTTTTTCATAAAAAAGTGAACTATCCTTTACAAAAAAATATTTCAATAAATTTATCTATTGATTCCATACATACACACTCATAAACATATATATATATATATATATATATATATATATATATATTGTATTTTTATATATATATATATATATATATTTATACATACGTATATAAATATATACTTCTGTGTTTACATAATGAGTAATAATTTATTGTTATAGTCAATGAAATACTTTCCAATATTGTTAGATCGAATCCCGTTTATTGAACCATAACGACACAGTTGTTTTTCTAATGTCGCCGAAAATGTTATTCAGAAAACCACGAAAATAAATCTTATTTATTTTATGATCGTAAAGCGGCCGTGACCTTGTTTGTTTCGATCTGTATATATATATATATATATATATATTAGAAAATTCTTATATATATATATATATATAATGTTTGTATCTATAAGTTGTAGAAGTATAAATGAGTAATATAAGGAACGTGAACATTTTCACGTATTCCATATAATAAAAGTGTTTTTTATATTTTTACTAAATTTGCTAAACTTCATACATACATATATGTATACATATATATATATATATATATATATATATATAATATGTATGTATATATATATGTGTGTATATATATATATATATATATATATATATATACATATATATATACACGTAATGAATATTAATATGCGCATTTAAAATCATATTACAGTTCAGTTCGTTTGGAATATAGATGGTAAAAACGAGCGTGCGTTTTAAATTAAGGAAACTGATTTCAAAAAAGTATTATGTTTGTTTGAAACAATCTATTGTTTGTAAAACAAAAGCGTGTAGAATGGCCCCCTATTGTCTGTATCAGATATCTCATCAGTAAATGTTTCAAAAAATTACAATTAAATGCGATTGATGAAAACTTTATGAAAAGTTTTTAAGTAACGGAAGCGTGAGTCAGATTATGGTCTCATTATTATAATTTTATATATATATATATATATATATATATACACGATTTCTGGCACATTCTATTCGTTTTGTATATTTTTTAGAAATATATTATATTTTATAAACCATTTATCTAATTGTTTATACAATTTAATCAATGAACATCTGAAAAAAAATACTTTGATTTACATTTAAAATATTATTATAATATTTTATTTATCTGTATTGTAATTGGAGGTATCCAGATATATTGTTCAAATTAGTGTACTTATTTTAATTAAAATAATATAAATATTTCCAATTTAATTTAAGAATTAAACTTTTTTGTTATAAGTACAGAATTATTTCTGATCAATGATTGATTATTTTTATCGAGAACTTATTTTTTAATCAAAGAAATCATATTATCGACTTATTTGAAATTGTTTCTACACTTTTTTTTAATGTAAGTAGCTTATAATAAATATAATAAGGAGCTTCAGAAAATATTGTTTGATATTCTTCTTACATGTATGAAGTAACTAAATAAAACAGGCTAGAGTTACTAATCCAAAGAATTATTGTTGTGGCATATTGCTGGAAAAAAAATTCAGGTTTCAATTATTTAGATTTTTAGCTAAAACAATCTATTATTTCTTTAATGAAGTGTCGAAACATATGTCTGCATAAGCCATTTTTACTAATTTTTTAACAATTAATCTATATGTACATTTACGGAATAGATTTGTTAAATACTGATATTTCTTCATTCATCTATTGATCTATAATATACATATACATATATATATATATATATATATATATATATATATATATATAATACAATTATACAAATATACCTATATATTTGGTTGATGGGAAAATAATAATTACAGGTTTTGTTTTGTGAATTCTAGCCGTAATTATTTTCAATGAAAGTGTCATTTTATTGTGTTCATGTTAATATCATTTTAAAGTGTATTTTTCGGTCTGTATTTTAGTAACATAGATTTTGGTTTTGTTATTAATTTTGCTTCAAATTGTGCTATTAAATTAAAGATGGAGAGGAAGTAAATAAGAACATTTTTTTGTATGAGTTCAAAACGGTTGGTAAAGCAGTAGAAACTGCTCGTAAATTAAATGATGTTTTTAGTGTGCAGATACTGTTAAGGAACTTACAGTGCAGTGGTGGTTCCAAAAATTTCATGCTAGCGACGAAAGCCTTGAAGAAGGTCTCGGGCGTCCTTCAGTTCATAACGACCAACTGAAGGGGTTAGTTGAATCACTATCATGCACAATAATTCGACAGATTGCACAAAAGTTAAGCGTTAATCATACAACAGTTTTGGACCACTTAAAACCACTTAAATTAAAAAAATGCATGAATTTGAGGATCATAAACCGTAATTATTTTTCTAGAAATCTAATATATATATATATATATATATATATATATATATATATATATTTGTTAAAATAC
This sequence comes from Acanthacorydalis orientalis, assembly GCA_034766995.1. NCBI lineage: Eukaryota > Metazoa > Arthropoda > Insecta > Megaloptera > Corydalidae > Acanthacorydalis > Acanthacorydalis orientalis. Next base: position 16,870,624 of record CM068316.1, on the reverse strand, counting down.
CAATACAATCTTATAGTTATTTTGAAATATTAAATTAATTCAAAGAATATAGTTTGAAAAGAATTAAAGAACAGTAACGAATTTCAACAGCACAAAATAACTTTGATGGATTATTTATATTAAGTTATAAAAGCTAATGTAATACGTATATGTATATATATATATATATATATATATATATATATATGTATATATATATATATATATATATATATATATATATATATGTATATATATATATATAATAGGAGCTTAAAGTTTAGTTAGTTTTGTCTGTAATAACAGTGATTTATAACAAACTTTAAACACAAAGTAAACATATTATGCAAAAAGATTGAACACCTTTGTTGTTCTGTGCATTTAAGGAAATATACAGCATATTGTTTTAAAGATATGATGTATTGAATATCAAATGCAGAAGTAACTAAAAATCAATTTAATTGCTATAAAATGTTTAGATTTTTTTACTTTTCTAAATTTTATTGAAAATACAATGTTAAAACTTAGATTGTATACTTTTAAAATTATAATTGTATTTCGTGATATTTGTGATCCCGTTGATATGTTATTCTGGTAATATTTCTACTTTTTTGCCATTTAAGCGTTTGTTCCCTACTATTAGATTCAATACACGAAGAATTATTAGGTAGATGTTGAAGACTGATTTTAAATCGGATTTATTTACAGTTTCAGATGGAGTATGGTTAATAATTTTAGGCTATATTATTATATAGCCTAAAATTATTAACCATACTATAATTATTTATATATAATTAATATATATATATATATATATATATATAAATAGCGATACGATATTTCGTGTTGCTATTTATATTTATTTGTTTAATTAAAATTGTGTATATATATATATATATATATATATATATATAGAGAGAGAGAGAGAGAGAGAGAGAGAGAGAAATAGAGGTTTTCAAAAATGTTTAATTTTGTTCCTTGATTCTAAATTTTTATTATTTATTGTATTATTTATGCCTTCAAAATCTTGACACGACATTTTTTTTAAAATTAAATCTTCAAACATTATTTTTTCTTCAATATTGATGTTTGTACATAAGTACGTTTTCAGCCACCATTATGTGAGTATTTTAAATTTTTTCTTGAATTATTACTTTTTTTAATTGTCACGATAGTACATATTTAATGAGATAATTTGTCCACAGACATCAGTTTTCAAAATTTTCGGAATTGATCAATATTTCTCTTATTTTCTACAGCAGATTTTTAATTTTAAGTTATTTTTAAGTAATTTCTATAGTGTTTTATCATTTGTAATATTATGTAATTAGATAAGAGGTAAGAGCTGTAAGAGGAATGAAAGTAAAAACGGTAAATAAATTTTACCATAATAAATTCCTATCTCATACATTTAAATGGTATAAGATTGGTAGGAAAATAATTGGGGTTTTTGTTTGTCTGAATAAAAACTTTTTTTCATAGAAAATGTCATTTTATCGTGTTCATGTTGATATCATTTTAAAATGCATTTTTCGGTTTGTATTTTGGTAACATCGATTTCGGTTTTATTATTAAATTTGCTTCCAATTGGGATATTGAATAAAAGATGGAAAAGAAGTAAATAAGAGCGTAAGAGAGTTAAAAATGGCTGGTAAAGCAGCAGAAACTGCTAGTAAACTAAACGATGCTTTTGGTATGGGTACTATTAAGGAACGTATGGTGCAATGTTGGTTCCAAAAATTTCGTCCTGAGGACGAAAGCCTTGAATATAAAGAAGGTCGCCGGCGTCCTACATTTCATAACGACCAACTGAAAGCGTTTGATGAATCAGAACCACGTACAACAATTCAAGAGCTTGTACCAAAGTTAAGCGCTATTATTTTTCTACCACGTAATACACATAACACATACAGATTAGTTGTGTTATATGTGAAATAAAAAATAGATAGGGAAACTATGCTAGTTAAGAGCTTCGTAAAATAAGTAACTCGAATATTTTAATAAAATAATTGTTCCGTTTCAATTATAGTTTGTTTTTGTATTGTGGCTAAATACACATTCACAAATTAATTTTCACTCCATATGAGCCAATTTTTTCCTAGCCATACTACAAACTTTTTAGAGCACTTCGGTACAGAAAATCTTGTACACTAGCACTCTGAAGATGTTTGGACTGTTATAAAAATGCACGGCATCAGTAATCGTTATTGAGAATGTAGATCACATTTTGTTATAATGTGTAGAGTGCCAATTTATCTAAAATTTTGCGATATTTCTGTTTTAATTCATTTATGAAATCGAATTTATGTACAATTTTAACTTTATTATATTTTTAAAACTTTACCTTTTTCAAACTAGACTTGTAATATAATTATTCTGTAACCATTTACAACATTTATCTTCTATACATATTTAAAGACATTATTTTAAATTATTGACCGTACTTAATATGTTAATCTGTAAATATATTAAATCATTAATTATTATCTTGAGTTGGCAAGTCTATCATAAATAATAAGTTTAGATTTTTCATCGTACTGAAACAAGATATTTCAT